>QXTE01000173.1:2484305-2730485 GCA_003942145.1 Platysternon megacephalum
TTTTTTTTTTTTTTTTTTTTTGGCCGCTTGGGGCGGCAGAAAACCTGGAGCCGGCCCTGCTTGCAGCGTAAGATGCTACTCAGTGTACTCCGTGTGGATAAGGGTATTGGAATGTGGCCCCCAAAGAGCACCCCTCCCGCGTGGCTGGCAGGAGCATCTCAGCTGGAGCCACATTGGGATAAGAGAAGGGGCTGCTGGCAGAGGGTACGCTGAAGAGGAAGTAAACAGCATGTTAATGTAATTCATAAATGTGTGATACTTCCTCCTGCACACAGGATCAGCATGATGCCTATGCATTTCTTAGACCAGTGGTTTTCAACCAGGGATACACATACTGCTGGAGTACGCAGAAGTCTTCTGGGGGTACATCAACTCATCCAGATATTTGCCTAGTTTTACAACAAGCTACATAAAAAACACTAGCAAAGTCAGTACAAATTAAATTTCATACACACAATGACTTGTTTATACTGCTCTATATACTATACACTGAAATGTAGGTACACTATTTATATTCTAATTGATGTATTTTATTATATGGTAAAAATTAGAAAGTAAGCAATTTTTCAGTAACTGTGCTGTGACACTTTTTGTAAGCAAGTAGTTTTTAAGTGAGGTGAAACTTGGGTGCACAAGACAAATCAGACTCCTCAAAGGGAAATAGTAGTCAGGAAAGGTTGAGAGCCACTGTCTTGGACCTTATTTTTTGGGGGCTGAGTGGATCTTAAGTGCATCATAGGCCTCATGCTGGCCTTCTGCTCAGAGGAGAGTTTCACTGATATGATACTGTACTAGGAAGAGCTGCACACACTGGTCAAGACAGGGAAAGAGAACTAGAAAGACTAAAAACACAGATAGAAAATAACAAAATGAGAGTCTTGGAAAAATACAAGAACTAATTGCGCATACAGGGAAAAATAATCAGGAACATATAGTCAATGGGTGAGGGGGAAGCCTTGGGAATAGAAAGAGTCCCAGGAATTTGAGCTGGTAGAAACGGGGGAAGATAATCATACAAAAAATAGTTTCACATAATTTGACATAGATCCATTTTCTTATTTTTGTGAGATTTTCCATGACATTTTAAGTTAATTTTTTTAATTGAAATTGTTTTTGAAATTGTTACTGAATTGAAAAATGTGGGCTTTTTTAATGAAAAGTGTGGGATTTTAATAAAAAATGGAAAAGTCACAAAAAATTGAAAATGTCGATAATGTTGACTCTTCTGTGAAAAGTTTAGCTTTTGAAAAAACGTCATTTTAAAAAAAAATAGAGGTGAATTTTTTTGCCAAGCTCTACTGTGGATGATGATGGACACTAAAAGAGACCAAAGCATCACATCCTGGAGCCATAGGTGATTATGATATATCTATTGTCTGACTGCACAGGATTATTGCATTCAGTTCTGGGCATTACAATACCAGAAAGATACTGAGCAACTTTGGAAAATCAAAGAACAACATAAATTATTCGGAAATGGGGAAGATTAACTTTTTAAATCTTTCCTCATAAATTAAATATATAGGGCCAGATTTTGCTACCCTTATTGACGTTGAATATCTACTCTCCAAGTAGTGCCAATGAAATCAGTTCTCGCCAGTTGACTGTATATAAGAAAGGTACTACTTGGCATAAATAAGGATATCTGAATCTGGCTCATACTTTGGCAAAGAAGCAACAGAGAGGGAGGACAACATAGTCTACAAATCTCTGAAGGGTGTAAACATCAAGGAGGGAAAGTAGGAGTAATGGGACAAAATTAAGAAAGAGAAAAATATCAGGCAGAATTCCTGCCTGGTTATAGAACAGACTCCCAAAATAAATGGTGGAAGCCCTGTTGCTTGGGACTTTTGAAACTTGGTTGGAGAAACTACTAGAAATTGTATTGTAGAAGACAACCCTAACTTGGTAGGCAGATGGACCGGATAGCCTAATAGGTGTGTGCATCTTAAACTTCTCTGGTTACTGTAGAGTTGACTGAATATAGAAAAGAAGTCTATAAATATTTTTTTGGAATTTAATAAGCATACTTTATTTTGATTATGTTCCTGTCCCTTTTATGTTGGCTCAAGCATTACTGGCACAAGATGCATGCAGAAAGCTAATTTGTAACTGGAATGGTTGAATATTAGACAAAAGTGAATTTCACGTATATTCAAATGTAAAATTTGGTGTTTGCTATATGCAATATGTTGGTTACATGAGTCACATGGCATTGTTTCTGTATCCTGGATAGAGGACTTATATAACCAGCCAACAGACTGTCAGTTGCAAATATTGCAATCAAACATATACCATATATACTCGTTCATTAGCCCGTTCGTTTATAAGCCGACCCCCCCCCCCCCCAAGATGGATAGGTAAAAATAGCAAAAACTGTATGACCCTTTCATAAGCTGACCCTATATTTCAGGGGTTGGCAAACTTTGGCTCCTGGCCTGTTAGGGTAAGCCGCTGGCGGGTCGGGATGTTTTATTTACCTGGAGCGTCTGCAGGCATGGAGCCCCTCAGCTCCCTGTGGCCGCAGTTCGCCGTTCCCAGACAATGGCGAATGGGAAGTGGCGGCCACTTCCCGCAGCTCCCATTGGCTGGGAACGGCGAACTGCGGCCACGGAGTTGAGGGGCTCCATGCCTGCAGACGCTCCAGGTAAATAAAACGACAATTTATTAGATATTCAATTCAATGATTCCATAGAGTTCAAAATCATGCGTCACTTTTTTACCAAAAATATTCGGCTTATGAACGAGTATATATGGTAATTAAAAATGCATTTGCTAGTTAGCTACTTAAACTATGAGTTAGTTATATAAGTTACAAAAGTTCATTACATAAGTTACACCATGAATTGCAAATTGTATATTCAGTTGTAACATTTACAGTTTGAGATATTTGCTAAGCCAAGAGTTATTCACTGAAGATGTTTATGAATAATTTTGAATAATGAATAAATTTGCGAATTTTGCAGTCTGTTAGCAGACAGTTAATGAAAAGGGAAAAAAGGGCAAAACTTGTCAAATAAGTTGTGTTGTGAATTATTCACTCAACTCTAGATTACTGACCTAAGATTGATTCAAATTGGTGAGCTAAATTAGAGACTGTGTAGCTCATTGCCAATCTGTGTGTGTGTCTGTGTGTAAATAGCAATATTGGACTTTTTCCAACCTTGGAGGCAGCAATACCCTCCAGGTGCTTTTCTCCATAAACCATTTGTCTAACACTTCAGTTTCCAAATCACTCTGAGGATGGATCATTCTGGAAGGGCAATAACCCCTTCATTAGGAAATGAGGGGGAGAAAAACAGAATTGGAGTTGGCAGGTTTTGTCAGTGAACCTTAGGCTGGATTTGAACCCTGCATAAAAAGTCAAACGTGTCAGTAAATTTGGTGGTCCTGAACTCACCTCCCAGTGGGAAGCATTCACCATGGCTTAGTTAAAGCAGCAAAGCCTCCCTAGGATAGATGCAGTTATACTGGTATAAAAATGCTTATACTGGTATTGCTTATTCCAGTTCGGGAGCCAAAAATAAGCTATAGTGGTATAAAGCACTTTATATCAATATACTTGCATCCATACTAGGCTGTGTCAGTAAAACTCGCACTCCTTACCATTGTAGTTACCCTGGCAACACTTTTTAAACTGTAGATCAGCCCTAAGTATCTCTTCCAGGGTTGTTTTTGTGTGTGTCAATTTTAATGAAATCTTTGATTAAGTGCTTTTCTATATGTGTGTTCATTGGGACTGGGTGCCAAGCTGCTAAATTGTGTTCCCAGATTTGCCATTAAATTGCAGTAGAATCTTGGGCAAGTTACTCGGGTGGAGAGAAGCATTCGGCTTTGTTTCACAGTTCTGTAAGTGCAGTGTTTGAAATGGCCACAAGGCAATGTCCTCTAATTCCAATGACTGAACTGTGGTTTATAACAGCGGTCTACATCCTTGGGTGACTCATTTGGATAAACTTGGGATAATGACTCCTTGGTCCTGATTGCAGCTCAGGTTTGTATGCCTATGTGCAGATATTGCTTTAAACCACCTTTGTGCTTCCCAGCTGCACTGGTCACTTTTCACCACTCCAGTCCTCCAGTGCTAGTTGGAGCAGGCTTAAGGCCACTCTAACTTGTGCTGGCTGCCAGTGCCTTCAAAAAGCTGTTATGTCAGTCAGGGATTGCCAGAGTGTAGGGATGCCCTGTCCATTCTGCCTTTCCCATGGCTACAACCTCTATGCTGGCCACAGCTACAGGCAGAGCTGACCTGTGCCTGCCAATAGTGTGTGTGTGGGGGGGGGGAGGGGCAGGTGGTGTGAGGGCAGCCGGCTTTAAGTGTTACTGAGCATGCTCAGTACAACCCAAGCAGCAAATCAGGGAGAGGGGCACATGACCCTGCATGCCCTCCCCCGCACGAGTTGCCTATGGTTACAGGGGTGATATAGGAGATATCACAGCAACTTTGTGCCAAACTTGTATCCTCTATAACCAGGGCATAGTACTCCTGGGACTGGCTTGGCTGACCAGGTCAACTTTGTACCAGCAGAATGGCATAAAACTGCCCTAATGGAAGGGAGTACTTAGCGTCTTGTCTCAGTTTACTTATCAATGAAATAATTGTATTATAATGTGTTAACGGTGATGTGCTTTGTGATGCTTAATTAAAATTCTAGGAGATGCTTAAAATGAAAGGCATTAAATAGGTGCACAGTGGTGTTACTGAAAAGCATTTTTCACCTTAGACCCCCCTCCCCCCACTCACACGTATGCAATGAAAGCAGAGGAATGGATTTCTTTAACTGTTGGGCACATTTTCAAAATAACGTGGAAATTATACACACAGTATCCATTAGTGCAATTAATGGGCTGCTCTCCATATTTTAACTGCAACACTGGGAAATATATGCCTGACCTGACAAAGAGATGTCCTGTCCATAACCTGAACCATATAAAAACATCCTGTCTTTGCAAATTATGTTCACTTTCCCCTGCAGATGTCAGGGCTGTGCCTGATCTGAATGAGGAATGGAATTTTTCTTGGTAGCTTATAGCCGATGTTGGACGAGTTCCTGGTGAGTAAAGAAATGGGAATATTCAAAAGGGTGTGTTTGTGAGAGAGAGGTGGGGACAGAAAAAATAGGAACAGAGAAGCAATTGGGTCTAATGATCAAGTCACATGAATCCCCTTCTAATATCATAGGCAATCTAGCAGAAATTGGGTGTGTAGATTTGAGCTTCCCCCAGCCATCTCTAAATTGGCCGACCAGCAGTTATTTAGCAGATTATTGCAGAACTTGCTGATCTTGACTGTGTTAACCAGGGGTCACTTTTCATGAGTCTCTGCATCGCCTAAGTCCCCTTTGCACCATTCCAGCAATGCAAAGAAGACTTAGAGCAGCCTCAGGTAGACAGCTGAAGATTCCCCCAGTGCAAGGAGATCCTCAGCTGGTATAGCTGGCCTTACGCCAGTCACATCTTAGGTATTTTGAGGGCAGGGCTTAAGCAGACAGTCCTGTGGCAGATCCTCGGCTGGTGGAGCAGTCCTTATGGGATTGGTCCAGGTGATGTATGCTAGAGCAACTCTTAGACTGCCTTTGGTCCCTGGTGGCATAAGGGTTGGGTTGTGGGAAGATGGCTTAGAGCCACCCTCCTCCCTTCCACGCCAGCCGATTTGACCATAAGCTTAGCCCAGCTGAGACTCTATACCTTTGTTTATAAACCACTGTTCAGTCACTGGAATTAGAGGACATTGCCTTGTGGCCATTTCAGACATTGCATAATAGGACTGTGAAACAAAGATGGATACTTCTGGCCCTGGCACTAGAAACATACTAGGTCTTTTCTTCCATCTCTGATATCAATGATTCTATCATGATAGCTGAACTCTGAACCAGGAGTTCTCCAATTCCTATAGGCAGAACTGTGCAATGGAACATTATCTTAATAAAAAAAAATGTTCCTAGAAGACCAACACACACGAGTTTTAAAACAAAAATGCGATCGTTTCCTCGCTCTCCATTGCTACAGTGAAATAGTCTGTCATTGTCAGCGTTCCAGTGCTATTAGAGGACAAGTAATGTTCAGTCAATCAAACATTCTGATTGGTTAGGTATTGCTGGGTGCTTTAGAACCATACCAACGAACTCAGTTCCTGAATAAACTGACCTGCATGTCTTCTGTTTCCACTGATATTTCTCCTCCCTCCCATTTTGATTAATTTATTGTAGCTATTGTAAGGAAAATCTCAGCTTCCCTTATTGTTGGCCTTCCCTTCTGTCCCTCTTATGGTATTCTTTTATTTATCCGGCTTTCACCATGATGGATAACAAATTTGTTAAAAAAAAATAAAAATTAAATTTGATGCAGATACATTAAACAGGAATCACTGTTCCATATCCGCAATAGAATGAAAGGAGATACAATTCATTACCAGGCAAAGTAAATTCAGAAGCATTTTCCACCCTTCAAGAATAAACACTACTTAGAGTCCTTTAGTGCAGTCTGATTATGAAACAGCACAATTCCAGTGGCACAGAAGCAACTATGAAGCTCCTCCCAAACAGTACTTTCATGGGACAGGGGAGGGAGGAAAGGGTGAAATGTGGCATCAAGATGGATTATCTTCGCCTTTGTATTAGAAGATCAGTTGTGAGGCCTGGGTTTAATTTCCCAATAGTGTGGTGGGGGTCACAGCAGCAAAGCATACAGAGTCTAAGTAGACGTGAGCCTTGAATAGCTTCTCTTTGCCTCTTCCCTTTCCTGTGTTTCCAAGAAACCCAAGCAGTCCCCTGTGTATTACTATGTTTTTTGCTCCTCCTCCTGAGATCTATTTCTGCTAGCCCTAAGCTTCTGTCTAACCCTTCACCTTCCACATTCTAGCCACTATTGGTGTGAGAGTCTTCTCCTCTGCAGCTCTTGGCATCTGAAACAGCCTGCCTATGCCTCTCTGCCTCATTGACTTTCTGTCTCATTTCAAAGCTCATCTGAAAACATATGTTTTTCCGTTGCCAGTGCCTCTTAACTCCTTTCCCCATCTGCTATTATTTACCTCTACAAAGCATTTTGGGATACATTTGTATGGTACACATTATCTAAAGTAAAGTTGTGTTTCATTGTACCTGCTGTGGGTTTATTGGTTGTGGTAAAAAAATGCAAAATATTTACATTAGGCATTAACAACGTCTTGTTTTAAATGCATAACTCCCATTGGTGTCAACAGTAACCCCATGAGCCTGTGTTTCTCCCATATGTGGTAGAAGATGCACCTATATTCCCATATTTGACATTTGCATTCAGAGACACAAGGCATTAATTCAGACCCAGCCCAGGTAGCAATGCGGGGTTATGTGTTGAAGGGCTGTGCTTTACTGGGGTTTTCGGCACAGTATAACTACAGTAGTGCAACCCCCCAGTATAGGCGCATTGCACTGACTGAACATGGAGGTTGCTCTGGGGTGATGTATCCACCTTCACATCCAGTTGAAAGCTATGGCTACGTGGTGCTGTAGTGTGTGCTATGAGGGTGTGAACTGCAGCATGCCCCAAAGTGCTGAGCTGTAACCGCCCTGCGTGGATGCTGCTAGCACGAACTCAAATATAACTGGTTCGAATTAACCTAGAACTCCTGAGGACTACGTTAACACAAACTAGGTACCTGTTAGCTCACACCAGCAGTGTCCACGCAGGGCAGTTGCAGCTCAGCACTTTGGGGTATGCTGCAGATCATGCCCCTGTAGTCTGAACTGTAGAGCCATGTAGACAAGCCCTAAGTCACACTGATTCAAAGCCTGCTTTCAACCAGTGAAGTGCATCTATTTTGGTCAATTGCTACATCAAGGCAAAAATCCACCCAGTATATACAAGCCCTGAGAGAGAGTGCCCTGCTCAAAGATTAAGAGTGGATTCTACAGTGCACTGCCTCTTGTGCAGTCATTTACTACAGTGCATAGTGAGTACACAGTGGGTATAAAATACTGCCACTCTGACTTGGTTTTACCCTTGCTTTGCCCCCTCAGCATGTGTGAATGACTGCACAGTGTGCAAGACAAAGGAGAATGGGGCCCAGTGTAATCTATCTACACTCTTACATTACAGAATATTAGAACTGTAGGGCTGGAAGGGACCTCAAGAAGACATCTAGTCCAGCCCACTGCACTGAGGCAGGATTAAGTACACCTAAACCATTCCTGGGAGTATTTTGTGGTTCCTGAGTTCCTCTGCCGCCCATGTGGCTATCCTAAGCTGCAGGGCATCTGCGAAGGGGAAAAAAATACGCAGAAAAAGAGATATATGGGCATAAATCATGAAAGTCAGAATAGTTCCTGAACTATGTAACAAGACACCAGCCTATGATCAGAATAACTATTTAAGTATTTTTGAACCCCAGTGGAAGATGCTTTGCATTGTGACTTACTCTGAGGAATCACTGGGAGAAAGAGTTTCTTTTATATTGTTAAAAAATCATATAAAATTGTCATTTCTCCCTCCATTGCTCATTCACTGTTGTCACTACCAACTCACTGCCTCCAGCTGCAGTTTACTAGAATGGATCAGAATCTCTGAGTAGCTCTTAAACCAAGGAAAGATTAAACATCCAGCTATCACAGAAGCTGATACTTAAGCTAGGAAAGGGGCTGAAAAAGAAAAGGACATTAGGAACTCGTAACCCAGTAGCACTGCTCATACTGCTGTGAAAAAAAGAGACAGGCAGCCACCCTGAAATGAGATTTGACTTCTTGCCAAAGTGCCATAGGGAAAGAAACCAGGACAAGCTGCGTCCACTCCTTTGACCATTACTTAGCCCTCGTTAGTTATGTGATGGCTTTTTAGTGTAACGGTATAGTCGTCTACGATCTGTGAGCTATCTTGTTCAGAGCTTTAATTCTCATAGGGTGCTGTATTTGCCTTTTGGGGGGGGGGGGGGCTGATGGTTGTCAGGGGAAAAAGGAATAGTTCTGCTTGAGAAGAGCTTTAGTAATATAGGAGTTGTATACTGAAAATTAAGATAGGGGGAGGAAAGGGAGGGGAAAAAAGGAAAGAGGCCTAAGACAGTTGCTTTTCTGCACCCTTTGATCTCTAGCTGAAGCAGCCAGCACAATAGTTCATATCGATTCATATCACTCACTCATAAAACAATCCGCTCTGCTTTCTGAAAAGAACATTAGTTCAGTAGCACTGGCTGAGCTTGGATGGAAGTTAATTTTAATGGTAATTCAGAACCTGGATTATTTCTTTTTTAAAAAACAGTTTTATACGGACACAGTGACTTTTAATCCTAATTTATTTTATAGCTGTTCAGTAGTGGTACATGCTAAGTGGTGTGGTCCATGCTAAATTACTTAGTTTGGGGTAGGGAATAGACGTTAGGTTCCTTGCCTCCACGAGTCCTAGCAATCCACTTGCATCCACTGTCTGTTTTATGACTGTAGTTGGTGGTCCAGAGAGGGTGTGTTTCATGGATAGGAAGTGAGGGCATATGCAGTGGGGGAGGGTAATTTTAGAGGCTTCATGATGAGCCACATTTTGTCACATCACGTAACCCTTGCCACAGGAGGATTTGTCTGCCTGACGGGACATGACACAGAGCTTCTGGCAGGAAGGTGCTCATATCTCTTCCTCTCTCAGGATCCTTATGCCTGACTGGGCACCCTGGCACAGCACTGACCCTCCAGCAGAAGAATCTCCATTCCCACCCCCCTTTGCAGGATCTTTCTGCCTTACATGGCAGATGTGGCATAGCTCTCCACCAGGAATGTCTCGCCTCACTCAGGACTGCTCTGGTTGTCAGGACACAACACCTTCTGCATCTGTCTGACAGGGCAGTGCCAGTCCTCTAGCAGAAGAGTCTCCCTCCCTACAATAGGCTTATGGTGTATCAGGCAGCAGCATCCTCCAGCCAAAGACAGGAAACAGGCCACTAATTTAGCACTGCCTCCCTCCAATATATCTCCTGCCAAGGGCATCCATGGTGATAGTGATCGTCTCCTTCCTTGCAGAGTTGAGACAGGGATCCTTCAGGTCCAGAAAGCAAAGACTGTACAGCACTACTTAAATTCCGCCGCTGCTGTGGTGGACAGTACCAGTCAGGCGGACAACATGCTAAGCATCACAAGCATTAAGACCTATCTACAGAGATTTTAGCTTGTGGAGCATCCATTGTGATCTGCCTAGGAGCTGTCTAGTACTGAAATGCTTGATATGCTGTGCTGTTGTCGTGATGAGTAAGGCCCAGCCTACACCTAAAGTGTAGGTCGACTTAGCTACATTGCTCAGGGCTGTGAAAAATTTCACGCCCTGAGCACCATAGTTGGGGCGACCTAAACTCTGGTGTAGACATGCCTAGGTTGATGGAAGGAGCCTTCCGTTGACATAGCTACCACCTCTCGGCGAGCTGGATTACTTACATTGTCCGAAAAAGCCCTTCCGTTGATGCAGGAAGTGTCTCCGCTACAGTGGTGCAGCTGCAGCACCGCAGCTGGGGCTCTGTAGTGTTGACCGAGCCTAATTTGCAGTAAACTCCTGTACTTATTTTATAGGACTTTCCTACAGCACAGGATTAGGGCTAAAGAAGAGGTCAAAAGTTCAGGCTAGATTTCATAATATTCAGACTAGAAAGTCAGTTACTGAAAAGTTAGGAAATGCCAGAGTTAACCACTTTAATTTGGTTCCCTTGCACCTGTGCATTTTGATCTAGTCTTTAATTACCAGATCACGTACTGTTTTTTCCACAGGAACTGAAGGCTATGGTCTGCTGAAAGCAGAAGAGGGAGAGTGGCTAGGAGAAGTTAATTCTCCAACTATAAAAATGACTGGAGACATTTGCAGAGTGTTTTCCATGCGTTGGAATGGTAATAATCCCCTGATAGATGCCAGCAATAATAAACCTGAACATGTCCACAAGAGACACCTAGCTTGTGTGAGGGAGAGATTGCAGATATGGTTGAGCATGGTGAGGCTGCTGAGAGGGGGTATCATCTTCTGTGGAGTTTGATTATTAATAATATTTAGCATTGTGCGCATGTAGCGGCGCCTTCTCCCGGCCCCTCCACAAACTCAGTCGGAGACCGCTCCAAAGTACATGCACCAGTGCTCTTTTATTGTTCGTGCCTGTCCCCACCACCTACTATTTACATATCTTACAGACCAACACCCTGGGAGACCACTAGCTTCTCCTGCCAGCAGGGATCTAGAGCTCCTTGCGCCTCCCTTTCCTGTCTCTCCCCCTTACTTCCTCCCAGCCAGCTTTATATAGCAGGCTGGCCACTCAGGTGCATCCCCTCAGGTGATTAGGGCATGGCCTCCCCAGCCAGTCCTAACTAATCCCCCTTTTAAGCGGAGCTGGACTAACAGGGGCCTGGTTTGGATCTCCTAGCCAACACCCCGTTACAGTGCAGCTCTTTTCTTCCATAGATTTCCAAGCATTCCACCAAATGAATACCATTATCCCTATTTTATAGATGGGGAAATGGAAGTAGAGAGAGAGGATTTCCTTAGATACTTTGACTGTAAACTCTTTGGGGCAAGGACAGTATTTTTGGTCTGGATTTGCACTGCACAAAGCACAATGGAGTCCTGTCCATGACTGGAGCTCATGGATGCTACAATAATATGAATAATTAATAATCAGCAAACCTGTAGCAGGGCTGAGTGTACAACAAAGGAGTCCTGTCTCCAACCTCCTGTTTTGAAGCAGCATACAAGGCTGCATCTTGATACAGCAAGCTTTGGTGAAAGAGGCATAATACAAGCTTCCCCAAACCTTGCAGCCTCAACAACATGCAAAGCTGTTAGGCTGTCTCTTCATTTCATATTTATTTTGGCCCTCTGCCTGAATACACTAGTTAGCACTGAATTCCATAGCCAGCTGGCTAGTATTTTAAAGGGCTCTGTGGGCATGGATGCCTGCCTATTTCTCCCCCTAGTACTCTCCATCCTCTTTTTTTTTTTTCTTTTCTTTTTCCTCCTCCTTTTTCTTTTTCAAGAGGAGATGTTTGCTGGAGGCTGGAAAATCCTGCCTTGGAAACCCTTGGTTTCTAGGTACCAAGGGATTTTCCCTTTCTGCCCTACTTGTTCACTCATTGATATTGAAAAAATCATTATCAAACCTTTGGGGTTTTGTATTGCTGAGCTATCTTTTCTTTAATGCAATAAATTACAAAGCGCTGACCTGCAGACTCAAATTCTGTGCACGCGCTTGGCAGGGAAGTGGGGGGTTTGTAACCAGGGATTCAGTTAGATTAGTGCACATTCAGTTTGTTCCCTTTTTGGCAGCCCCAGTTTGGCATAATCTGCCAAAACCATGGGGCCACTTAACCAATGTCGTATAGCTGTTGGCTGCGGGTATTTTTCAGGAAGAAAACTATGTATCATCCATAACCCTGGAATTTAGAAAGCAGCTGTGTTTGTAACCAGTAAGCTGTAGTCAGACCACAGGAAGAGGATGTTATCAGTAAACATATACACCCCAGAAATAGGAGCCTCACCTTTTTGCTTTCTTCTATTTTGTTCACGCCCTTCTGCTACACAAAGTGCTATGCATGAATCATAGAAGATTAGGGTTGGAAGAGACCTCAGGAGGTCATCTAGTCCAACCCCTGCTCAAAGCAGCACCAATCCCAACTAAATCATCCCAGCCAGGGCTTTGTCAAGCCTGGCCTTAAAAACCTCTAAGGATGGAGATTCCACTGCCTCCCTCGGTAACCCAGTCCAGTGCTTCACCACCCTCCTAATGAAATAGTTTTTCCTAATATCCAGCCTAGACCTCCCCCACTGCAACTTGAGACCATTGCTTCTTGGTCTGTCATCTGCCACCACTGAGAACAGCAGAGCTCCATCCTGTTTGGAACCCCCTTCAGGTAGTTTGAAGGCTGCTATCAAATCCCCCCTCACTCTTCTCTTCTGCAGACTATATAAGCCCAGTTCCCTCAGCCTCTCCTCGTAAGTCATGTGCCCCAGCCCCCTGATCATTTTCGTTGCCCTTCTCTGGATTCTCTCCAATTTGTCCACATCCTTTCTGTAGTGGAGGGCCCAAAACTGGACGCAATACTCCAGATGTGGCCTCACCAGTGCCAAATAGAGGGGAATAATCACTTCCCTCGATCTGCTGGCAGTGCACCTACTAATGCAGCCCAATATGCCGTTAGCCTTCTTGGCAACAAGGGCACACTGTTGACTCATATCCAGCTTCTCATCCACTGTAATCCCCAGGTCCTTTTCTGCAGAACTGCTGCTTAGCCAGTCGGTCCTCAGCCTGTAGCAGTGCATGGGATTCTTCTGTCTTAAGTGCCAGACTCTGTACTTGTCCTTGTTGAACCTCATCGGATTTCCTTTGGCCAAATCCTCCAATTTGTCTAGGTCACTCTGGACCCTATCCCTACCCTCCAGCATATCTACCTCTCCCCCAGTTTAGTGTCATCCGCAGACTTGCTGAGGGTGCAGTGCATCCCGTCATCCAGATCATTAATGAAGACATTGAATAAAACTGGCACCAGGACCGACCCCTGGGGCACTCCGCTTGATACCGGCTGCCAACTAGACATCAGGCCATTGATCACTACCCATTGAGCCTGACGATCTAGCTAGCTTTCTATCCACCTTATAATCCATTCATCCAATCCATACTTCTTTAATTTGCTGGCAAGAACATGCTTCTGATTTTGTTGTTTGCTCCCTTTACACCACTCTTCACCCTCAAGTGTTAGCACTGCAACCCCCAGTGGCGCTGGAACACTTTTAGTAGTGGGGGTGCTGAAAGTCAGCCCCCTTGCCCCTGTCCACACCACTCCCCCCAAGATGGGGTGTGTCTCTGGGAGCGGGGGACCCAGACAAGGATAAGGGGGCTAAGGCTGTTGCCACAGCTGGGAGCACCGGGGGGCTGGGCACAGGGTGCCGGGGGCTGGGTGTGAGGCCCCGGGTGTAGAGCCAGTGGCTGGGGAGCGGGGCATGGGGCTGGCCCCCAGGACCTGAGCTGGGGAGTGGAGCCCTGGGCATGGGGTCGGTGGCCCCGCATAAAACCTGGGGGTGCTGCAGCACCCCCTGCACTTCTACTTCCCATGCCTATGGCAACACCCATCCTTTTAGCAATGCAAGGCTGGAGGCAATTTTCTCTTAGCATATCCATGCAACTCATAATTTGCCAGAGAGGTTCAAATCAATTCCAGTGCTCCTTGCCCCAGTAGATGACCACAAAAATCAAACCCAGGTCTCTTGCATGTCATCAGAAAGCACTAACAGGTAGTCACTGGGCCTGCCTTTTCTCTAATCTTCTATCACTTCTGATGAGATATGAGACCAATCTTATTTCCTTTTCCTTCCAAAGAGGAAACCCTCTGTACTGAAGGCAGTAATGTGAACCTCAGCTGTGCTACTGGTGTAACAATCTATTGTCCATTGTCTCCTTTTAGTTTGGCTAGTTGCAATGTTTAAAAACTGGAATTGATTTGAGTGAAGTTGACTTGTTAGACTGGTATCCCATCAGCCTCTTCTTAATGCTGCAGCTGATGGTTCCTCTGATGGCTGGAGTCTCTGGACAAGATCAACAAACAGCTGTCTCTCTGGCTTTCTGTACTATGATCTTTGTTGTCATTAAGGCTTACATTGCAAAACCCCAGGGAATCAGGAAGTAATGCTGATGGTGGGTTTTTTTAGTGTTTTGGATGTTTTTCAAGGAATGGGTTATTCCATTAGGTTGATGTGTCCTCTTCACATACTCCATCAGAAATGCTGATGGCCCATTAGAGACATATTAGGTCTCCTCTGCTGAACTTGCATTCAGTGAGCTGGAACCCCGTCCTTTTTGAAACTCTGAGAGGCCAAACGTTGTCACTACCAGAATGGGAGGAAAGAAAAATAGGGGATGTAAGTTAGCATCTGCTTGTTCTTTTTTCCAACCACTATGACTTTCTGAGGCAGCATAGGAAATTCATGTTGTAATAAGTTGCTGTCCTTTACTTGGCCTGTGAATAAACAGGGATCCTCGTCTTCTCATATTGATAGTTCTTGAACTTGTAATTGTGAATTTATGGGTGAAAAATAAAAATAGATTTGTTCACCCCTCTTTGCAGATATTTAAATGAACGACTAGTGTCCGCATGGCAACAAGCAACCTACTGTGATTAGGGGTGGCAGTGTTCCTACTGGTTAGAGCATGGGACTAGGAGTCAGAGGCTTGAATTCTGCCACTGGTTAGGTGTATAACCTAAGGCAAGGCAGTGATACCTACCATTCTATAACGCCTTGGAATCTTCAGATGAAAAATGCTCCATAAGTGCAAGATAGTATTATAATAATAATAGCACTAACATTAATTGTATTGATAAGTGCATTGGGTGCTGAGCTATAGTGCAATTAAAACATTTGTAGAAAGAGGTATTCTCTTCACATTTTAAACAAAACTTGCAAAGAGATAGGGAAGGGGGTATGCAAAACAAAAAAGGAATAATGTAAGCCTTCCAAGGCAGGGATTGTCTCTTTCCAATGTTTGTACAGTGCCCTGCACCATAGGTCCTCACTCCCGATTGGGGCCTTTGGGTGCTACCAGAATATCTATATTTATTACTGCTACTACTAAGGTAAAGGTAATGAATAATGAGTCACAATGGTCATAAAGCAAACATCCACTTCCCCAACCCTTCCTCTCCAAATGTAAAGCATTGGTTTAAAAATAGGGATGAAGATTCTAATATGGATTTCAAGGGGGTTTCATTACCATACCCTCAGGACCACTACAGCAAAGGCACAATCATCTGCTGACCTCTAGTTCAAACAGGAATTATTTCTGGGAAGTTCTCCGGCTTGTGTTATGCAGGATTTCAGCCTAGATGATCACAATGGTTCTGGCTTTAGAATCTATGAATTTCACCTGTTGACCTCAGATGTGGTGACTGGATCTCCAGAAAGGGGATGACTCCTTTCAGGACAAGGCCCAAGAAGTAGGTCTTGAGTATAGCCAGGGCCAATACTTCTACGGGCTGTGAAAACAAATGAGGCCAATGTAAAGTCAGCTAATCCCTTTAAGTGCAGGGCTGGAGGGGCAGGAGTTGTTCTTACTGCTGGGGTACATACCTCGTGGATAAAA
This sequence comes from Platysternon megacephalum, assembly GCA_003942145.1. NCBI lineage: Eukaryota > Metazoa > Chordata > Testudines > Platysternidae > Platysternon > Platysternon megacephalum. The sequence goes on from QXTE01000173.1 coordinate 2,500,363, forward strand.
CTTGTTGCTGCCGTGAATAAGGTTCTTTCAACCAACCTAACAGCTACTCTTCAAGGATCTCTTTTAACTTACAAACCTTACCTGACAGGCAACAGAAATGCTCAGTCTGTCTTGCTTTGGCCAGAAAATGTTCTATGGTGAAGTGAGTGGGAGAAGGTTTCACACAACGACCCTCTGATGTGATTTGACAGTGCAGACAATGGGATATGAGAAGCGGTAGATTACTCACACAAGTGACATGAGTCTGTTCCACAGACAAGGAACCGTTGTACTGTAAAAAGAGCACTCCCAAGACTGCTCTAACCTCTCAGTAGGCGCTTACTGGATGAGAAAGTTTTCATCCCTTAATAATAGACTTTCAGTCCATTTAAACATATGCCAGCTCTTTCAGTCTAGCCTAGTGTGATATGTATTTTTATGACAATTTGTATCTTTCTTGGCATCTTTAAATCCGCTATTGATGTTACTGCAGCTGCTGAGTTATTTCTTATGCTTTCTTTCAGTTTTGCTATCCAGTCATGTCACCTGAGCTGCCTTCTGCTGGCCAATCCATTTGGAGAGAGATGTTAAATTTGCATAATTTATGCATATGCTATAAATAAAGTAAATGCCCTGATTCTCTGCTATGACTGAGCTAGTGGAGAGCTGCAGCCTCAAGGAGCTAGGGACCACAACTTGATCCCTGGTCGCCCCATCCTGGTGGAAATTGGAGCAGCGAGGGGACTAATCTATCCTCCACCATGGCTATAAGGTCCATAATGCATGTTACACCAGTGGAGGATCAGGAGTGTCCCTTCCTGTCCATGCCACCTCCCTCATGGGATTAGGGGGATGGTTGGCTCAGGAGGTGGTGGAAGTTTGTCCTTGCCAGCTTTTTGTTCCTCTGCGTAAAGGAAATTCTCCTTTGACTGTCTCCATTTTAAGATCTTTGTGCTGTTACTCAGTGCAAAGTGCCCAGCACACACTGGAGAATCTAGCCCTAAAATGTTTAAATAAAAATCAGTGTGTGAATGCAGCTGGCACAACCTGCAGGCACCAAAGATGTGCTGCTGGAAAGCCAGCTAAGGGGGACTATCAATAACTAAGGCTTGTGGATACAAGGGCGTATGATGTTATTGCAAAAATTCATCATGGGATAAAGGGCAGCCTGGTCAAATTACGCAGCTGGAAAAATATATATATTTTTGGGACCACCTCTCCTCTTTAAAATCCCTCCTCAAGATGAACTTTGTGCCTGCAAGGAAGCAGCCACCCATGATGGCTAGGGAGAGTGGTGGTTGGGGAGAGTTTTTTATAGTCCAAATGTTTCAGAATGATCAAACTGTGCACTTGCCAGCCTATGATACCGCAGTGTAACTGCACGATCTTCTTCCTCTTCCCCTTGCCTTCCCTGTCCTTGTACACCGCTTTGTTGCATCTTGTTTCTATTTAGATTGCAAGCACTTCAAGGAAGGAACTGCCTCTTTTTGTCTGTCTGTTTGCACGACACCTAGCACATTGAGGCCCTGCTTCTGATTCAGACTGCTGGGTGCTACTCAGTGTAACTCAAATAACAATCATTGAACAAATGGCCTTACATGGAAAGGGCATGGTCAAATAGGAGACCAACATTCTTCTGCCCTACCTCAGAGGGGGTCCCTTTACAAAGGAAGAGGGAGCATCCTTATAATGTATGATCTCAGCTCACCAACACTTGCTTTTCCAGGGTTTATGGCAATGTAACTCTGAGGTATCTAGCTGGCAGTATCATCCAAGGTGTCATCCAAGCAGAGACCGAACTTGCACAGTTCATGGAGCAATAGATGTGTATTATCAGCTATTCTACTCAATTTTTAGGAATGATCTTGCCCACTGGCCTTAAACTGTACGTACATACAACAACTGTAGGAGACCTCCATGTGAGTGGATGGCCAGCATTCTTCCCTTTGCTGAGTGATGTCTTGATAATGTCCATCAATAATGACAGCACAGCCACAACACTTGCATTAAGCAACTGGGATACATAGGGGGCAGAGCAAAGAGTTGAGTCTTGGGGAACCCAGAAGACCAAGTACATGCTCCCCAGAAAACAAGTCAAACTCTCCCAGAGGGAAAGAATATGTTCAAAGCCCATGGTTTTCACAGTGAAAAGGCCTGGAAAGTCCAGCATAAAGACTGTCTATCTTGCCTACAAAGAATGTTGCAAACTCATTGCAGAGATCAGTTGAAAGCACTATTTATGGGCAAAACAGTCTGCATTAATCAGAATTTTCCTGCTTCACCAATGGGTGGGAAAAAAATCAATCTTGGTTGAATTCTGACCTTAGCCTGAAGAAAATAAGGCACAGAGATTTCCTCTTACATTTACTCTACAGGAATGCCATTCTTCTGGATGCTATCAATTTCTGTGGTGATAGCTTCAAACTCTTTTATTAAAAAGACGTGAGATTCATACGAAAGTCATGTTACTCCTGGGTTATTTAATCCAAACAAAACCTGCCTCCTATGTGATCCCAAATGTAAGTTAAGAAACAATTCTGGAGAGAAACATTTTGTGTACATGCCATCTTTGAAGGCACTGGAGAAGGCATTTAGTCTAAATGTTTGTCTACACTATTTTTTTTCTTTTGTTTTATCCCTATGAATTTCCACATATGAAACCCAAGGGGGCCACCTACGGAGCTCATGACATCTTCCAATGTGAAACTCATAACTTTCACCAACATCAGGTGAAGAACATAAATTCTGCATGGAAATGTGATGAGTGTTATCTAGACACATGCTGCAGTCCACATGCATGTTCTTTTAGCAAGGTGAACTTTCTAAGGGAGAATGCTCTCGGGCTCTCGATCAGACTGGGTCTGTAAGTGTGACCTTTTGGGAGATGGGCTGAGACATAATGCAGACTGTAAGTCTGGACTGTGGGCTGTAGAGCACTTGAATTATTCCCTTTGTCATGTTGTGCTTCTGCTGTTAAGACACTGGGGTGAAATACTGAAAAAACATTTGCCAAGCGTACTATCTAGCATGGCAATTTGTGGAGCAGCCAAAAACCAGCAGCAGGGAGACCTGGAGAGCGGGATATGTGTTCCTCTTTCCTCAGCAGGCAGAGAGGAACACGTTACAGGGAAAGGCAGATTTACATCTTGGAGCAAAAGAGACAGTAAACAGTTTTCCAGGGTACAGACGAGATTCTGTTACACAAAATGGGCCAGGTCCTGAGCTGGTGTAAATCAGTGATGTCAATGGATCTGTACCTAATTTATTAGGGTGATCAGACAGCAAATGTAAAAAATCGGGACAGGGGGTGGGGAGCCTATATAAGAAAAAGATCCCAAAATTGGCACTGTCCCTATAAAATCGGGACATCTGGTCACCCTACTATTTACATCTGAAGAGCTGGCTTCACATTTCCAGCCACTCTCTTAGAAACAGGGCCTGTGTCTGCCTGATTCTATCTGAATTTACACCAGTATGAATCTGGAGTAACTCTGTTGAAATCAGAAGTTACTTGGGTATAAAAGCAATATAAGTGTGAGGAGGATCTGGCCCAGTGTATTTAAATATGGAAGGACTATACAATGAGATCAGCAGAAAGATAGAGATACTGACACTGTGCCTGTGTGTTAATGACTCAGTAAAAAAGCTCAAGGCCTGTAATCAATGCTGTGATTGGAGAGGAGCTGCTCATACAGTGAGATGGCTCCCTAGATCAGTGAACACCGTTTTCCATCTGATACTTGGAGGCTATAGAACCAAGGACAAACATCTCCATGCCCCCCTTAGCCCCTCTCTCACCCTGTTCTGCTGTACAAGCCCCTACAATGCATACTCTCATCCGGCTGGCAGTGCCGGATCTTCAGTGAGTCTTTACTCGTCATTGCTGTCTCCATGACTCTATTGATCACTTAATTTCTGTATCTAAACAAGCAGGAATAAATAATTTACAGCCCTTTTAACCTCTTCATCTCTCCTTCCTCCCTACTCTCCACCATGTAAATAACTGGACACAAAGATTAACAAATTCAAATAGATGTCTCTCTACCCCTCCAGTGCTTCATGGCCTGGAGATTGTTATTAATAGCAGAAATAAGAAAGTGTTTCATAACCATCTTCCTGGCTTCAGCTTCCGTGAAACCCCCTTCCTCTGGTCCCTTGAGAGAAAGTGTGAGCTGCTCATTTCCCAGTGCAAATTCAGAACTTGGTCTCATACTTGGCTTCTTTTCTTATCACAGGTACAATATTTATGCTTCCATCAGCGGAACAGTTTCAGTGAACTGCAGTTTGCCAGCTGTGGGTATGCAGTACATGGGAAACAGCATTGGCAAAAGCTGTGTAGACTTTTTCTATCTCTTTCCTCACCCTTGAAATTCAGCTGCCTACTGAGGATATTTTTATAGGATTATAGCTAGTTCCCCTCATCAATTTCTACCGGTCTCCTTCCCCCAGCTGACCACTATCCATACAATTTGCCCTAATCTAGAGAGGATCTGAGATGCTCTTCATTTGGAAGCAAATTGGGAAGAAGTACTAAAGAGAAAGAAGTAAGAGGAAAGGAAATAGGAAGTTTTCCCTCCTGACTGCGAAGTAAACTTCTTTCTTTTCCTATTAAAAATCTCCGGCTAATACATATATACCCTTCTGCCAGGCAGTGCTGGCAGCAACAAGGGCCGGGTTTAATATCTAGGGATTCCTCTTAACATTACAGTACAGAACTGGCTCAAGCTCCCACCCAGAAACCCGGGAAAACTAAACACCACCCCTGAGTCCCTGTAAGAGGCAATACTTCCCCACTTGCAAGCATTGAGTCTGTGTATAACAAAAGAAAACTTTGACGAGAGGGATTGTGGCATTAATTTGGGAAAACACTGCAACAATGATTCAAAATTATGCAAACAATAAGTAAACACCTGCTCCACAGTATCCTGGGAAGTATCCTTTACCTCAGTTTTCCACCTTGCAGTGTGAAAGTCCAATGGACAAATGTCTCTTTAACACGCCCATCTTGCTCCCTCCACTCCACTCCACTCCACCCCACTCACGGTTTGTTGTCTGAGGTCGATGAAGTCCCTTAATCCAGGGGTGTGTTCAGGGGTATTCACTTCCTGTCCCTGGGTGTTGTGTGGAGGGCGGCTGAGTGATGCCTATGCCACAGCTCATTGCTGTCACTGCCTGTAGTTGCAATGTCATGTTCTGAAGTTCCACCACCTCGCCCAGTCCTTAGTGATTTTACCAGGTAGTGGGGCACCTCACTGCCACTGATGCTTCTGTGTTATCCTTCACCGCAATGGTCCACATGCCACATCAAAGGCTCACGTGGCGGTCACCTGACAGTATGACAAAGAACCAAATTGACTGTGTAATGATATAATGCTGGAGTGCAAGTTTCCAATGGACAAAGACTTTCCCAAGTGCAGACTGCAGGTCAGACCACTAGCTATTAGCCTCAAACATACAATTAAAACATAAAAAGATATGACATTCAACAGCTCCACTGCCGTTGGACCCGAATCTCAATGAAGATTATATAATCTTCGCTCAGAATGGGTCTGAGGCATTGGCATAGGCGAAAGAGGAGAACTCTTCCAACAAACTTTGAAATAAAATGAAAACTATTGTGCTTGAAACTGCTAAAGCACACGTTCTGAAACATCCGTGTTGGACTGCACCTCGTTAACTGAGAACCTGGGTGAGCTGGAGGAAGAATTACACAGAGTGAAAGAAAATGGCTTGGAGGTGGAAGAACGTAGGAGAGAATATAAGGAACTGAGCAGACAGATTTAAAGGCAGACTAGATGAGATGACTGAATATATAAGGGGCAAAATGTATGGAACTTGAGAATGATAAAGAGAGTAATAATACAAAAGGTATGTTCACAGTGGTCAGACTTCTTACCAAAAGGTTTTCCCTGTGATCAAACATAAAAGATCATGATGGCAGAGTCTTCACAGAGGGTGATTGTGATGGGATGTACTGGGCCCTTTGAGGCTCCCTTCTGGAGGTCTCAGGGTCCTACTAATCCCTGCCCCAGAAAAGGAGCATTGAAGGTGGGTCCTCTAGGCCTGCCTAGAGAGGCTGCAGGGAAAAAGCCAATAAGAGCACAGCAGGCCCAGTTAAAAAGGAGCTGCAGGGCCTGAGCAGATCAGTTGCTGGCTGGGACCGGAAGGAGAGGAGTTGAGATCCTCAGCCCTGAGGTAAGGACTGAGCTATGTGGGAAGTGGCCCAGGGAATAGCAGCAGCAACTATTACAGGAAGCAGCACATGGCTGTTATTTATAGAGTCTCTGGGTCAGGACCCAGAGTAGTGGGCGGGCCCTGGTCCCCCCAGTGGCAGAGTGGCCTAAGCCCCAAGAAAGGGAGGTCCAGGTGAAGGGCAGGATTTAAAGAGTCTCCAGGGAGGAAGCCCTGGGGACACTGCTCATTATCATGGCAGACACGGGCTTAAAGCTAGCCCAGAAGGGGCTGAGGTCTGAGCCCAGAGACAGGGCTAAAGACAGTAACAAGGGCACAGGGACAGGCCCTGTTGGACCTTTTACCCCGGAAGGGATTCCTTTATGTCCGGGGTTCTCAAACTGGGGGTCGGGACCCCTCAGGGGGTCATGAGGCTATTACATGGGGGGTTGCAAGCTGTCAGCCTCCACCCCAAACCCCGCTTTGCTGCCAGCATTTATAATGGTGTTAAATATATTAAAAAGTGTTTTTAATTGATAAGGGGGGGTCGGACTCAGAGGCTTGCTATGTGAAAGGGATCACCAGTACAAAAGTTTGCGAACCCCTGCTTTATGTGGTTAGACCATGTGTGACTCAGCTGGAGTCACTGGGGGCAACAGCCAACAGGGTGCACCGTAAGCAGAGAGAGTGCAGGTTCGCATCTGGCCTACAGGAGTCAGAGGTGAGTGGGCACCATCGCTGTGATATTAAGTGCAGGTGGAGAGATTACTGTCCCAATCTGTGTGCCTCACCAGACCCAGTCATCATACGGGGCGACAGAAAAGAGAGTATGGAACCAGAGCCATCAATCCTACAAGGGGAAGTGGGGCGTGCTATTATGAAAATGAAGCCTGGGAAAGCACCAGGGGTAGATAACTTGCCTGAAGAATTGTTAAAAGTGGTTGGCAAATGCAGTACTGATCTTATGTAGAAAATTTGTAATGATGTACGGATGACTAGAAATTAGCCGGAGGACTAGACAAAAGAGAATTTTTTTGACCTTAACAAAGAAGAGAAGCATAACAGAGCTCAGTAACTATCGTATCATCTCCCTGGCGTGCCATGCAAGCAAAGTTATGTGCTATATAATCAAGGATCTCATGAAACAAAGTATAGAAAGAGAACTACCACCACAAAGTTGGTTTCAGAGAGGGCTGAAGCATCCCTGACCAAATAGCGAATATCCATCACATCACTGGAAAATGCAGTGTACACAATCTCATTGATCATGGGTTTCACTGACTACTCAAAAGCATTTGCTGTCTGACATGACCATCTTTGGAGGATACTGGCAGATGTAGGGATTCCAAAGCATCTCATTTAAATTGTCATAAGACTTTACCACCAACAGCAGACCACAGTGCGAACAGCAGTAGGAGACAGCGAGTTGTTTTCCACTGTGTATTTTGTCCCAAGCATCTTTAACATAAATGCAGAATTTATTATCAGACAAGCCGTTTGAAGGTTTTGACAAAGTGGAAGGAGCTGGGATTTCCATTGATGGACACCTCTTAACCAATCTCTGATATGCTGCCGACATGATGCTCTTTGCTACAACCATCAGTGCAATGCAACAAATGTTGGAGTCTGTAAAAACAGTTTAATGAGGAATATTGACAGTTCCTGAATGTGACGAAAACAAAATGCATATACATTGAGAGGACTAACAAGTGGACATCATGATTAATGGACAAACTGTAGAGGCAGTAGATGAATATAATTAGTTGGGATCATATATCAAATCAGGGAGGCTCTTCCAAGGAAATCACAAGAAGACTAGGGATGGCTCGGCCAGCTATGGCTTCCCTTAGAAAGTGTGGGGAGAAAAATATGGCATCTCAAAATGTATGAAGGTGCAATTAGTGAATAGCCTAACTTTTTCCATAGCAATGTATGGATGTGAATCGTGGGAAATTAAAGCTGCTGACAAGAAGAAAATGGAAGCTTTTGAAATGTGGTGCTGGTGAAAACTCTTGCGTCTCTCCCCTATGGGGGAAAAAGATGAATGCCTCTGATAGACATACTATTGGCGAGAGCAGTCCCAGATGTTGGAAATCAACGGATACAAACTTTGGTTACTGTCAAGGCTGATTTCCCCACTCTGGCACTTCGAGTGCAGAAGGTGGGGGCCAGCAAAGACTCTAAAAATTAATACTTGCCACTTCAGGCTTGTATTAAACTCCCAAGGTTACAGCTTTTCTCTGACCTTGGATTGGTAGATGCTGCCACCACCCAAGTGCAGAACCCGTTTGAGAGACCAGGAAGGTTCACTTGGGAATTCCTTCCTGTGGGGTACCCTCAAGTCCTTTCACGCCCCCTCCAGTGAAGAGCTGAGAAAGGGGAAAAAAAAGAAATCAGCTGTTGCCACCAGCTAATTTAAAAAAAACCCATGTGCACAAACCTCTTTAGACACAACAATTCAATTCTGTTCTTTAAAAAGGTAAATTTTATTTAAAGAAAGAAAATACATCTGGGAACTCAGGCTGTTGCTATATTTTAAAAGAGCAAATACAAGGATTAAGCACCAAAAATTAGCTTTCTTGAGTTCCAGCTTAAAGGTTACAAGCAAGACAAAAGCACCTGGGGATAGCACAGAGGTATCCATAAGCCATAAAGAAATAAAAAAGGATAAACCTAATCACGTCTTCCTAGACATTTCCTGATCTACTTACATATCTGGGGTTTTAAATGAGTAGTTTCTAGGTATGATACTGATGGTTTTTCATATCTGGCCCAAGCTTCTTACAACATAACTGCTGCCCTGTCCCCCTCTCCCCAGGAGAACGACAACAGACAGACAAAGGGAAGTTTTTTCTCAATTTTAAAAAGTTCTAGCCTTCCCATTCACTCTTTTGGTCAGGTGCCCACTCAGTTCCCTTTACCTATGCATGCAGTGAGACTTTTAACCCTTTCCAGGTAAAGTAAGTAGAGAACAGCTACTAAGAGGGATTTTATAGCTAACTGGCTGGCTGGGTGTCCATAAAAGGGAGGTACCTCCCCCACCCTTCATTTATCACAGTCACATTAGGTGTAGAGATGGAAATAACCTTGAGAAAGTTATCATGGATGGAATGGTGGTGGGTCATCACAGTAGGGGCTGACCATTGAAGAGATGGATCGATGGTGTGTGGCAGATCACTGGGAGGTCGTCACTTAGGCTGACTCTCTATGGTTAGAGTCCTCCACTGAGCCTAAATGACCCACCCCCATTCCTTCCATGATAACCCACCCATGACCATAAACTTGGAGTTGTGGCTAAAGCAACACTGGGCAGTGCTCTACCTCCTTCCATGGCCACTGGGCCCTGTGAGCAGTAGATAGGGGAGCCAGTGCATGTGCTCACGTGCACATACACACAGCCAGGGAGGGTCTTGCAGTGCTCCCTCCAGCCACAGAGCAAGAGGCAAGGAGTAGCCAGAGCCAGGCATCTGGCTAAGAGCCACCAGCTCAGCCACAACACCCCCTAACTGAACGTAGGAAGCAGCCAGCTCCCTCTCCCAGCCCACGGCAGGCAGTAGCTAGCACTGGGGCTGCCATCCCAACCACCGCTCTCCACTCATTCCAGGATAAGCAGCAGCGAGCAGAGCTGCTAAAGCCACCAGGACACCAATTCAAGGGTATGCCAGAGCCAGCCAGAAACAAATAAATTCCCAAAGTTTGTTTCATGATGCATCTTAGTCAGTCTTGAGTGTCGGTAATCAGGACATTGTCTGTCATTTATGCAATGCAATAATGCAATGCGTAGTCATAGTCAGACATGCAAGTTAAGATATTGTGTCATTTGCTTATTATTTACAGTCTTAGACCTTCAGCTCTAGCAGGTATGCACAGAAAAGGACTGTGTTCCCAAACCCCCAGGCCAGATTTCTGCTGCTATCACAATGAATAGAGATGGACAAAAGTATGTAACTAGAGTCTTCAGAGCTGGAACTGCTCCAGAGGGAATGAAATAATCCAGACAAATATCTAGCCACACCCTTTGGCCTTGTCTTCACTAGGAAAAGAGGTGTGTTTTTAACATGTTAGCTAATATGTTAACTATCGTGTTTAAAATCCTAGTGTCAAGTAGTCTTAACACAGCTGGTCAAGTTAAACCATAGGCTCCCCCCTACAGTTTACCTTTACCAGCCAATGTGTTAAAACTACAACTACCTTGTCTACACTCTGATGTTAATGAGTGTTAGCAATACACTTTTTTTCCTAGTACAGACATGACTTTTGTGCTTGAGACCTCACACATATGTAGGCTACACATAATTATTTTGAGTGATGTGATCCAAATCTACAGTAATACTACAGCCTAATTTTTATCAGGCAAAGCCTGACTCAGCTGGTCTGCAAAGGAAAGGATTTAAACATTCCCTGTTCTGCTGGGCTAGCTCCTCCAAATCCCACCCTCTGCTCCCACATTTTCCCTAAGAGAATCAAAGACTAAGTGACTGGACCACATCTTACTCCTGTCATTACAGATATAGTCATCCAATCAGGGGACAGAAACAAAACCATGTGGTTAGGATGATTATTCACACAGACAGAATGACGAATAAGGAATACATGTGGTGAACATGGGTGCATAAGCCATAGGCTGAAATTTGTTCATATAACATGTTTGTCTAATAATTTTGAAGAACAGAGTTGTAAAAATTAAAGCCAGAGCAAAGGTTGAAATTTGTGGAATAAATTTTATCAACAGTTCACCCAGCTGTATCTAGAACACAGGAATGAGAGAGCTGCCTTCAGTCTTCTTGGGGAAGCTCATGGTACCATAGTCCATGGTAGCAAACATAATAGAACAAATAAACAAATGATGGGGCTACAACTGAATTTTTCCAAGAAATCAAAGTACACACTGGGAGGTGACAAATGCTTTCAGCTGATTGGTCTTTGTCTATCTAAAGGAAACATTCTGTGGAGTTTCTGTCAGGTCAGTGCTCTAGGCTAAATCTGTTGTGAAGTTTAGATTGTCCCTGTCAAATGTAATCCAAAACAAATTAAGCCTAGCGATGGAGCTCTCAGCAACTGCCATGTCGGATTCCTGGCTCCTCATTCTCCAGGATGGCAGCTCATGGAAGGTGTGTGTGTGGGAGGAGTTCCCATGTTGTTAACATTGAGCCTTCTGGCTAGCGAAGGAAAGCCATTAATAGGTCCAAAATAAACCCCTTTCCAACTTGTAAGAATGGTCTTCACAATGTGGTGCTCTGAATATGGGGAACAAAGGTGTGTCCTCCAGTGGGACTGGGAGGAGTCAGTCACTGTCACCATAAAAACAACACCCTTCCCCACTGATTTAACCCCCATCTATCAAAGCTAGGATCAATGTGGCATCAGTGCCATTGGAGCAAACTGATGTTTTTCTTGATGTTCCTGACTACCTTGAGAAGTCACATTTGCTGGAGCAGCACCTTCAGTCATGCCACTGTCAGACAACTAAGCTGATGCCTGTGCTATACAGGAAGTCAGGCTAGATTATTGTAATGATCCCTTCTGGCCTTAACATCTATGAAACTATCTCTGGAAAAGTCAACTTGGCCACTCTGGCCAGAGTCCTCCAATCCGCCAATTATCAGCTAAGGAAAGGTACTAGCCTGAGAGCCTTGGAGATTGAAACCCTCTGTTTATCCACAGAATAGGTTCAGCATGGACAACATCAGTGTGAGCGTCCCTACTAATGAGCCTCAATGCTGTTCTTTACTGCCTCTATGAGGCGAGAGGGCAGCTTATTCCCCATGCCCATCCTTGGTCTCTCTGCTGACACTGCCAGCAAGTGTGACGCTTAAAGTGCAAGTCGCATGTGGGGGAACAGGTTCATTAGCACTTGGGCTGAGGCCACAATATTGGAATGTGCTTTGAAAATGGAAGAGAGGGTGGCGAGCCAGGGTATTCAGGTGGTATCCTTGCCATGCCATGGTGTGATGGTTCTCCTGGAAACAATTCTCCTTTTGTAGGCGTGGAAGGGAGCCAAGGGGTGGAGCAAGCAAACTGTGAGGACCTCCAGTATTTGTGCCGCACAAACTTTGGAAGATGCTAGCAGTCTGGGTTGTAACTAATAATTTTGTTGCATAACATTTTATTCACACTCTGAATCCATGGTGCATTGTTTCAGTTCATGCCAAGTAATGTTTATGACCTGAGGCAGCTTGAAACCTAGTTTTCCAGAGGCGAATAGTGAAAGCATATTTAACCCTTTTGGAGCTGGCATCAGCCTATGGTCTGCTCTGACTTATGCTACCGGTGGAGGATTGGTGTAGCTGAGCACTGCTCTGCTCTGAGTTCTGCTCAGGCCCCTTGACACACCCCTTACCTGGCTCCTCCCTTTGCCAGGGCGAGTGTGTGTGTGTGTGTGTGTGGGGCAACTGGCACAGCAGCCACCTTCTTTGTGTTTATGCCAGCAGAGAGTTCCCTTCCACAAGGGGAACATGGGATGTGCTACATCTCCTCGTTTAACAGTTCTGTAGCCATATTGTCTTGAGAGTGGCCATCCGTACTGTTCACTTCGGCTGCATAGATTTCAGGGTCATTGGAAAAAGAGAGCACTCAGTGTGATTTTCCCCCCCCCCACAAACACTGGCCCCAGTCAGAGCTGGCCCTAGACCAAATGGTGCCTCAGGCAAAGAGTGTTTTTGGTGCCCCCTTTCCATTTGTTAAACTTTTGAATCCTTATTTTTTATTACATTTGTAGCCCATTTCACTACTTTGATGCACGATTTGCATGCATGATTTATCCTGTCATACAAGACGATAAATTTGCATGCTAGGATCTGTAAATTTGTTATTCATGCCATATATAAGCAAATAAGAATTGTTTTCTCTAAGCTTATAGAAACTTTTTAATTTTAAGAATAACTGAAATGTACTAACATCAAGTCATCAAACATGTTTTAAGCACGGCAAAAGAAGTAACAGTATTTCTTTTATATTGTTATGCAGATAAGAGTTTGATAGATATCTCTGGCATCTCATTAAATATGTCCTTTATTAGTCACTATCTACACGCTTCAAGTTTTAAAACACAAGTACACTTTCACAATTACACAGTAAAACTAGGTTCATAATATCGCAGCTGGGCTCTCACTTCACTTCGTTCTTATATCTCACTGACTGACTGGCAGCGTCCCCTCCCCTTACATACCCGCAAGGGCATGGCTGACAGCATTCTAGGAGGTTCAAGGAAAATGTTGTTCTCAGAAAGTCTGGAAGGTTCCACGAGATTCTACAAAGAACATTCTAGGAGGTTTAGTGGGAAATGAATCCACATACAGAATATCTGAAACATGTTACTGCAAACATTCTATTTTCCCTTTTGTTGCTAACAACAAAAACAGCACACGGGGCCCAGTGCCGCCCCCCCCCCCCAAGCCCGATACTCCAGGCAGTCCCTGGGTTGCCTGCCTGTAAATCCAGCCCTGGCCCAGTCATCTGAACTAAATGTGAATCTCTGTGAGCTGTAGCAGTATTAAATCTTTGTGCGTCAATGTGATGGGGTGGAGACACCTCACTCAGTGGATGAAAAGGAGAGGGTTGAGTTTCTTTTCTCTCTGAAAAGAAAAGCCACAGTTGCATGCCCTCCTGAGTGCAGGGATTTTCAGGGAGCCTTCCATGAGGGAAGTAGTTCTGGGCCCAGTTGTAGTGAATCATGTCATCCTCCCAGAGCACTAGAGGATGAGTGTACTCAGAGGACTTGGAGGTAATTTGCATTACGAGCTAGACCATCTGTGAGGGTGAAGGGAGCAATCTCTCTTGTGAAATACTTAAACATTGGCGGCACAAAGTCATCTTTTTGTTGACTGTGATTAGAGACTTTGACAAAGAAAACCCTTTTGGATGGTTAAGGGTGAATTCTCCTCTCACCAGTTTCACACCAGTGCAGTTCCGTTGACTAGAGTGGAGTTTACTCAGATCTACACTTGTGCAAGCAAGGTCAGAATGATGACTTGAGTTTGTCTCTGGCTACAGGAAACTTTTTGTAAATTTGACCAGGAAATCTTGAGTGGACCTTATTACAGCTCATCTGCCCTGTCTATCAGACCTGAAGAAGAGATCTGTGTAGTTTGAAAGCTTCTCTCTTTCACCAACCGAAGTTGGTCCAATAAAAAATATTGTCTCACCCACCTTGTCTCTCTAATATCCTGGGACCAACATGGCTACCACAATACTGCAAACAACTGTCTGTCAGTGATGGTCAGTAGAAGGCAGTCACAGTTGCACATCCTTTCCACAGGGAGTGTGTTCCACCAGTTGTCAGTGTTGTATAGTCTGAAATAATTCAGGTGTGTCGGACAGTTAATCAAATGTGGTTCTGACATATTCTGAACTACATTCTCTGTAGTCTTTTTTAAATTCTGTAGGCACAGGAGGAATTTACTGATATGGCATTCTACTTGCCTAACTATTGCCAATTTTTTTTCATCATAAATGCTGTATATCTTAGTTAAACAATTACCACTGCAAACACAGGCCTTTGTTGAGGAATGCATTCCTGTTCAGGATAACAGTTAAGCATGTGCTTAAATCCCATGGATGTCAATAGGACTTAAGCATGTGCTTAAGTTCTGCCCTGAATTGAGGTCATAGTCTCTTCCTTGCCTTAGGGTTTGATGCTGCAAGGTGCTGAGAGCCATTAACTCTCAATGACAGCAACGGGAATGGAGGGTGCTCAGCATCTCACAGGAAGTTAGCACAGCCCATCAGTGTTGATTGCATTCCTTTAAACATATTAATAAATGGAATACTATGTTTTTTTCAGTTGTGACTCTATGTTCCTTGCTGCTGCTCTAGGCAAGTCCTCTCTGGATAGGTATCGGATAACATGAAGATTATTTCCAGACAAATAAGCAATTTCCATCTTTCTGCCAAAATTTCTGAACCATGAATGTAGCTGAGCAAAAGCAGGTAGAATGTTTTTACAAATTAGCATGAAGATGTTAAGTTCATCACTAGGAAGGTTGAGTTTTTTTGGTTTTTTTTTTTTAAAGAAGATCTTTCCACGGTAGCTTTCTTTTTTTTAAATACTATTCTTGGTTTGAAACTTTCATTCTGGGCGTACATTTGGTGCCCAGATGGTGCAGGCACGCACAGAAGCCCATCACGCTGTCAGGGCAGGCGGATACATATGTAAATATTTTGCCTTTTTCCCCTATAATATTTGGTTTTGTCTAATCTAATTGCTGTCAAAGGCAGAATGCAAAGAACACTTAAGAAAAGCAAACAGTGAGGACCTCCAATGTTTGTGCTGCACTAACTTCAGAAGATGCTAACAGTCTGGGTTGTAACTAATAATTTTGTTGCATAACGTTTTATTCACACTCTGAATCCATTGTGCATTGTTTCAGTTCATGCCAAGTAACATTTATGACCTGAGGCAGCTTGAAACCTAGATTTCCAGAGGCGAATGGTGAAAGCATATTTAACCCTTTGGAGCTGAAAGACAGGACGCCTGGCATCATGTGTTTAAATGCCTTTTAAGTTGATGCTAATGGTGGGTGCTCCATTCCTGGCCCCGGTACTGGGTTGCATCATTTTCTCATTTGTTTTATTGGTGTATGGCTTATTGCTTTAATTAATGTATTTTTCTATCATCTGTTGAGTATCAATCAGAGAGGCAACAGTTAGCAAAGTCTGTCTCTCTGTGAACTGAGCATGGCAGTGGAGTGACACTGAGAATACCTACTTATTTATTAAGGACCTGATCCAAAGCTCATGGAAGTCAAAGGAAAGTTGACTTTAGGTCAGACCCTAATTGCTTAGCAAAATGGTCTGATGAAAGAAATGTTGGTGGGGGTGCCAGGGAAAGGGATGTAGGAAACCCTACTGTCATTGCAACCATCCGTGCATCACTGAACTTCTAAGTGTTTCTGATCAGAAGCAAACATTGGCTAAGGCATGAGTTGTGGGGAGCCTGGGGCTAAAGCGAACCCATTGCTTCCATGGGCATTACCTTCACTGAGAGGTTCCTCAGGAGACCAGAGCTTGCAGTGGGGATTATTGTGGGGAGAGGGGAATGGCTATAAAAAGAAAATGTAGTCTCTCCAGCATCAAATCAAACAAAAATGTAGTATCACATACAGCTGCCTCCCATAGACTGCAGATGAAATCTCAGCTACACAATAAATAGGGCACAATGCCAGCCATTCATGTTTGAGTTTGAAGCTTGTCATTTTTTGGTCATGTGATGCCACTGCATTCTGCTTCTGTTCTGTTCTCTTCTGGTTCTTATACCATACGCATCACCATGGTATCTGAGCACCTTCCAGAGGTACACTAAGCTGCATGACTATCCTCTGTCAGGTGTGGTTCTCTCTGTCTCCTTCCTGTTCCCAGGGGAAAAATCATGTGAGAATTGTTTTTTATATTAATACACCTGTACCTCGATATAACGCGAATTCGGCTATAACGCGGTAAAGCAGCGCTCCAGGGGGGCGGGGCTGCGCGCTCTGGCGGATCAAAGCAAGTTCGATATAATGCGGTTTCACCTATAACGTGGTAAGATTTTTTGGCTCCTGAGGACAGCGTTATATTGGGGTAGTGGTGTGTGTATGTGTGTGTGTGTGTGTGTGTGTGTGTGTGTGTGTGTATATATATAAAATTTGTGTATATATATATATAAAATTTCATATCTGCTGTACTATGCTTTTTATTACTGAAGGACAGATCAAAAAAGTGTGCCCTTCACATCTGTAAGTAGGATAGCCCTAGTGAGTCAAAGACAGCCCTAGCAATCCCAATAGATTCAATGGAGTTACCCAAGCAGTTAATTTGGCTTTCACTCTGGTTTTTGGTAGTGAAAGGCCTTGACTGGGAGAACAAATTGCTCTTGTTTAACAACATTTTATTTATTTTTCTTTTTGGCCATCACAGGAGCAATTGACCAGTGCACGTACATCAAGTACCACTACTCCTCAGCAACAATTCCCAAGAACCTCACCTACAACATCACCAAGACAATCCGCCAGGATGAGTGGCATGCCTTGCGTAAGTGTGTCCATCTTTTTTCTTCCTTTTCTCTATTGTGCACATAAAGGGCAATAGTAACCAGTAAAGGTGAACTGAGGCTTTGACAGACAACCCAATCAGAGACATCTCGTGTGGATAGTCGTCATGGCAGATAAGCCAATTTGCTGCTAGCACCCACAGCTCTGTGTATTTGTTTGGGTGACTGGAAATTCTGCATTAGCATGAAAGCATTAAGTGTGTGTGTGTGGGGAGGGGGGAAACATTTATATGCAGAGGTTAGTATTGAATTAAATATGAACATGAATAAAATCAATTTTGTAATTTTTAATTCAGTAAAATCTTCTGAATTTGCATTTTGCCCATGCATTTCATGCTGCTGCAGAATTTCCAGCTTCCAGCAGAATTCAGTACTAGCACATAGCAGAAATTGGTAGATTCTGTCATGGAATATGTGGTTCTACTCCCACCCCGTCTCTTGGGTGGGAGGCACTGCTCAGTGACACTGCTTGCCTTTGAGAGTCTAGGAAAAGAAATACTGCTCTTTAAAGGCACAGGGAAGGATCCTGGCTTCTGGTGATAATTGTGGCCATTGGCCATCAACTTGTAGCAGTGACTGAAGCAGTAAGACATGACAGGGATGGAATTGCCTGGATATGCAGGGCTGGCCTTCTAGATTCTCTTCCTCCTTATGGGCTTGGAGATGGACAAAGGGTTTTCACTGACAAAATGGAAGAATTAGGATTTCACATGAAAGGGAAGATGCCAACAGGAGTGCATCCTCTTGTTATATATGTATATCGGATACTGTGTTGTACTTTGGAAATTCTTCTTCTCTATTTTGAGCAGCAGTGACTATCTCCTGTCACCACCACCTGGGAATCTCGCAAATTAATGCAGGAATTACATGTTTTTTTAAAGACAATATCTTTAAGCAATGTTTAGGGTTATGGGTCATTGTGAGGATGTACATGTATTTTCTTTCAACTGAAGTGTAATTGCTGACATGTCTGGTCATATTGGTCCCTTGGAGTGCTTCCCCCTTCCTGTTCTAGTGCTAAGCTCCGTGGGAGAATGCAAAGTGTTAGCAGCTGACTGGAATCTTTAGTAGCATATTTTCCAGTCTCTGAAGAGGCAGTCTAGACACAGAGTGTTGACACATTTACATATCCAATTTGGTCCGAGGCACTTTCAGGGTGAGGCTGTTGTTTATTTCCTCACTGTGGAAGGTACAGGGAATGTATGTGTGGGCGGGTGCATGTGCATCTGTGCATATTCCTGACCTAGATTTTCTTGATGCTTCATGCATCAGATAAGTGTAGGTAGATAGTTGTATGTGATTGAGGTACGAATCTGTCCCTCTCAACAAAGGTGGAAAAGGAGAGGCATGCCTTGATAAATCTGTGTTGTTTATAGATCAATTTGTCTTATGCAGTGGCTTTACATTTCAAAGTATTGGATATGTAGGGTTACTGCATAGCCATGGGGGGGTCTGAAGGTCACTGTATTTAACAATGAACTGATGCCATAGGTATATTTACTGTGTGGAGGTAGGTGTGTTTGTGACTTGCTATCTTATCCATTGACCAACTTTCAGTTTTAAAGGAGGGAGGTTGCTAATGAGAGCTTTTCTAGCCATCTCCTTTCAATTTCTTTGGGCTGGAGGAGGTGTTCCCTCTTCAAAGAGCTTCTGGAATCTTCATTAGGTGGTCACTAGCTTAGGCAAAGGGCAATACAATAAGTTTACTCACACAAACCCTCTGACCATATCCCCCTCCGTACCCATGGACAATATATTGTACAGCTAGGCTGGTTTCATCCAGATCACAGCCTCCAGTTCTGGGACAGGTCACGGTTCTCCCAGCTGTGTGGGGCACACTAAGAGACAGGCCATAGCAGAGACAGGGGCAGGCCTTCATTAAAGATGTTGTCCATGCGAATGAGGATGGTTTGATGGAGTCCACTCTCCTTTTCCCTTCCTATACCTGCTGGCTGATCGTCTCAAAAGGCTATGGCAGCAATAGGCATAGAACCTATTTGATTAGAAGAGTTACAGCTGTCACAATATTTGGGTTTATACTTTGTTTACCTTTGGCCTGTTACTCAATTTTTAATGTTTCCTTTGCCAATGTAGCTGGAAGCATGAGTTAATTTTTCAAGAGGACAGAAATGAACCATGAGTTAATAGGAACTTGGCGAGCCAGAAAACATCCAACCCCACTAGTGTACCAAAGCTAGGAATCTATAGACATCATACTAATATATTAGGAGTATAAGTCTTGGCAAGTTATGCCTTTGAGAGACCTCCAAGCAACATGTAGGTGTTGCAGGAAATGGATTGGTGATTCAAAGGCAACGTTCCCTCTGAGGTTATGTCTATACTGCAGCCATGGGGTGTGACTGTAGCTTGAGTAGACATTCCTGAGCTAGCTTTAATCTAGCTAGCTCAGGTACTGGAACAGTGAAGCCGCATTAGTATGGGCTAGCCCTGTGAGTAATTACCCAGGGTTCCAGGCGGACTTGTACAGCTAGCACTGAAGTACATGCTGCCACGGCTTCACAGCTCTGATATCTGAGCTTGCTAGACTAAAGCTAACTCAAGTATGTTTGCACAAGCTACAATCATGCAGTATAGACATACCCATAGTCAGTACTGAGCCAGTGCTCTAAGAAGCCCTGTGTGGCTGTAGTTGCTGTTTTCTGGATGAGCTATAAAACCAAGGCCCTGATCACTTGTGTTCCTTAAAGGTCCCATGTCCCTTTTTATAAGAAAGGAGGTCAGATGGGCTCAAACTTGTGTCATTTATCCATCTCCCTTCATATACTTTTTGGGGATTCTGATAAATTTGGATCTAGATCTGAACCACCCCAGATTTTAGCTGTGCAAAATCAAAAATCTGACAATGATGTTTTGCGAAACCAAAACCACTCCTGATTTTAGCCATATCTAGTGTAACCCTTCTGCCAGGCCAAGTTGATAGGAGCAAGGGCCGGGTTCAGTACATAGGGGTCCCCCTCAACAATGTAACGCAAAACCAGCTCGAGCCCCCACCCAGTGACCTGGGAAAATCTTACACACACGCCTGGACGCCTCAAAGAGGCAATACTTCCCCTCTCGCAAGCACAGAGTCTCGGTGTTGCCGAAAATGTTTAATAACATGAGGTAAACAACATCAGCATTAAATTGGGAAAACACCACAACTAGAGTTCATAGACCAAACCATGAGTAAAGACCCACTCCAGCAAATTGGGCCGTGTCCTTTCCCTTTGGTTCTTGAATCCAGCAACCCAAGAATCACCCAAAGTCCCAAAAGTCTCTGTCCCTGGTCAGTGGAGCCCCAGAGTTCAAAAGTTTATCTGCAGGGTTTTACCCCCCCAGCCTAGGTGGAAATGGGGGGGTGGGGAGAAAGGGGGCACAAAGGGGAACCTTACGTGGTCCGAGGCCGACTGCCCACCTCTCCGTGGGGTTCCGCCACAGCCTTCACCACAAGCCGCTCCACTTCCATCAGCCATCCCGTGAGCCGCTCCTGCCGTCCCACGAACTGCTCCGCTCTACCAGCCACTCTGCTCTACTCCTCCAGCCGTCCCGCAAATGGCTCGATCCACTCGCCATTCCATGGGCCGTTCCAACCGTCCCACTCTGCTCAGCAATATAGCTTCAGACTCCCCCACTAGTTAACACAGCACTCAGTGATCTCAGCTCTTGGTAACTTTAGCGATTTCAGCTTGTAGTAGGGGAGCCCCAGTGCTGGTGCACCATTGGCCCAAAGTGAATTCAGCTCAGGAGCCTGTAACTAGACTCTTAATGGAATCAAAGTTAGTTCTAACATTGAACGGGGGGGGAGGGGGGAGGAGGTGGTGGTGGTGGTGGTGGTGGTGGTGCAGTTAGCATATCAAGCTCACAAAGGCGGCCCACACCACTCAGTACAAATACCTGCCCCCAGCCTCTCTCAATTCACTGGGTTTTAGAACCCATGTACCTTGTCTAGCGAGTGCTACTTAGTTGATGGTGAGACCCTCTGTCATAAAACAGTTTCATTGTCCTTGATTCACATAATCAGGGTAACAACACTTTATTCCTCCTGCCCCGATAACAGAGAAACTGGGGATCCCTCAGCAGCCAAAGTGACCACTTTGGGCTGCTGTGGGCTCATGCTAGGCGGGGTGGGTGTGCCTATGCAAACAAGATCAGCCTCTGGAGTTCTTTTCCACACTTGCCACAATTCACCACCAGATGTCAGGGTAGAGCTCCTCCTGACCCTGCTTACACTAGTGTTGATGTCCTGGTCAAGTTTCAGCGTTGTTAATTATGAACTGTCTTGCTATATTTTCTCTGCAGTTTTAACTGGCTACAGTATTCTTCAGTCCCTGACCTAAATGGTTGTTTAGTATTGCTGTGCATTGTTAAACAGTTCCACCCCAGAGGTGGCTACATTTCAGTAGAGGCTGATGTGATTCCTATGTAATTACTG
Organism: Platysternon megacephalum; assembly: GCA_003942145.1. NCBI lineage: Eukaryota > Metazoa > Chordata > Testudines > Platysternidae > Platysternon > Platysternon megacephalum. The sequence continues at coordinate 2,521,971 of QXTE01000173.1, forward strand.
TTTGTAAAGGACTAAAGAGCACTATATTCAGGTAAATTATTATTATATTCCCTGATATACATGAATAATACAAAAATATTCAGGGGCAAATAATACCTGAAAACAAAGGGATCCATGGTTCAGCAATGAAGAAATGACTTGACAGTGGACATCCTAGGGCAGCACATCTTGCGTCTTTCACATTTAGGATTATTGTCCCAGAGGCAAAGGATGAAGAGAATAGGAAACTGGAAAGCTGTGAAAAACAAGAGATCTTAACTGTCTTCAGGATTTTTTCTTTCCAATAGATCCGCTTCCCCCAACCGACCTCGAATCAATCCAGGAAGTAGCACATACTTGTGCTTCAGGGGTAATAGCAGTCTTACTTCTAGCTATGCACAGCTGACACAAGGAGTCCTGAGTTTGGTTTTGGTAGCTACTATCAGCAGAGGCCAGATTGTATTTTGTGGTGGACAGAGAAAGTATTTGAAACCAGAACCACAATTAGCATAAGCAGAGAAGCCAAGACGTGACTAGAGATTGAGCTCCCCTCCCACATTCAGTGCTGGTCCTCGCTATTCAGGGTTGAGGGAGAGTGACAAAGTTACATGGGCGAAGGCTGGGTTATGGCTGCCTGTGCTTTACTCAGTCTATGGCTTCATAGGGGTACAAGAAAAAGAAGTAAAAGGTATAGTTCAGTACTCTAGCTCTAACCTTCCTCCAAAATACACTCTGTGCCTTAGCCAGAGCCATTGCTCTCCCTTGCCATCTCTGAATCACTATGCTATGATTTCCCTTCCCCCTCAGATAGGAAAAAGATTGCTTTAGCTGGAGTTAGGAAGGCATTCTATTGCTCTTGCTACCTTTGCAGCAGCTCTCCTTGGTCTCATAACAGACTGTTAAGTGGTGGAGTGAGGGATAGATGGGCCCCTAGTGGTGCTGAGTAGCCCATTTTTCTCAGCCTGACAGCCACAACGGACTCTCCAGCACATTCCTTTTCAAGGGTGGGAGAGGGTGAGGGGTTATTCATTTGATACAGAGGACCCCAGTGACAGCAGTCAGCACAGTGAAGCATATACTCCTATAGCTGTGCTTTGAGTGATGCACCAGAAGAACCCAGGGGAGAGGCTGGACCCAGAGGAATGACTGAGGCCAACTTTTTCATTTTTGATTTTAGCATTTTTTTCAATTCTGTTTGGGATTTTCAAGATAGAACCTTTGCTTCAAATTGATTGCCTGTGGCAGTGAGAGCCAGGGAAATAGAACTTCACTTCCCTGTAATCAGTTCCTCTCAACAGTCTCTTGTTAAATAGGAATGGCAGGGAGTGTGACTGTAGATTTGCCAGCTCCCCCCATCAGGAGATAAATGTTCATCCAATTAAACAAAATGACTATCTCTACTAACTGGGAGGGGAAGAGAAGAGGGAAGGAAAAGAACATTTTGTCCATCAACTTTTAACATGTCTCTCTGGAAAATCCAAGCATAGTGATAGGGCTGGGGTACTGTAAGTGTATTTACCAAATGCAATGCTGTGATTAAGGCCCTGTGTACTGCACAGCAAGGTGGAGAGGAATTCTGCAGTAGAGTAACTGGATTCTAAAGATCTTTGGCAACTTCATTTAATATTTTTTTTAAATTGAGGTTTCTGTTGAATTAAATCTGAAAATAAATACACAAGTTAGGACAGTAGTCCCTGTGCTATTTACTGTATTTTAATATTAAATTCACTATATGTTTGGTAGTGGCATACTTTGGTTTAGCTTACATCTGTTCCCAGTTGATTTAAGTTAAGCCAAAATAAGTCTGATTTAACCAAAATAAGTGTGTCCACACAGTGGTTTGCACCGGTTTAACTAAACTGGTTTAAAATCACACCCTTTTTTGGTAAATCCAATAATAGTAATAATCATATGGCTGGATGTTACAGGACAGATCCTCGGCTGGTGTGAGTAACTGGAGCTATGCCAATTTATACCAGCTGCAGATCTGGCCTTATATATTTTGCCTATCTTGAAAACTTCTGGAGTCCTAAATCTGGTGTACAGTGGTAAAGTGTGTGAAACATTTTGGTTGTTTTGAAGGCCACATTCCATACACCAATGAAACCACTAGGGAAAACAATGTATCCAGTTTGTGTGCCAGCTGTGCCCTTCTCTAGTGCTGCTGAGGAATGAGGACCAGCATATAAAAATACCTCTTGTGGCACTCAGGGGACTGGAGAGTAGCTATTCCGTTGGTTCCACCTCACTGGAGCAGAAATAACCACCAGCTGACTGGTATGGCATTATGAGCCATCAGAAAGTTTTTTGGAAATGGGATAAGCAACAGAGAGCCTAGGATCTGGTTTGTTCCTTTGCAGCTTTTAGGTGTTGGCTGTTGCTGAAGGCAGCATATTCAATGAGATGGACAATTGGGGCCAGAGTTTCAAAGATCATTAGGCACCTAGAGATGCAGATAGATGCTTAGTGGGAATTAGGCATCTAGCTTGCCGACATACCTTTTTTAAACCCCACTAGGCACCTCTCTGTATCTTTAAGAACCTAAACACCTTTAGAAAATCTGGTCTTAGTCTGCTCTGGTGTGGCTGCTCCTATGTTTCTGTGTCCTAATCCAAGTCCACAAAAAATAGTGGATGAGGCCAGCACAACTGTTTATGACAACACTTGACACTTCTATCTATGAATCTCAACGTATTTTGTGAATATTAATGATTTAATGTCATGCTGCCCCTGTGAATATCATCACCCCCATTTTACAGCTGCAGAGACACAGAGAGGGTAAATGACTCGCCTAAGGTCATACAAGAAGTCAGTGGCAAAACAAGGACTAGAACCCAGGTCTTCCGAGCCCAAGACCTGTGATTTAGCCATAAACCATTTATTTGTATCCCAAACCTGCTCTAAGGAAGGCAGGTAGCCAAATAATGTAGGAAAGGGAGGAGAATAGAGATGGGGAAGTACTGTACCCTGATATAATTTTGTTTGGTAAGAAAATACCTTTTTAAAAGAACTACTCTGGTATGATGGCATTTTATTTTTGCCCTTCACTTCTATGGCTGAGTCCTTTTGGTCTAAATGGCTGCATGTGTTGCGCTCATTTATTTCTTCCTTTTAAAATATTTTTATTCAGTGTGTGTGTGTGTGTGTGTGTGTACACCCTATATTATTATAAAACATTTCACTAAGCAAAATAATACAGACATTAGAAGCACTGTTACCCCAAGTGTACCTCTCTCTGGTTACTGAGCCCCAGCCAGGACTGCAGTCCTTGGGGCATTCAGGCAGTCTTCTGCATCATATTGTTTAGGGCAGGAAGGGAAGAACTGCTCCTCAGGAGGCCACCGAGAAAGGTATTTGAGTCTAAAAAGCTTACAAACAAACAAATTCCTGCCATATGTTCCTGGTTAATAAGATTTTTTTTTCTTCATGAAAACAAAACAAACCCCCTGGTGATAGCAGGAACTGTAGGCAAATGCTACACGAAGCCCATACTGTTTGTAATCCAAAACACTGATGTGTGTCCCCTCCAGAACTCTTACTGTATCACGTGTAGGCCTCCCAGATCAGAAGTGAGATAAAACATGCTTCTCTCTCTCTCTCCAAAGACCTTTGTTCTTCTCTTTCACAGGGCTCCACTGTCCTCCACACTAGACATATTTCTGTATTTTTAAACCTTCTATTTCAACCTTTCTGTGTATCACAGGCCTGAATTTATACTTTGGAATAAACTTGGCTAAAAGGGGGAAAAGTGTTGTCTGTTTTCCTCCAAGCCTTGCTGCTGCCACTAGGCCTTTCTTCCCCTGCCACCTAGGCCTTTCCCATCAATGGTGATGGATGAACAGCTGTGTTTTGTGTTCTGGAACATGGGGCATGTGTTCCATCTGGTCATAAAGTGACCGTGGAATTGCTATGGAAACTGACTTCCTTTCCCTGTGGAACTTGGATAGAAATAGTGTCACCAGACTGCTTTAGAGAGATTCAATTTACAAATAAGTAGCTGATGCTTCCCCAAAAATGTTTAGAATATCCTGTTTATTTGGAAACAATTATGGTACTGTGTCATCTCCTTTGTATGTTTCTTTGTATGTTCATGATCATTATTACTAAGGGTATTGGCATTGAGCATACAGCTTTTATGTGGCCAACCCTATTGTCAGGAGCAAAGGAACCATTATGCTTTGGTATGTTCATTGGAATGATAGCTGCCTCTTCTCCATAAACTCATAATGTGAGCTCATAATAATCCTATATATATTCATAATGTGAGCGCATAATAATTATATATATATATATATATATATATGTCATCATGGAAGCCATCTGCAAAAAAACTTATTGTGATGTCAGAAGGAGAAGACTTTGATGGTGGGGTGGGGGACAATCATTGGGGAAAGTGAAGAATTAACGGAAGGTGAAGATAATATTTTTATTTACATAGCAACTTCCATGTTAAGAACTTGAAACATTTTACAAGCATGAATGATCTAACCGAGTGGTTTTCAACCTGTGGTCTGTGGACCCCTGAGGGTCAGCAGACTATGTCTAAGGAGTCTGCGAAAGGTTGTCATTACCATAGAACAATGGTTTTCAGCAGGTTGTCCATGGCCCCCAGGGGGCCTACAGACTGTCTAAGATTTCCAAAGGGGTCTGCACCACCATTTGAAATTTTTTAGGGGTCCACAAATGGAAAAAAAGGTAAAAAAACACTGGTCTAACTCTCACGTTGCCTCTGTGTGCTGGCGGAGACGAATATTATCATTATTCCCCATTTTAGGCTCTGCAAATTACTTCAGTACTTGCTTAAGCCCCATTGAAGTCATGAGGGATCTGGATGGATGTCCTTTTGGGGCTCATCTGTGATACTGATACAGTAGCTAGCAAGTATTACTAGAGAAAAGACATGGGGCTTCACTTCCCAATCCTCAGGAGCTAAACACATCTGCATCCATCCCAGGAGCAAGATGCCGAGGTTGGCACAGAGACTCAGGTCTTCTGCTTGACAATGTATAGGTAACACCACTCTGCTTTTGGGCTGACCTGAGCTGATATTTGTAAAAGCAAGGGTAAATTTGTGTGGTTGTCCGTTATATTCAACGATACTGTCACAGCAGCACGTGTTCTCATGGGGCTGTATAGTTCGATCCGTGAGGAGCAAGATCATGAACAGATGTTATGTAGGAATACGCAGGCTTCCACTGAAGACTTGGCATGAAGCTTGGCCTTTTTTTTTTTTTTTTCTCATTCAGTTTTTCACATCTGTTTTCCTCAAAGTTTTAACAATCTTTTTTGACAGTTGCTCCCCATTCAGGTCTGTTCTTGGCTACATCTTTGAAGTTATCACTATTTATGCTGCATAAGGGCAGATTCTGTTTAAGGGTGTCCTTCAAGTGTTTTTGCTGACTACCCCTCCTGCGCTTTCCAAGGTTCAGGTCACTACAGAAAGCTTTTTTGGGGGAGTCTATCGTTACCCATTCTGATAACATGACCTGTCCATCTAAGCTGAGCTTTGACGCTCATTGCCTTGATGCTGGTTGTTTTTGCTTTTTCAAGGATGTTAATGTTTGACACTTTGTCATGCCAGTGGACTTTCAGAACAGAGCTGAGACAGTGAATGTAACATTTTTCAAGTTGCTTAATGTGTCTGTGGTAAACTGTCCATGTTTCACATCCATATAAAAGGGATGCTATCAGTGTTGCACTGTATATTATCAGTTTTGTTGACTGTTTGATGGTATGCTGGTTGCATATCCTACGGCGAAGTCTTCTGAAAGCCTACCTTGCCTTTCATATTCTATTTGATGTTTCCTGATCCGGAAAACCATCACTTGAGATGACATTGCCAAGTTATGTAAAGTGATGAACGTTCTGTACCATCTATGATGATGATTGGCTTAATGGTAACGGTTGATGGAGCTGGTTGGAAGAGGACTTCACTTTTTTCCAGCCTGATGCGGAGTCCAAACTGTTCAGTTGCCTCTGAGAACCTATTTAGGATAAGCTGTAGGTCACTTTCACTGTGACTAAGTAGAGCACAATCATCGGCAAAAAGGGCTTCACGTTTGAGTTTCTCAAGAACTTTTGTCTTTGTAGTAAGTCTTTGGAGATTGAAGAGTTTTCCATCAATTCTGTACCTTAATACAGATATGATAATGACATATTTACCATATTTATCATAAGTGCTGACTGTAGAGAATTTTTGCCCTACTTATTTTCTGAATAATAAGGAAAGCAGTGTGTACGCGTAGCTGACATAAACAATCAACATCCTTCTTTCCTTGCTGCTGTCTTTCTCTAGCCTTCCCATGCCCCTTCCTGCCCACTATCCATTCTTCACATCCTCCTTCCTTCCTACCGCCAGAAGAACATCTGCATTGTTTTAAAAATTGCTAACTTGGCTTCAAATTTATGGACACCAAAGTATGACATCACCGCACCAGTCAATGCCAGTTGTTGACATGTTATTCCTGAATGCATATTGCTTATTAATATGGGATGAGACAGACCACTAAGAAAGTCAGTCATTTGGCAGCTGCCCATCGTCTTTCGAGTTCTGATGGTCTTGGAGTTCCATAATACTGTCTTCAGAGCAGGGTTTGAATAGTGTGCAATAAATAATGCCTAGGGTCACACATTGAACAATGAGGATAAAACCAAATATTGAATAGCTGCTCATTAAGTGAGCACCGTCCATGTGATGCATTGAATGAGGCAGAGGTCTTGTAGAAAAAGTAGTATGTGATCATGTAATTAATGATGGTGTCATAAAGCATATATACAAAGGAGCTGGATTAAGGTTGCATGGACAACCATAATTCTGGCATTTCCTAACTCTTGAGTGCTTGACTTTTCAACCTCAATAATGTTCTTTTAACATAGTTGTTCTATGTGTAATATTTGTGAATACTCTGATTCTGTGAATCTCCTGGCTGGCTGGGCTTTTTCTCTCATACGTATCATAGAAGAAAGAAGGCACCTTTTCACTCTCATCCTTGAAAACAGATTTAGGGCATTTAGGGGGATCCCCAGAATTATAGCAGCATTGAAAGTGACCACCCCTCTCCCAAACCTTATCTGTGATATTCTGCATAGGAATATTAGAGGCTTTTTCCTATTGCAGAGTGGAGATGTTGACAGGTAAAGCATACCATCACTAATGTCAAATCATTCAGCCAGTCAAAATATAGCTTTATTAATATGCATGTGGCGCTCTCTCTGTCTTTCTCACTTTCTCTCTTGAGAGAGATGGGGGGGGGGGCGTTTTTCTATGTCTCTTGGCTAATCAAGAGTGATGTCTGGTGCATTCATAGGGTGAGAACACTGCAAAATACAAACAGGATGATCTGATGGGTCTTTTCCATCTCTGACTTCTATAATTTTTTATTTATATACCAATTTAATGGCTGGTTTATAGTGACTTATATCCCAGTTTATTTATACACCAGTTTGATGCCACGCCCCATGCTGTTTGTGAAATGAAATCTGGCCAGTTAAATATTTCAAGGTGATTACATGCACACTGGTTTACCAATGAGAAGCAAATATTGCCTTGCTTCAATACAGACAGACTTTATAGCAGAATAGTTTGGAGGTGAGGCTCTTCTGATCTGCTCAGATAAAGGCATACACCAACCTTAATAAAACATCACAGCACTCAGTATGAGAGATGTGACTACAAACTAGGAATCAACTAACCTGACTTTGACCTGTTACAATCTTGAAGCTGAATCATGTAGGTGTTTTTAAAATCCTAATAATCCTAGACCAGGCGTGGGCAAACTTTTTGGCCTGAGGGCCGCATTGGGTTTTGGAAATTGTATGGAGAGCCGGTTAGGGGAGGGGTGTGTGACCTGCCCCCCCTCCCATTTGCCGCCCCTGGTTCTCGCCCCCTGACGGCCCACCCCCGGGACCCCTGCCCCATCCACCCCCCTGCTCCCTGTCCCCTGACCACACCCGGAACTCCCATCCCTGACTGCCCCCTGCTGCCCCATCCAACCCCCCCCAGACCCCTGCCCCCATTCAACCCCCCTGTTCCCTGCCCTCTGACCGTGCTGACCCCTATCCACACCCCCACCCCCGACCACCACCCCGAACTCCCCTGCCCTCTATCCAACCCCCCCTGCTCCCTGCCCCCTTACCGCGCTGCCTGGAGCACCGGTGGCTGGCGGCGCTACAGCCACGCACTGCGTAGCACAGAGCACCGGGTCAGGTCGGGCTCTGCAGCGGCGCTGTCCCCGGAGCTCGCCACCCAGAGCATTTTGCCGGCAGCGGAGTGAGCTGAGGCTGCGGGGGAGGGGGAACAGCAGGGGAGGGGGCCAGGGGTGAGCCTCCTGGGCCAGGAGCTCAAGGGCCGGGCAGGAGGGTCCCGCGGGCCGTAGTTTGCTCACCTCTGTCCAAGACAATAGTTGCCATTTTAATTGCTGCATTGACATAAAGATATTGTGAATTACTGCCTGGAGCTGATTCTCATGTACACTAACACACCTTTACACCAACTTGGCAGAATAAAGAGGTCTTAGATACAATGCAATTTATGCCCACATTAAGGCCACTTTACAATGCCAGAAGGATAGAAAGGGGCCTGAGTAGAAATGAGAATCAGATCCAATGTGTGAAGTTCCAACACGGAGCCACAAGGATTCATTCACAGTTTTTTTACCGTTGTGTTTTGCATTCCCTTAGAAAATTCCTTATTGAGTTTTGAATTCCCAGTGGTCTGCCATTTTGGTTAACACTGGAGCTAACGTAAGAGGAAGGGTTTCATCTCTAGCAACACAAGAGAATTATTCCAGTGATGTTCAATTGTAGGACAGTGAAAGGGAGTGTTCAGACTTACAGTTGTTTAGATTTGTACTAGCAATTTTTATAAATGAATCCACTCTAATGGCATGTAATCATTGTGCAATTACTTGTCTAAATATCTGCCAATCAAAGCACTGCTATGTTATCAGTGCATCACTGGTTAATTCTAGTGTGGTAAAAATTCCACTGTGTTGCTATTGTTTCATGTTTGTGCCTATGAACGGTATGTTTTCCTCAAAACCTTGCTTTGATTTATATGATGCCTTTTCAGGTCCTTAAATAAGTTAGGCCACATCTACACTAGAAACTTTTGCTGGTATAAAGATGTCACTTAGGAATATGATTTTTATGATGTTTCTATACCAGCAAAAAATCTAGTATGGACACTATCATACCAGTAAAAAAGTGCTTTTCACGATATAGATTGTTTTGTTTCGGGGACTGTACCAACAAAAGCCCTGTTTTGTTGGTCTTTAAGCTGTACTAGGAGGGTTTGCTGGCATAGCTACACCTGTATGGCTATATTGGCAAATCTTTTTTAGTGTAGACTAGCCCTAAAACTCGTATTAAAATTGAAGAAATAAGGTCTGTAGAAATGCTGGGTCAGATTCTGATCTCAGCTAATGACAGAGAGGAGCTCAGTGGATTTGCTCCATATAAACACCAGTGTAACTGGGAATCTGAATCCTTTTCTGTACATCTAATGTAAAGCATGCCAGTATTATTGTTTTGGTAACCAGTGTGAAACTATTGTTGGTAGTATCCCCAAGAAAGCTCACACTGTTGCATCTGGACTTTGTTTTTGCGAGAAACTGTTTGGGCAGAGGGCTTGTATTAACAGGGCATGTAGTGAAGATCCTGCTGGTGGCGAATACTATCTGACAAGACATAGGATCATATTAGGTCATCTAGTCCGTGCCCCTATCAGTGTAAGTTATTCCCTACACAATATACTCCAATGCTTTGTTCAGTTCACTTTTAAATGATCCATGTGATGGCATTTCCACTGCTTCCAGTGAAAGACTTTTCACCACCTTAATAAACCTCATTTTCCAGAGGTCTTTCCTTATATCCAGCCTATCTTTTCCTTTAATGCTATTACTCTGTTAACTTCCCTCATTTAACCCAAAACAGTTTCCCTCCCTTCTTGTGTTTTACAGCCTTTAAATACATATCGAGAAGTATTTGTTGTAATTTAGGGAATGGTGGTGTAGTATGATGGTTACAAAAATGGAAAACACTAGTACAGGAGTCTGTTGGTGTTGGGGAAGGGAAGGAAAACAGGAAAACAGGCATTGCAGGTACAGGATTTCTTTCTTTGGGTTCCTTGTCCCTACTGATGAGCCCTGATCATTTCACCGCTTAACTAGACCCCACCCTTCAAGCCTCAAATCACAGTTGAACATCATTCTGGCCTAGGCAAATGAGAGAGGATTATCTTCAGAGCCCATCCACATGACTCTTCAATTGACTGGGTGGATCACAGCTGAGCTCCTCACCTCCAGTGGTGAGTGTGCCGTTGACGTGGGAATAGGAAAGCAGGAACATAAATCAGCTGCAGGTCCCTCCCATGGGACTTCAGGGCTCATCCACTCAGCTCTCATCCGGCCAGCTCAGATATAGGTTATTCTTAATGGAAGTTGAGCATGTGTGTGCCTGGGCATCATGACAATTCTGACAGCTAATTAGAGTCTTTCCATCATTGATGTATACTAGAGTTGATTGATCTCTTTGTCATATATACAAAAATCTCCACCATCTCTGTCTCTATCAGCCTCTGTCTCTGTCCAGTTTGCCCTTAGCTTCTGTTTATCTTTTGATATTTTTCAAAACTTAACTCTCACCTTGGGATCCTGAGGGGGGAAAATCAATGGGAGAAGATCGCTTACTGACAAATAAGAGAGACTCCTCTGCCATACACAACTAAGGCTGTGAATAATTCAGTAGGGTCCCAGTCTCCTTTTTCCTCCCTCATGGCTGGCCTTATTAAAATTGTATGGGAGAGCAGAGGGAGATGGCTGATTGGCTCTGTCATTTATCTGATAAAATCTGTAGCTCGTATATTAGCTCAATATCACCACTCCCCCACCCACCACACACATTTTCATACTAAACAGGATCTTCCCTATGGTGTCCATTCTGCTGCATGTTGTGATCAGACATCTGTACACAACCAAACTTTACCTATACCTCTCATGTCAAATCATGTTGCCATGGAAAAAGGATGTTATCCATCAAAGCAGGGCACTGTATAGTCTTTTTGTCAATATGAGGAGAGTCAGTAATGACATGAATCCACATTCATGGGGATCCTAATGTGTGTGTGGGAGATAATAAGGCTGGGAACTAGGAGACTGATTCTGCTTTCACTTACACCAGTGTAAGTCAGGAATAAATCCACTGAAATCAAAGTAGTTAGTCTGCTATAAATACAATGTGAAATCAGAATCTGGCTCCAGAAGGTTTTAATGGAATTTTCAGGAAAAGAAATCAACTTTCTGAGGTTTTAGACATTTTGATTTTTAGACTCCAAAGAGGTAGACTGATTCTAGAATTGCACAAGACTCCTTTATTAATAATAATTAATATGCATAGAGAAACTTCCATCAACGGATCACAAAGTACTGCACAACTATTACTCCATACAACACTCCTGTGAAATAGATATGGTATAGGAAGTATTAATATAGCATAAGTATTATGCCCATTTTACAGCTAGAAAAACAAAGACACAGATGTTAAGTGACTTGTCAAAGGTCATACAGTAACTTGGTGGGAGAGCCAGGAATGGAACTCAGGTCTCTTGACTCTCAGTGCTAGGCAATTCTTCTTCCTTTAGTGTCATAGGGTAGGTCTACACCAGGGGTAGGCAACCTATGGCACACGTGCCGAAGGCGGCACGCGAGCTGATTTTCAGTGGCACTCACACTGCCTGGGTCCTGGCCACTGGTCCGGGGGGCTCTGCATTTTAATTTAATTTTAAATGAAGCTTCTTAAACATTTAAAAACCCTTCTTTACTTTACATACAACGATAGTTTAGTTATATATTATAGACTTATAGAAAGAGACCTTCTAAAAACGTTAAAATGTATGACTGGCACGCGAAACCTTAAATTAGAGTGAATAAATGAAGACTCGGCACCCCACTTCTGAAAGGTTGCTGACCCCTGGTCTACACTTACAGCGGTATGTAGCATACAGACACTGCACTCCTAGTTAGCATGAGTATAAATAGCAGTTTAGGCAGTGAGACATTACCTAGGCAAGCAGAGTGTAGGGTGCCCTACATGCCTGAACCCTAGAGTATATACCTTCTATGGCTCAGCCTTTCACTGCTGTGTGTAGCTACACGTACGTTATGTGCTGCCACAAGTGTAGGCAAGGTCATAGACCAGGGGTGGCTAACCTGAGCCTGAGAAGGAGCCAGAATTTACCAATGTACATTGCCAAAGAGCCACAGTAATTCTTCATCAGCCCCACATCAGCTTCACCCCCTCCCTCCCCGCACCGCCTGATCAGCTGTTTCATGGTGTGCAGGAGGTTTGGAGGGGGGTGGGGGTGGAACGAGGGCATGGCAGGCTCAGGGGAGGGGGCGGGAAGGGGTGGAGTGGGGGCAGAGCCAGGGGTTGAGCAGTGAGCACCGCCCGGAACATTGGAAAGTTGGCGCCTGTAGCTCCAGCCCCGGAGTCGTGCCTATACAAGGCGCCGCATATTAACTTCTGAAGAGCCACATGTGGCTCCGGAGCCACAGGTTGGCCACCCCTGGCATAGACGCTACAGCATATATCCTAGAAAAAGACCAGGGTATAACCCTATTGAGGTTAACAGGGTTATTAAAGATAATTTTTAAAAAGTCAATCAATTGCATGTGAATGATTACTGGACACAGAATAGAATCCATTACATATATTACTGGTGATTTTTTTTCTAGATATAAGACCCAAGATTTTAAAAAATGGCTCATGATTTTTGATGCTCAAAAAGGCTGGTGCTCAGCACCTTCTTAAAAACAGGCCCTGTAAGGAATCTCAAATTGGTACCCAAAATTACTAATAATTTTTGGAGCTCGTCTCCATTAGATTGTGGATTAATATTAGGTGGCTTTTCTGCCATGTGTGAATCACACACTGAGCATGTGTCCCTATTAATTGCCGTGAGAACTTCACTTATGCTCAGGGCAAGAATAACATAATTGAACTGAAAAGTACCTGCAAGTAATGTGCATTATTGTTTGACCTGGAAAGTAACCAGATTACTTCTCAGAATGTAGTGTGTGACTATAATCAGTTATTTTAACCAACCTGAAGGTAAGCTGGAAAAAGATGTTGATGCCTCATGGAAAATATGTAAATTTAAAAAAAAATATTTTTAGAAATACTGTCCAGTATGATGTGGTCCAGATTCTTGGTCCTGGATGGCACAGTACAGGGCAACTCAGCAGTCAACTTGTATAGGAGAATTCCAGGCTGGCATAGAGCCAATTCAACTGGCTCTGCAGCCCCAGTTCGCCCCCCCCCCCAAAGCATAGTGGGAATATCAAAGGCATGCTGAGAATGGACCGGGCGGGGTGACAGGAGTGCCTCTGCAGTCTGGTGACTCCTGGCTGCTTGTGCAGCCCCTAGGGAGATGTTACCAGTAAGTGTAAGTTAGAGCAGTTCTCCACTTGCTGTAACTTATGCCTGGGGCCGACGTGGCCCTTGGCTTGTCCTAGAGTGGTGGTGGTGGTGGACGGGGGAGGTCCTCCACTGAGCACAGCATGGCTGGACCTGAGCATCTGGGTCTACATATTAACTCTATTTTTTACCCTTTGTTCTTTATTACTAAGCGCTTTTGCAGGATCTTGTTTTCTGAAGTATTCATCTGCTCCTGTTCTTTACTCCCCATCCGAAGCCTTAGTTGTCTGTCTTCCACATCATCAAACTGTGATGTTACAATGACTAGGATCATGTCACATTCAGTGGATTGTGATTTCAGGGGGGAGTAGATTAATTTTCAAGCAGCAGGAGTAGTGAATTTCTAGGAAACAGAAATTCTTTTTGTGCCAAAACTCTTCATAATAAAGAACAAGGGATGAGAAATTCAGAATATATTTGACATGGCAGTGGTATTGTTTCTCAGTAGAATGCTTCCAGAGCTTTCTAGGAGGCATAAGTGGCACTGGAAGGGGCTGAATTGACAACTCTGTTAATTGAAGTTCTTTGTTGACAGACCAGATAGCACAGACAGTGGCAGTGCAAGTGTCCTCACAATGCGTAGATGGATTAGATGAGCTAATCCATCTCTTCTCCTCTAATTCCAATGGCTCTGTGATTAACGATCTCCCCTTTGCCTTCTGACAGCTGCATGAGATGGCACCTCCTGAGCAAAAGGAGAGGACAGAACTTCAGAGAGAATGTTTTCTCCATTTTACTGGGGAAGGGGTCAGAGGGCTCATGCAGTGATCTTTGTTTTTATCACTGCTTTGGGGAGATCAAATGTTCCATCGGCAAGGGGTACAAGCAAAAAAAAAAAAGACCCCTTCCATCTGTTTATTGGCTTCGTGATGAGCTCTGGGCTGCCACTTCTTTACAGAGCATCAATGTTGCTCCAGCTTGGTGCTGCAGGAGACAATGGGAAGAAATGATATTTATAGTTCAAGAGGTCAGCAGTGTCACTGTGATCGAGAGGAAAGAAGATCAGAAGTTGGCCTGTTGGAAAGAGGGAGGGAAGGAGGGAGGGGTACACCAAGAATAAAGCATAGAGGAACCCCTCACATTTTCTGATGTTGATAAATGAGAGAGACATAACTCCTGCTTTGGGCAATTGTCTGATGATCCAACCAGCAACAACAGGGCTATTGCTACTCTACAGCCGTTTCAGTCCCTAATCCTGACACATACGATCAGTGAAAATGGGCTCCTGTGCAAGCGCGAGACCCACCGATGCAGTGGTAGTACAGGGAAGAGGCAGTGTCTTGAACTGCAATCAAGTTATCTCTGCTGGAGGCCATGTGGGGTGACACTGATGGGTTATGTGAGGGTAATGGCAATGAGGGCTTTCAAGAGTCGATACTCTGTTGCTGTGGTGATGAGGGCTAATAAAGTATCTGAATAGATAGGTTGGGGAGAAGTAAGGAGGGATAATAGAGAATCCCAGGGAAATCTTCCCAGTAGAATGAAAATGTGATGCCAAGATGCCCTTTTGTGTGTAATAAGATTTTCTCTGCTCTGCTAGTTGTTCCCTGAAGCAGACACTATAGACCACGAGGTTATTAAACAAGTCCCTGGTATCCTTGCCACCACTGAGTGAGACTGCAGCCTGAAGCCACCTCCTCTGTTTTCTTTTTGCACTGAAGTCTGAGGGTAGACTAGACTGGCCTGCGTTTGCCACCACTCACGCATTGCTTTTCTTTAATTTGTGTGTGTGTGTGTGTGTGTGTGTGTGCGCGCGCGTGTGCGCCTCTTGGCATAGCCCAGATAAGCGACAGGAAAGGTTGAGCAAACAAAACGAGCCTTTCCCTGGATCGATAGAGATCAATCTCTTCATTTCGTCTGGATGGCAAAACAAAAACAGAATTAAAAGTACATTTGATGCCGTTAGCTAGTGGACAGCCCCCAAAACCAGGGCACGGGGGGACACAACATCCTGGAGAACTCTTGCCGGAAGCCCATTCATGGCAACTCAGTGAGACCGAGGGTGCAGCATTATACACACAGTGTTCTTTTTGACTAGCCCATAGAAAGCACACATAGGCTACATGCATCTACACTGCACACCACTGGCGGCAGCATGTAGAGTACGTGTAGCTACATGCCCCCGTAAAAAGCAGGCTGTGTCCATGCTACACTGTCAGTGAAAGGCTTTGGCAGAGGGGAGGCAGCGGGGCCTGAGCCTTTCCCCGCTCCCTCCCCCTGGCAGAGCCTTTCCCCCCTGCTGGAGTCTTTCATTGCAGTGGGGAAGGGCTCCAGCAGCAGGGAGCTGCCCGAGCCTTTCCCTGGTGCCTCCCCCCTGCTGGAGTGTTTCCCTGTGGTGAGGAAAGGCTGTGTAGCGGGGAGCTGCCCAGACCTTTCCCTGCTGCCTCTCCCTTGCTAGAGACTTTCCCCCGGGGGACTCTCTTTATGCCCCGGAGAAATACTCTAGGAGGCAGGGGGAACATGACACAGCTAAAAAAAGCCGTGTAGACAGGAAGGTCTGGCTTGGGCGAGAACACAGCATGTAGCATATGTATTCGCATAGATGCCTGCACCCTTTAGGCTTGTCTTTCCTCTGCTTGCTTAAGCAGTGCCTCACCGGTTAAACTGCATTTTATACCTGCGCTAGGTATGCATGTATGCACGCCCATAGTTATACATCTAACATGCTGACCTTTAGCTAAACTAATACATCAAAGCCCAGTTTCATTGTTTTGTTATTTACTAGTGGACTGTCACATGTATTGTGATACCATATTGGGTGCTGGTGTACTTGTCTTAATAGACACAGCGTATGGTGCAGAATTGTATGGAGGCATAGATTGGGAATGCATTTTTCTCCTGGTTAGCATCTGGTACACTAATCTGCAGTGGGGCAAAGGGCTGCAGTAATTGTCCACTAATACACCACACGTTTGGTAGACTGGTTTATACGGAGGCACGGGGATGCTAGCCAGTACACTTATATGCCATCAGGTCATGTGATCAGCCGTATAGGGGATAAGGGTTAGTGCACTTTGTGATGCACTATTTCATGGCATGCATTTATTTACAAGTAGCACACGGCTATATTTTCTGCTGCTTGCTATCAGTAATACAGGAAGATGGAGAACTATGTACACAAACTCACATGCATGAATGTGCCTGTCACAGGGAGACTGGCACCTTTAAGTGGGAGTGGGGTCCAGTGCATCCAGACTGATTACCTGCTGCCCAGTTGGACTTAAGGAAGATACCTGGGTCTTATAAAGGGAGAGACAGCTGCTGGTTTGGGGGAGATGCCTACAGATGCTGCCGGGAGTAAGAACGCTCTTGCAGGGCCTTGAGTTAGCAGGGGGAAGACAATAGTGGGGAAGGTCTGTGGAGATGGCTAAGCTCCAGGAGAGAGGTGCTGGGAGAGCAGGAAGACAGATCCTTGGGGAGGAAGGGCTTGGAACTGGTGCAGAAGAGTGTTTGAACTTTGAAGGGAAGACAGAGCTCAGGGAGAGGCTGGGCCCAGCAGAAAGTGGGAGAGGAAGACTTTCATAGAAGATTAGGGTTGGAAGAGACCTCAGGAGGTCATCTAGTCCAATCCCTTGCTCAAAGAAGGACCAGCCCCAACTAAATCACTTTGTATGTTTGAGTACTATTTTGAAAGACTTTGTGCAGCACTTGATAAATTCGACCTCGGAAGGGGAATGTTGTGAATATCTGGACTGTGTGGACTTTTTAAGGGGCCCTGAGTGAAGGGAAAACTGAGGCAAGCCTCAGCAGAGCCCTGCTGGCCCGTCATGGGGGGAGAGGGCACTACAGGGCAGGCGTGCCCTTGACATGGTGTAGTCAGCACGATCCAAGCTCCTCCCTCCCATTAAGGGAGGGAGGGAAGGAAGAAACAAGTTAGTGTGTAGAGCAGGAGCAGCAGGAAGTTTCTTGGGAGTGGCTGCCAGAGTCCTCTGGGAGGGGAGGCAGGGACAACCGGCTAGGGGAAAAGGGCCTCAAGGGAGAAAGCCTTTGGAGGCAGTACTTGGTTAACAGAGCACAGAAGAATCCTACAATAGACCCTGAAGCAGGAAGGATGGAGAAGGACAAAGGGGAAAATCCATCTGTAGCCTAGGGAGGCTAAGGAACTATTCTTGCTGTATTTGCTTATATCTGATAAATCAAACTGTTCCTAGAAAGAGCTTCTGGGTGTAGTAGTGGGTCCTCTATGGGCTGGGAACAAGCCAGCACCTTATAGTCCCCAAGTACCAACATGTTGGTCATAACGAGAAGGACTTATGAAGGGGCACTCATATATTAGTGATATATTAACACTATTAGCCAGCGAGCAGCTATACTGGAGGAGTCATTGACCACTCATATATATACACAACACAGAATACAAAGTGTATAGTGCTCACTTTATATTTATTTTTTATTACAAATATTTGCACGGTAAAAAACAAAAGAAATAGTATTTTTAATTCACCTAATACAAGTACTGTAGTGCAATCTCTTTATCATGAAAGTTGAACCTACAAATGTAGAATTATATACAAAAAATAACTGCATTCAAAAATAAAACAATGTAAAATTTTAGGGCCTGCAAGTCCACTCAGTCCTACTTCTTGTTCAGCCAATTGCTCAGACAAACATGTCTGTTTACATTTGCAGGAGATAATGCTGCCCGCTTCTTGTTTACAGTGTCACCTGAAAGTGAGAACAGGCGTTCTCATGGCATGGTTGTAGCCGGCATTGCAAGATATTTACGTGCCAGATGCACTAAAGAGTCATATGTCCCTTCATGCTTCAACCATCATTCCAGGGGAATGCATCATGCTGATAACGGGTTCTGCTCGATAACAATCTAAAGCAGCTTTCCTTTTTGGTAGTTTGGGTTCTGTAGTTTCTGCATTGGAGTGTTGCTCTTTTAAGACTTCTGAAAGCATGCTCCACACCCCGTCCCGATCAGATTTTGGAAGGCACTTGAGATTCTTAAATCTTGGGTTGAGTGCTGTAGCTATCTTTAGAAATCTCACATTGGTACCTTCTTTGTGTTTTGTCAAATCTGCAGTGAAAGTGTTCTTAAAATGAACAACATGTGCTGAGTCATGATCCAAGACTGCTATAACATGAAATATATGGCAGAATGCTGGTAAAACAGAGCAGGGGACATACAATTCTCCCCCAAGGAGTTCAATCACAAATTTAATTAATGAGCATTTTTTTAATGAGCGTCATCAGCAAGGTAGCATTTCCTCTGGAATGGTGGCTGAAGCATGAAGGGGCATACAAATGTTTAGCATATCTGGCATGTAAATACCTTGC
Source organism: Platysternon megacephalum (assembly GCA_003942145.1). Classification (NCBI taxonomy): domain Eukaryota; kingdom Metazoa; phylum Chordata; order Testudines; family Platysternidae; genus Platysternon; species Platysternon megacephalum. The sequence continues at coordinate 2,540,706 of QXTE01000173.1, forward strand.
AATGCCAGCTACAAAAGTGCCATGCAAATGCCTGTTCTCACTTTCTGGTGACATTGTAAATAATGCTGCCCTCTTAGCTCCCGTAAATGTAAACAAACTTGTTTGTCTTAGCGATTGGCTGAACAAGAAGTAGGACTGAGTGGACTTGTAGGCTCTGAAGTTTTACATTGGTTGGTTTTTGAGTGCAGTCATGTAAAAAAAATCTACATTTGTAAGTTGCACTTTCACAACAAGGCTTGCACTACAGTACTTGTATGAGGTGAATTGAAAAATACTATTTCTTTTGTTTATAATTTTTACAGTGCAAATATTTATAATAAAAAATAATATACACTTTGATTTCAATTACAACACAGAATACTATATATATGAAAATGTAGAAAAACATCCAAAATATTTAATAAATTTCAATGGGTATTGTTTAACAGTGTGATTAAAACTGTGATTAATCGCGATTAATTTTTTTAATCATGATTAATCGACAGCTCTAGAAACAATGTATTGCTCATGAAAGTGAGGACTGATTAGCACTGCCTGCATACTGCAGGCAGGCACTGGGCAAGCTTCCCAATTACAGCTATGCCAGTGCACTTCAATCACAACTTACAAAACTGTTGTTCTAGTAACAGGCGATCCCTGGCTGGCATTGCACAGTGCTTTTCCAGTGAGTCTCAAGCCTGGCCTGCAATTATTCCTGCTCTTCCTGAGATGCATCTCAGTTCTGATTCTACCCACTAGTCTCTCTTCTTTGAGATTGTCAGTTGTGTCAGATTGCGTGGTGGTCTGGCAGTGTGTTCTGTTGAAGGACTCAGGGTGGATCAATTTTAATCATGATTTAAATCAGCAAGAAGGAAACCTTGATATAAATCATCAATTTTTAATTGTGTTTTGTATTTGTACTCTTTAGTTATTTTCTTAAAGAAAGGTTGATTCTCATTGGTTAGTAACCATTAAAACATGTTGCCTTGCAAATAAATATAGCCTTTACACTAAATTTTGTGCCTTTTTTTTTTGTTAACCAGGAGGATGCATTATATCTACATAGATTTATTTAAGAAGTTATATAGCTTCATATATTCATATTTTAAATGTTTACATTTATTTTGTTAGAAAATGGTGAATGATGCATTTCTTGTTTGAGATTATTAATTATTACTTGTGATTTGTGTCAAGTTCTGTTTGGATGGCAATTCAAAATCAGCTAATGTACAAAAACAGCATTTTATTTTTTTTATTAACTTAAACTATGATAAATGTGCTGGACACATAAGAAGAACGTTTATCAAAACATGTTTTGCATTTAAAAATGATTTATTAAACAAAGGAAGTATTGTCTGTAGTAAGTGAATTGAACCAATTGTGTCTGGTCACCATGTCCATCAAGATTTTAGAACTAGTAGATCTTATCTTCTCATACCTAGATTGTATTAGTAGACTGGAAAGGGGAAACAAGGTTTCCTGCTTTTTCAGCTTCCAATTGGTTTCTTAATTTTATATGAACTAGTCCTGGAACTGAATTAGTTAAATAAACTGAAATGAAGAAAGTATTTTTTGGGCACCTGCAAAAGGGGCTACTGCTGTCAAAAGCTGGTTTAGCACATCAACAGACTCAGGGTCCAGGTGCTTAGTCAGTGACTTCCACCAGGTCAGTGGTTTAACTATCTTTACAGCTTGGGAGCAAACCTGTACTACTTAATACTTTTTGTATTTAATGTAAATGATTTTAATAGATTATAATAAGTTAGGCCCTAACATAAGTTGTAGATTTAAAATTAAATTTTAAATAAGTTTTGTTTTTAAAAAATCTATATTTAATTTCAATTTAAACATTCTGTTGTTTTTTTTTAAACTCATTGATTTTTATCCACCCTGGAAAGGCTATGGTGAGACTACTAAACTCTTCTCCATCTGATAACTAAGACAAGATGTCAGCACAGGGCCCTGATCTTTGGGTCTTTAGCACTGTCTTTAGCACCGGGCCTGGAGGGTGGGGCAAAAGTGTCTTTATGACACATTTACATGCTTCCATTTCTAGGGGCAGGCAGGCCCCTAGCACGAAGTAGGGATGCTCTAACTTGCACTGAGTGGTAATGGCCCTCAAGAGGCCATTACACCTGCTGGGATTCACTGGAGTCCGAGAGCTCTCTGGCCATACCCCCAACACACCCTTACGGTGGGGGCTGTGAGGGAATGGCACAGCGACTCCACCTTTATGCAACCCAGGAGTTCCTCAGCTGCCTGCTTAGAGCAGCTTTATTAATGCTTTTGCAGCCAGCGTGGTACAAAGGGGCTATATCAGTATTGTGTATCTGGCCCTACATCTCTAAAAATGAAGGACGTACACCAGGGGTAGTCAATTATTTTTTGTCAGTGTCCAAATTTCTTGGTCAAGGTATAGTCAAGGTCCAGACTCCAGAGAGACATTTTTCACACCGCAAGTGCCCCTGTTCAACAAACATATTCAATGCTGTCCATTAGTAATATACCCCCTTGTAATATTTTTAGTGCATTAAATGAAAAATAAAATCAAACCATTGTACAAATTAAACATACTGGTTGTGCCTTTGGACACTGTGGCAAAAGAAAACCGTAAGCATCGGTCCACTCTTCTGTAAATGAACGGTTTTCGGTGTCAACTTTCCTTTTTTTTTTTTTTCCCCCTGCCATGTTTAAACATAGTGCTGTTAAAGGTTGAAAGCGCCGCAGGTGGGGCTACAGCTTTCAATAGGGTAAAGGAGCCTCTGAGCGTACAGTGGAAAATGTAATATTTTTTAAAAGGAAAATACTCTTGTTTTTTTATTGGCGAAAACTGATAGCTCAAACGAAGTGAATAGGAATTAAGGAGAACCAGTCAGTCATTAATTCAAAGTACAATGTATTGGAGATCTCATTGTGAGAGAACGAGAGGGTAAAAATAATTTTTAAAATAACAATAATGACAACAATAAGTAAATAAAAAGATTTTGCAGTTTGTTCAAAAGCATCTGCCGGTCTGGATTTGGCCTGTGGTCCACCTATGGATTATCCCTGACTTATGCGCTATAATTCAGTGTGCCCCGCAGCTTCTTGCCTATCCTATGGTAACCCCTGCTACCCTCTCATATGATTTTTTTTATTGTACAGAAGTTCTGCAAAGAGAGAGAGTGTGTTGGAGATTCTGAGGTAGAAGAACAAGGGGGCAGGGAGAAAAAGGTCTAAACGCTTATAGAGCACTATTACATAGAGACTGTGTGAGGTGAAAGGTTGTGATTGCCATCAAATCAGACAAAATCCCAGCATCTCGGAGGCAAATTGTAGTGAGCCTAGACTTGACAGAACCAGCCTCCTGTGAAATATTAACTGGTTTAGCTACCCTCTTCAGCCAAGGATTCTTTGAGGCAGTTTAAAAATGACCACCTGTCCCTCAACTCCAGGGAAACGACAGGGGGTAGGCTGGGGAAAGGGTGGCAGAAAAGAAAGAAAACGAAAGACACAATTAGAGATTTCCTGCAGCATATATTCAGCACAGACTCTTCCAGGGGCAGTTGTTTTGTTTTTTTAAATAGAAGTTATTTTTAGCTTTCCAAATCCCTATATGAAAATGTTTCAGCCTTCATCCTTTATTAAAAATCAGCTGCAGTAGCACATGTATAGAATTTTTGTGACTTCTTTTCTCTTCTCTTCCTCAATAAAATAAATTAATTAAATTAAATTGTCCCCTCCAGCCCCTTCCCCCAGAATATTGGCTGATATTACTGGGATGACAACAAGATAGAATCATATAGCTCTACTTGTCCCCTTTCCCACTTCAATGCAAAGCTGCCTGGGTAAGTGCTACTGTGGTAAAGGAGAGGCTTAATACACAGCACACCTACCTCATTCTCATTGCTGCTTCAAAGAAGGGCCTTGCAAAGAATGGCTGTCCCATTCATTGCAAATATACTGAGTTCTGAGCACCCTACAGATATGAGTCTGTGATTTATCTTCAGACTAGCGTGCAAAGATTTAGCTATGCATCTATCATTAATGTTAACAAGAGTTGGGCAACTTAATCCCTGTTCACTGGTTTGCAGAGTGATAATTTACCCAAGCAAGTCCTGAAGAAGGGATAGGATTCTTGGTGGCAGGTAAACAAGTTGGTAACTCGTCTCCAGCTCCTTGTAAATCCTTTGTCCGTTATTTTGATCTTAGTTTCTGTCCTCTTCCAAGTTATTACATTTTGGTGACCTCCTTGATCTTGACAGGAAGGAGAAGGCAGTATGGCCTCTTTCCATATGCTTGGACACTTCTGTGTCAAGAGCAAACGGCACATTCCAGATATCCCAGGCTAAATTTTCAAAGGGGCCTTAAAACCCAGAGTCATATTTTGCACCAGCAAAATGATGGCTGTTTAGAAAAAAATGGCCTACGTGATCTTTAGGCAGCGGTCTGAAAAGCATGCTGAGAGATGCTGAGATTTTAGTGTCATTAGAAGAGACTGTTGTATCAGGAGAATGGTTTTGGCCAATTTTAAATATTTCTTTATAAAACTATATTAAATTAAACATAAAATTTTCAGCCGTGATTAGTGAATCTGGGTGTCTCAAGAAATTGAGACCTTAAAAGGGCCTGATTTTCGGAGTGTGGGTGCTCAACACTTCTCAGCATATATTGTGAATAAGGTTATGAGAATTTGGTGTTGTGTGTGTGGAGACTTTGCGGTAATCTGTCTCCTACAATCAGGAGTTGCCTGATAAGCATGGAGAGGCTTCACTGTAGTTGTTTTTTTCTCTCTGTCAGAGGACTGTGCGATCCACAAAGAAAATGCTGTCATTCTATCTCATGGATGTTAGTGCAGTCAAGTGACAATTGCTCACTGGATTGTTTGCTGCATTTTGACTGGCCCAGAGAGCCTCAGAAAAATAGAAACCAGCAGACTAAGAAAAAGTCTGTTTGCCAGCCTCATTTGGAGTACGGTGTGCAGTTCTGGTCTCCCATGTTTAAGAAGGATGAATTCAAACTGGAACGGGTACAAAGAAGGGCCACTAGGATGATCCGAGGAATGGAAAGCCTGTCGTATGAAAGGAGACTTGACAAGCTCGGTTTGTTTTCCTTAATCAAAAGAAGGTTAAGATATGATTGAGGGGAGATATGATTGCTCTCTTTAAATATATCAGAGGGATAAATACCAGGGAGGGAGAGGAATTATTTCAGCTCAGTGCTAATGTGGACACGAGAACAAATGGATATAAATTGGCAGTCGGGAAGTTTAGGTTTGAAATTAGGCGAAGGTTTCTAACCATCAGAGGAGTGAAATTCTGGAACAGTCTACCGAGGGAAACGGTGGGGGCGAAAGACCTCTCCGGCTTTAAGATTAAGCTTGATAAGTTTATGGAGGGAATGGTTTGATAGGATAACTTGATTTACTCAATAGGTCAATTATGTGCCACCACTGGTAATTAGTACCAAGGGTCAGTGTTGGGATATTGAAAGTCTTTTTCCTGAGGGTCTGGCTGGAGAGTCTTGCCCGCATGCTCGGGGTTCAGCTGATCGCCATATTTGGGGTCGGGAAGGAATTTTCCTCCAGGGTAGATTGGCAGAGGCCCTGGAGGTTTTTCGCCTTCCTCCACAGCATGGGGCAGGGGTCGCTTGCTGGAGGATTATCTGCTACTTGAAGTCTTTAAATCAAGATTTGGGGACTTCAACAGCTGAGTCAAGGGTGAGAATTATTTCAGGAGTGGGTGGGTCAGCTTTTGTGGCCTGCATCATGCGGGAGGTCAGACTAGATGATCATAATGGTCCCTTCTGATCTTAAGTTCTATGATTCTATGCCACGTTTACCTGAATTGCTGAATTTTTTGGTTGGCCAAAGTTTTATTTTTGTTACTTGTAATCAATTTCCTCCCCACATCTAGTAGATATAAATGCTGGCAGAAAGCACCAGCATAGTGATGGCTCTGGAGACTGAACTCATTTAGAGTGGGATTTTCAAAGACACTGAAGTGACTTAGGATCCCAAGTCCCATTGAAGGCTAATGGGACTCATGATCCTGAGTCACTTAGGCATTTTTGAAAATCCCATCCTTAATGCACAGAGCAGGTGGCGGTACAGCATGAGGAGTATCAGTGCAAATTGCTTCTTCTCAGCGTATGCGCAACGTGCCTCGGGTGGCATGTGACCAAGATTCATCACCAAATTTGGTCCACTGGTTGGACCATTAGCTTCCCTGGCCCAGGCTGGGTACTGACAAGGAATGCGACGTGAATGCTGATCCATGCCCCCCAGTGCCCTACTGATATGACTGTAATGTGTTTTGGAGAGACCCTTGGCAGGGGTGAGTGAAGAAGTCCATCTCGTGGCCTGTTCAATAGTTAGCTGCTTTGCTGAGACGGCCAGCAAGAGTCTCCCTCAGGGCTGTGTTGCCAACATTTTGAAAAGGGGCTCCCTCAAATTCCACCCATGCCCCGCCAAGTTGGTGATACATTTGACATTCCCTGGATAAATTACTTCCTCCTTCCATTTTCTTCACTTCCCCTCCTAAATCTATCAGTTTTATATTCTTTACTACCTCAAAACTTCCATCAGTCCTCCTCCTCCCAGCCTCACCGTGTTTCCCTGTCTCCAGCGCCTGGTGAAAGTTCTTCTAGCTGGCTCCTTTATTAAACACCCGGTCCTTGCAGCAGCTGAGGTGGGGGCAGGTGGGTCATCCTGTGGCCTCTGGCAATGGGGAGGTTTGCAGGGTGGGGAGCAGGTTCCTTCTCAAGGTGGGCTGGGTAGTCATTTAGGGATGGGCCGTCCTCTTTGGTTGCTGAGATAGGAAAGTCTTCCCTGATTGCTGGAGGTCTCTCTTTAACTGGTGTGGAGAGCAAGGTAGGGGAGCAAATCTCCCCTGACTTAAGTGAGGTGGCAAGCTTGTTTCTCCTGGGTGGTGGTGGTGGGGGCCTCCAGGCTCTCTCCCAGTACCAGCTCTTTAAACTTCAAACTAGGGCTGGACTGACAGGCACCAGTGAGGAGAGATGTGGGCTGTACCTCCTAGTCAGTGCAGCAGTAGCATGGCCCCACCCGTCTTCACCTCATGTGCTGCTGGAGCAGCGAGGTAGGGGATGAGGAGGACTACACAGTGCTTTCCAGTGCGCTCTTATCGGCACTAGTGAAGGACCCAGGCGGGGGGTTCCCCTTGCAGCAGCTGCCACAGCAATGGGAGGGCATATCTGCACCGCAGATGCTGCCTTAGTGAGCAGCAGCCAAATCAATCTCCGCTCCAGCAGGAGCTGAAAGAAGCCAAGTTGGTGTTTGCATTTTTGGGGTAGGCTGTGGAAGAAGTGTTTGCTACCTTTCCTCACTCCCACCCCTGAAGCATAATCTCTTTCTGTCCACCATGATTACACCTGTAGGCACAAAGCCGGTCTAAGGATTTTACGAAGGGCGAGCAACATGAAACTTTGGGAAACACCTGCAACTGAGCTGACTGATAATACGTGCAAAGACTCATCTGTGCAAGCAATTGCAGGATTCGCAAGCGCATTGGGTGCACATGCACATTTTCCAGGCTCAATTTAGGCATTTGCATTATCATCATATCACAAGTGAAAACGTAGTTGCTGTGTGGTGGTATTTGTCACATTCTTGAATGGCAGAGGGTGTTAACGAGATTCATTTGCTGAGCTGGGTGGGATCCCAGGACTGGAATAGCACAGGACACTGCAGAACAGGATGAAGGTTGATTTTTTTTTTCAGATCTCCTATGAGGCCAAGCATGAAAACACCAGGGAGTCTTTCAGGTGAGGATTGAGTCTTTGGCTCAGAACTGGAATAACGGGGGATGATGCAGATTAGGATTGAGATGATTGGCAGAGTTGTGTGTTTAAAAGGAAATCATGCTCAGTCACTGCCCCCACTTTCCAATTGTAGTTCAACCTGAGTCCATTATTTCCATGATCAGTAACCTAACCAACCAAACTAACAAAGTCCTTTGCAAAATACAGCACCCCCAAACAGACTTTGGAACCTGCAATGGTGGTGGGGTCGGGGGGAGGGAGAGAAAGTACAGTCCTCTCTGTAAATATTAGTTGTGGGTGTACTGAAAGAATTCAGTCATACTGAGTCTTCATGCCACTTCCCCTCAGCCATGTCCTCTGCAGTCCTGCAGACTCCACCACCACATCTAATGATGACTTTGACTTTTACTCTTAGTCCTCAGGCATCTGTGGATGTTTTCCCAGTGGGAGCATCTCTCCCAGACACTGCCAAGACAGATCGAATCAAGAGTCGGCTGTTGGAGGGGAGGCAGTGGGGTGTTATTTGCAGATATAAACACATGTTTGAAAAATCTGCATACAGCAGCTCCCTGAGCTGATCTTGTTCTCTCTCTCTTTCCCCATTCCCTTTGTCTCTCTCAGACTCCCATACACACACAGCTTCATTTCAAGATCTTGGGGTCCAGCCATTTTGGGAGCTGCATGCATGTATCTCCTGGGATGTTCAGGCCCCTAATGTTCTAAAATAGCATCACTCAGACTTTAATATATGCTAGCATTTGATGGAGTTGCAGAGAGCTTCAGTATTGTAGCATTGCAACATTCTGATAAGGGATAGACAAACCAAAAGGGCATTTTGGAATTTGGTGCACTGCAAATTATTCTGTGGGTTTGCAAAATTTGTCTGAATTCATTAATCTCAGTCATAAAGGTACATTAACTGTAGATATAGCTTTTGACACGTACTTTCCTCAAAATTCAATAACTGGACAGATATCTGCATGGCTGAATTATTTGTTGTTACCCCTGGAGTTGACTTCTTAATACTTGTACTAGCTTGACAATACAGATATCTAGTTGCATTTTATTTACAACAGGCATGAAAAATAACTTCACTCTAGTTACATCAATTATGGTGTAAAATGCAAACAGTTATTACAAGATTCTGGTATCTGAAGAATACCAGCATAATTTATTATGCCAATGGTACATTTCTTATTAACACCAGTGCATTGGCAATTCATTTCTCATTTGATTGTACCTTTGTTTTGATACTGTTTATAATAACTGTATATTTGCAGATTACATTAACAAATGTCTGTGACTGGAAGGGAATTTTGAGGTTATTACTACACACTGTTTATCACCAAGTCATTCCCTTGTTACAGAAAAGACTGTAAAAGAACCTAGCTAAAGTTTAAAAAAAAACCATGTTAGATGTGTAACAAATTGGAATTTTTCAGCTAGGTTTAAGTGTTAATATTAATTCTCATAAATTTCTAATTTTCATACTGTAAAATTTACTCTTAAAATTTTAACCTTAACTCAGCTTGCAAAAGCTGCTCTCAACAAATATTTTTGACATTTACACGTTGTCAATAACAAAACCCTACACACTCTATGCAAAACAAAGAATGTGTTGTGCTCTTTAAATTAGTGTCACAAGAGGGAAGTTATTTTTCATGTATGTTCACTGCCAGGATTGGGGACATAGTGGCATAAGCCACATGAAACCCCCTATATCCAGCTGCTGCCACAAATAAATGGGACTAGCCTAGGGAGGAGCGGGGCCAAGCTGACTAATAAATGTGCTGAATCAGTACATCTGCAGGTAGCTGTCAGTAGCAGGGTTCCTATGGATCTCTGGTCAGAATTTAAAGCTACCCTCCCCATGGGGAATCTTTGAGGGAGGATGACAACAGTTCTGCTATTTATCTTCCAGTTCCTCCAGAGGTGAATCATCCCTCTGGCTCATATTATTCCATGTGTGTTTGGCTTGTGGTGCTGTTGATTAGGATGCAGCACTCTTAGTGTTGCTGAGAGTAGAACAAGGATGTCTTCGTGACATTAGGCATCATGGTTTAACAAATGTTACATTTGGATCCTGGCTTGAAAGCCTCATGGTATGAGCCCAACTGTTAAGAAAGCCTTCCTGTCTCCCCTTCTCCTTTCTGAAGAATCTGAGAGAACCAGATTCTATCTAGTCTGAAGGGTAGAGAAGGAGAGAGGGTTCTGTGGCTGATTTAATTTCCATGGTAATTAGTTCCCATCTCTACCATCTTAACTGGCTATCTCATGCCAGTAAGGAGAACAATCTGTACTTTCCTTGGTGATAGAGAACTTGAACCTTTCATTCAGAGAGATTGCACATTACAGTGATTTTCCCATGTGGGGTATGATGAAAGGTAGAGAAATGTCAAGGGTCTATTAAAGGCCAACTTACTCCATTTATACCACAGCATGCAATTTTTAATTTCCTGGGGCCAACATTAATTTTGGTCTTTCACTAACACCTTATTAGATCTCTTTTTCTAACACACTCACTATATTAGCCATTATATTAGACCAGATTCAAACCTGGAGGAAGCAGGTATAACTCCTGTTGATGCTATGTGACCCATTGTGTATAAAGGCTTGTCTGCCATGGGGGGCCATAGTCATTCTGTGGTTGGGAGGCAAGAGACTGAGCAGTGTAAGTAACATTTGTGACTGTTAGCTGCAGTCCTGCAGGGGACTTTCAGAAGTTTTCTTGGTGCATTATCCTGGAGGAGAATTAGAACTGATATTTACCAGACTTTGCATTGGGGAGCGCCTTAGCTGATTGCTGATAATTTAATAATTGGAGCTTTTGTTAACCCTTTGTTGCCAGGAGGCAGAATTTCCTCTTACACTAAAAACTAATGAAAAATTCATGAGCAATGAGAAGCAATAGCTCCTGGCCAGGGAGTGCTCCAGGGATTAATTTGTAATAAGGGGCTTCTTAAGGAGACTTGGTTTAAAAACTCAGGCTACTTGTACACTATGTGTTTGGAGTCATAGTTAAGTGTCTGGAGATGAATTAGAAAGTTAACAGTCTCATCCACAGAGCTTTGTTCAGCTGCACAAGTCGGGGAGCTCCAAAGTGTCCTCAGAAGCAGCTGGGACCATTTCAGATCAGTTTTCACTGAACTCTGTTCTCACAATATAATTCCTTGCCCAGTGAAATGCTAGACAGAAGCATTATGATGGAACAAAATCTCATTGGCAGCTCAGTGATCTTGAGGGCAGGGCACTGTTGCCTAGCAACTCTTGAGTGCTTTCATGTATGTTTCATTATACCACAAAAGGCTTCTTCAGTAGCTTTTGCCTTTGTTCTCTTTTTATTAAGATTCCCTTCCCCATCCTACAAGCATGTGACTATGGGTTCTCACAGGCCAGCCCAACATGAAGGCAGATCCACATGAAAATCTCAGCTTATTCAGACTGTTTTTCTCCCATACCCTACACCTAGTGCAGCTGCCACTGTAGCATCTTGCATCCAGATGGGAGGGTGAAATTCCCACTGGGGGAAACTAAAGCTCAATGAATTAATTCACAGGAGATGCAACCTCCCTTCCCAATCATATCATGTTCTTGGTGCCCTTGAGATCCACCAGCGTGAGGGACACGAGTCCCACCGAGGTCATTCTGTGCAGCATGGCACTGTGTTTAGCTCTGAGCTTACCATTGTATTGTTTTTGGTCTTTGGTCTCATCACCGCCTTGTGGTACCAGTGTTCTTCCATTACTAGGAGCTTCCTTTCCTTTTGCTATAGGTTGGTGTAGGGCTATCTGATGTGATAGACTGAAGAGAAATTTATCTTAGAAACAAGCAAAAACTCTGTGGGTATTGCCATCTCATTTCCTTTCACTAGAAGATTCATCTCTCTCCAGTAGGCTTTGTTTGGACTGGGAGGCATTTTTCATATTGCCAATATCTGCCTGTACACATGCACAGTCCATTATTGCTTGCCCCAAGCCAAAAATACCTGTCATCTGGTGTTTCACCTGGGTGGGATAAAATGCAAATCAAGGCTAAATTATTAGGCTATTTCCAAGACTACCATTGTTTCATTTGAGTACTGTGAAACTCCAGGGGACTGGATAGTTCATGCGATTAGTAATATGACACGCAAGCCTGATCTTGATCTCTCACTGATGTAATCTAGGATTAACTCCATGGAATCAGTGGAGTTACACTGGTATACGAGTAAAGTTAATGAGATCTGAATCAGGCCCATAGTGCTTGAATAATTGTTAATCTGTTGCCCCTTTATATCACCTAGACCAGTGCAAAGGGGCCAAAGGGCAGATGCAAGTCCCCCTGGAAAATACCCCTGGCACAGAGACACCTGCACTCAGATTTAGAGCCGATTCAGCCAATTCTTTACCACCTCTGCAACAGCTCCATGTATTTTGCAGTGGAGTGCAGATGGGCTGGAGGAGATGTGGCTGGGGTGGATCTGTACCCTGGCAATCCTGCACTCCTGTAAAAGACTGTAAGGGTCACTGAAGCAAGGGCACAATTTAGGGCTGCTTTTGTCTATATGGGAGACCATACTGGCCTTGCAGCCTCTGAATAGAAGAGGTGCAAACTGCCTCTGTCTGTGCCAGCAACTGCACCAGCTCAGAGATGAATCTGGCTCGTAGCCTCCCTAGGCCTCTGGCTTGAATCCAGCCCAGGACAGTAGCGATTGAAGGTAGTTACCATTTGCTAGCAGAATTCTGCTTAGTGGCCTGTGTGTAAAAAGATTGGTGATCATGGGCCTGTTTCCATTGGACAGCTAACCACTTCACACAAACCACCAACACAATGGACACCAACTGGCAGTCTCAGAAGAGATGTCAAAAATTGAATGGGTCAAGAGATTGTCATTTTCTAGCCATTAGGAAAGCTCCTACCTGGTCACAGTTGCAGCACAAATAATAAATAGGGGACTCCAGTTTCAGCCTGACAATTTTATTAGCATTAAAAACGTACATGCATGTGCACATGCACACACACTTTTAATAGGAAACAGGAGTATCAGAATGCAACAAGACGGTAGTGTTTGCCTGATACACCCTATTCTGTTTGCAGGTGCTGATACCACTAGGAAAGGGTTCAGTGGGTTCTGCTAGACTAAATGAAGACAATACACTGTTGCCTAACTAAGGTATAAGTGACATATAAGGGATATATATTCAGATACAAGTGAAGGTGCTGTACAGGGGAAAGAGAGGATCTAGAGTGTGGGCTGAGCTGTCCTGAGATAGGAACCAAGAAATAGCCAAACCTGAGGAGAATGCTTGAGCTGAACTTTGTGTTATCTAATTGTTGATTAAACAGTGTGTGAGCTTTTGAACCCCTTTGGAAGAGGATTGGACTGATGGATACCCCACTGGAACTGTTGTCAGGACAGGCCTATGAGTGCTCCCATGCAAGATGCTGAAACAGCCAGACCTTTGGTTCATCAATGTGGGCTCTTAAATCATGTGGAATAGTTGGCTTTGGAAGGGATTGCTTGTGGAGTAAGGTATTACTCAGTGGGAGTAAGGGTGTCATGATTTGAAGGCATCACCTACATCAATATTTGTCAGGAGGTCTCAAATCTATTTGAAAGATTTTTTGGGGGAAAATTCTGATTAGTCCTGTAAAAAAAACCCACATCAAATTAGGTAGGAACATGGATTGCCTTATTCAGGGCTATCCAACAAAATCTCTTTATTGGCACTTACAAGATATAAGACAAGATATCTCTGGCACTTCTTCCATGGAGTACTGAAGAAGTATTTGGGAGGGAGGCAGGAAAGAAAACCTGTTAATCCAGTACTTCTCCAGAATTGATTGGATCCATGTCTGGCCCAGTACTTGACTAGAACTTATCCAGCACACTTACTTGATCACTCTTATTAGAGGGAATTTGTTTGTATTTCCAACTTTTTATGGATGGGAATGATTGCCCTTTGTATTTCTAACATGAGCCCTGTAGAGCAGGGACCTTCCCCCTATAACCCAAACACTCATGGATGACGAAGGTCTGCATCTTATGGTGCAGTCACTCTCCCCTTCATTTTTATACGACGTGCTCTTTTCCTTACAGAGCAGATATTTTGTTTTGAGCACAGAGCTGGGATTCCTCCCACTGTGACTTTAATACTTCCTGCTGGGGTTTCTCAGCCAAAGCTAATGTACTGTTGTTGAATGTCAGCAGTTCCTTACAAATGAGAGTGAAGAGTGAGTGGAGGAGTGTAACAGTGTTAGGTTTGGCAGGGCGGTATCTTTACTTTGAACCGGATATGTTTAGTGGTCACATGAGAAGCAAATGGCCTTTAACTGCCCCCCATTCTGTGTGTACACACAGTGCAGCGCTTAGGAGGATGTTTGCTAATGCATGTTACCTGGAAAATTCACTCTGGGGGACCTAGTCAACTGGCTGCTGATAATCCTTCAATTTATCTCTAAAGGTGTCCATCAGAATAGTAGGATTGTGACTTTTTTTGTACCTACACATGCATTGTAGAGAAGGGAAAAAAATCCATGATAAATCCCAGTCAGGTTAGAAATTAAATGTGCAGAGTAGGAGACTAGACAGTTCACAGGTTTGACAATGGGATACTGAGCCTGTCTCCTCAAAATTCCAGCAGAGATCAGGTCAGTAGTACCAGAAATCCCTTATAATCTGAGCCCTGTTTGATAGCCTCTGAAATAATTTGCTGGTGTGAATCTAGTTCAGAGTGGCGAGATGTCCATAGCACAAACAGATACCTTTATTGGCAATCACAGCAGACAGACCAAGAGTACTGAATAGACATGGAGATTAAAGTACTTTCTTGGCTGTGTAAGTGGTCCCTTCAGTAAGGTGTATTGACAGGTGGTGTGTGTGTGGGAAAGAAAGTGTTTGCTGCTGCTGACGATGCTGTACCTATTTTGTGGATAATTAAGACTTCTACCTCCAGGGCTTTAAATCTGCCAACTTTCACTAGCACTAAACTAACAAGGAGAAGGAAAAAGAAAACAATTATCAATTAATGTATGAGGAGAGGAAAACTCTCCTGTTCCAGCTTTCAGAATTCCCAATTTGGGTTACGTTTGTGTGTGATGCTCCACATTAGCGTGTGTTATCACCATTGACTGAGATCACATATTACTATTTAAGTAACCTTAAAATTGGGACATTAAAACTGAAAAATTATGGGAAATGTTTTAAGTGATTTAATGTTAGAGAAATATGCCAAATCGAAGATCTTTAGACACAGAACAAATACAGCGTAAACAGTAACTCTACGAGTTCCCCACATACAACACCCCAGCGTGCTGGAACCTGATTTGGGGGGAAATGCCTCTAGTTCTGTATATCTTTGGTACTTATATGGCACCCATTACCATAGTATCTTTACAAGTTCCTTCTCAGGTACAGAAGTAGTATTACCCCAATTTTAGAGAACCATTGTTCATGAAAATTTGATACCAGGTCCTTGTTCCTTGATTTCCCAGCAACGCTGAGTGCAGCATGCCTAAGTGCTTTTAAAAATCTGGATCTGTATCTTCCTGTATGCATGTAACAAGTTATGGATATTCCAAATATGCATTTAGAAATTATCAGAAAATGTTCCCCCTCCTCCAATGGAAAATTTTGCCAAAAAAATTACATTTTCATTGACATTTTCAGTGGAAGATTTTGACTTTTTGTTTCAAAAACACCCCTCCCCCCTCCAAACCATGTAATTGTGGAATGAAAACTGTAATATTTTTGAGGTTTTGCCCTCTTTTGTCTGAAAAATTTCAGATGATAATTGAAAAATTCAGTTTTTGGTTTTCTGATTTAAAAATCTTCAAGGAAAGCAGCCACTTTCCACATACATTTTTGTTTAGTCAAAAACCCAATTTCTTGTGGGTTTTTTTTTTTTTTTAAATTGAAAAATTTTGACCAGCCCTAATAAATGCTATGTTGTTAGAAGGTACCCATTTTTACATAGTCTCTTTCCTAATTGCACTTCAAAAGAGCCTCAGCTCTGAAGTATTTTCTAGTACTTTCCAGCAAGTTGTAATGGTAAAATAGAAGACACCGGCGTCCTGATGCTGTGCCAAACAAAGGCTACACACACATTGCATAAGTTCAAAATTTTACCCTCATCCTGGGATTTGGCGCTATTATCAAAGAAACTCAGGCTAATACAACATAAATTTAAGTCTGAGTCTTCTAATTAAGGTTTGGCTGCTTCTAGGCTTCTTAACTCACGACCTGTCTGTCACAGAATTTAGCTCCTTCTGCCAGAGGGCTACTCCTATTTCCCTTATAGCCAGGGTGGAGTTGAAAAAGCTACCTTTCCCCCAGTGAGTGATCAGGAATTAACCAGTGGCTCCCTGCAGGATTCCAGTGCCTGCTAACAGGATGATGCAAAACCGCCCTGTTACAGAGAGACCTAGACTGACTAGTGGCCTTGGGAACCCAAGCACTCCTGAGTTCTAATCCTAGTTCTTTCTGTGGCCTTTGCCAAATCACTTAATTTCTCTGAGTTCCTTCATCTTTAAACGTGAGATAATAATACTTATTCACCTCGCAGGGGGGTTGCAAGGATTAGTTAGTTAACAGCTGGGAAGTGCCAAGTGCTATTAATAATGCAAAGCAAGAAACGTTATGAAACAGAAACAAAATTCTTGCTTTTTGCTTCAAAGGAGAATTTCCTGAACACCATAAAGACCCTGCTTTCTAATGAGATGGATTAGTTTACTTCTTGTGGCATTAAAGAAATACATGAAATACTCTGAAAGGGTGGCAGGATCTCCCTAAGGCAAGGCCGCTCAGCATCTCACTGCACAAGGGTAGCAGGCTCCCACTCATGAGACGCACCTGCCAAGAGCAGCCCATGTTGCTCTCTTAATTTAGTCTGTCAGGGTTTCACTCAAAATAATTACTTACATCCTTCATTTTTAACACTCTGTCTCCTGGCAGAGCCATAGAAAGAGTGAGAAAGGAATAGACTTGTCTTGCTATGTCAGTGAGGGGTGGGTAGAGATAAGGGAGACGAAGGACAGAAAAGGATAGAGGAGAAGCCTACAGCTGTGAGGAGTGAGATAGGGAGGCAGGGAGAAAGAGGACACAAAGGACAAGACAGAAAAAGAGAGAAACAGAGAGTATCAGAGTCAGAAACTGGAAATAAACAGAGAAAGGCAGTGAAAAATGGTGGAGCAGGCGAAGGATGAAGAATCAAAGTGTGCGAGAAAGGAAGGGGGAGTGAAAGACATAGAAATAGAAAGAAAATGAGGGAAAGGAGTTTATTTATTCCTGTTTATGTGATTCAGTAACGAATGTGGTGCAGAATTTGCCTGTTGGTGAGCCAGTGAAGATCTTGCTCTGCTCCCCACTCTAGCTTCTGATTAGAATGTGCTAAAGAAGGGTATCTGTGTTCTGGTCCAATGTCTCTCCCTCTGGTACCCCTGCCACACTTTGTACCCTGAGAACAGTATTACCTCCTTTATTGCTGGTTCTCCACTACCCTAGCTGGGCTGCCATCATTCAGTTAACATTCCATTGAAATTAATGTTGTGTCATTCCTGGGATCAACCACACAGCTGTTCCATTCCAAAGGGACATACGTGGGATGTTTGGCAACACAGCAGGTATATTCTGTCTGGACATATACCTAAAACACCTGGCAGTAGTTACATGGTTGAGAAAGAACACACCTCTGCTAACAACCCCCAAAGGTCTATACATGGCACATCACGTCCTCCATATCTGCACAGCAAGACTGAGGTTTAGGAGCTTGGGCTCATGCCTTCGAACTGCATCCTTCAACACTGACACCTGGGGAGGCTTTAGGGATGTCTCCAAACAAAATGTTATGATGTTCTCATGCTCCCCTGCAATCCGTCTCCCCACTGCACTCATTAACATTCTCTGTAGGCAGTAACATATGCTTCCCCACTGTAGGCATTGCAACAATCTGCAGTCAGTGTGTTTGCTGCTGTGATAACAATGCAGTACAGGATTAGGGGCCAGCTCCAGCTCCCAGTGAAGTCAGTAACACTGAGAGGTGCAGTACAAAAGGCTCAGCCCAGGATGAGGAGGAGGCAAAGGTGACTTGCACCCCAGCATAAGTGAGAGGAGCCCTGGGAGCTGCTCCAATTTATTGTAAACTCCCCAGGGCTATATAATCCTCCAGTGCTGCAGCCACTCCCCTTTCCAGTCCCAGCATGCACCCTCATTTCCCCAGTGTGTCCCCCTATACTAAAGTTTGCAATGGGAGGAAGCATAGAGTTGCTTCCTTTGGCCATACACCTCCAGCTGCAGTGTAAACGTGCCCCTTGTTTCTCACTGCCTCAATTCTCTATCTATAAAGTTGGGATGATAATACTTCCCTATCTGACAGAAGTCTTGCAAGAATGAAGACACTAAAGATTGGGAGGTGCTCAGATCCTATGGTAGTGGGGGGCATATAAGTACCATAGATGCAGAACTAGAGGGGTTCCCCCCACATCAGGTTTCCAACATGTTGGTGGGTTGTGTGAGTTGAGCTTGTAGAGTCACTGCCTATGTTGTACTGGTCTGTAGCTAGAGGTCATCAAATTGGAATCTCTCTCTTAATCACTTAAAAATATTTCCAAGATTTTTTTTTACTTAAATCACTTAAAAATATTTCCAAGATTTTTTTTCAGTTTTATGTCCCAATCTTAGGGTTACTTAAATAGTTACTTTAAAATGTTTAAGAAGGCAATGCTAATTGTTCTAGGCTCAACATTCAGTCAGTTATGTTCTGATGTAGAACTGCCTCTGAATTCTAACTGCCAAACTCTGCCTTCCGTTACATGAATGCTGCTTCCTTGGATTTCAGTGAGAACTGGAGGCATGTCTTGGAGAGCAGAGTTTGGCTCGTAATATCTATTTTTACTTTCAAAAATTCAATCGCCATAATATTGTTTTAAAAAAACATTTTTGTTGGATTGTGATGGGGTGGACTAGGCCCAGAGGCTCCCTGTTGGCGGCCGCAGGTTCCTACCACACCCAGTCTCAGAAAAGAGCAGTAGAGAAGTCCTCCAGGCTGCCTAGAGTGGCTGCGGGGAAAGCAGCCAATTGGAGAGAGGCTGCAGGAAGCAGCCAATCAGGGCCCAGGAGGGCCATATAAAAGTAGCTGTAGAGCTAGAGACAGTCAGTTGCTGGAGGAGGGAGGGCTGTGTTCCTGGCTGTTTGGCAGAAGGAGCAGCAGGACCATGGACAGATCAGTTGCTGGCAGGATCTGTGGAAGCGAGAGGGAGCTCCTGGCTGGCTGCTGGGACTGAAGATAGAAGAACAGCTGGGGCCAGAAAGGCCCAGAAAGGGTGAAGAGTCTACAGCAGGGGTAGGCAACCTATGGCACGTGTGCCGAAGGCGGCACGCGAGCTGATTTTCAGTGGCACTCACACTGCCCGGGTCCGGTCCACCGGTCCGGGGGCTCTGCATTTTAATTTAATTTTAAATGAAGCTTCTTAAACATTTTAAAAACCTTATTTAGTTTACATACAACAATAGTTTAGTTATATATTATAGACTTATAGAAAGAGACCTTCTAAAATGTAAAATGTATTACTGGCACACGAAACCTTAAATCAGAGTGAATACATGAAGACTTGGCACCCCACTTCTGAAAGGTTGCTGACCCCTGGTCTACAGGGAGGAAGCCCTGGGGGCATGGCCCTATACCAGGGTCGAGGGACTATTTGAAGGCTAGCCAAGAAGGGGCTGTGGGACTGAGCCCAGGGAGGGCTGCAGGAAGACACCGTCTCCAGGGAGGAAGCCCTGGGGGTACGACCCCATATCAGGGCCAGGACTATTTAAAGACTGAGCCTAGTGAGGGCCACAGAGATACCAACGGAGGGGTACTGGGATAGGCCCCTGGTGGACTGTATAGCTCAGAAGGCGTCTGGTTTGTTTCACATATAGATTGTGTGTGTGTCTCAGCCAGAGGGCTGAGTTACTGAAAACTGCCTGAGAAAGCACCAACAGAGGTCACCACAGACTAAGAGAGTACAGGCACACGCGCTCAGCCAGGGGATGCTTGCGAGAAGTGAGTGCCACCCCGTTACATGGACCTATACAGAAACAGTGTTAATTCTCTTGTCCTCCCACTGCTGGTTGTACTGTAGTAATTAACTTAAAAAACAAACAAACCCCACAATTCCCAGAACTAAATCCACTTCAAGATTCTACTACTGATCTACAACGCATATACTACTTTAAGAGCCTAATGGAATATCTGATGGGTAGCCTATGTATGATACTGAAAGGGTAGGCCAACTTAGATCTAATATTGCCTCTTCTTCCAAGACTTACCACAGCAGTTGTCCAACATACTGCAACTGACAGAGCCCAGGTATAAACATAGGAGAGCCATAGGTAGAGTTTCCTCAACAGTGGGGAAAAAAACAATGGCAAAGGCCCTGTAATACCTTCCTGTGGGAAGCTAGAAAGTATTCAAGCCTTCCTATTTTTGTATCACACTGCAAGACTCATCTCTGCCAAAACCTTCTCCAAAAGATGTGAAGTAATGGAAAAACCCAGTAGCAAGTTTTAAGGCAGAAGTCAGTGCTTAATTACAGATTGTCCTTCTGAACAGATTTCTGTAATCTATGAACTGCTGAGACACTATGACAGGCACTTTAGAAAGGCCAAGAAACAGATAGACAGATCTGGTAGACACTGGTGCATGGACACTGGAGAAAACAAAATGGGGCCACATTGGCTTTTGCAGCTTCACAAGTGCAGGGAGAAAATTCAGTGTTTTCCAAACAGTAAAGGGCAAAAAACAATGGAGACAAAAATTTTGTTCTTTTCCAATGTCCCAATGGTGGCTACAAACAAAGGAGACTTTAAAAATACAAAAATGAGTCCACTTAATCCCACTGTTAATTTTCTGTCTTATTCCTCAAAATGATTTCTCATCCATATTAGCATAATCTGCAATGGCAGCAAGAGTCTAAAATATACTTATGTAAGTTTGACTAGAGCTTGACAGCAGAGTACCACTGGAGAGAGAGAATCTGAGTACTGGATTTGTGATTGCTGGTGAAATAGGGGTACTTTTAAATTTAGAGGGGCATCGGGGCATCTTTACTACTGCAAATGTGAAGTAAACCCACTGAAGTTAATGGAGTTACCCTGGATGACCATCTTAACTAAGATTAAATTCTGGCCCGTTGGTTTTAATTTTTGGTATTTTATGCTTTTCTTATTTGTGAGACCCTCTTAAGAGGATGAAAATAAAATCCCTTTTCTTAATGTTTTCATCTTTTGCCATTAGACAAACATAATTTAAAGTCTCTTCCCCACTTCCATGTATCCCATGGATTTTTAATTAACCTGGTTTTTCCCATTTACTTCCTTGTCTAAGCACCTGCATGTCGATAATGCTTGCACAACTCTGGGAATGGGTTTTTCTTTAATTAACTGATGCTACCTCTTCTGGTTATGAAGCAGCACAAAGTAACACAGTACAGGTCCTACATAAGCAGAGAATATTACTCTTGGAACATTTCTTGGCAACAATAGTGGATTAAACATACACACCCCTGATATAGATTTCAAAGCCAGAAGGGACAATTGTGATAATCTAGTCTGACCTCCTGTTTAATACAGTCTGTAGCACTTCCCCAAAATAATTCCTAGAGCAGATTTTTTAGAAAACCATCCAATCTTGATTTAGAAATGATCAGCAGCAGAGAATCCACCATGACCCTTGTTAAATTGTTCCAATGGTTAGTTACTCTCACTGTTAAAAATGTACACTGTATTTCCAGTCTGAATGTGTCTAGCTTCACCTTCGTCATTGGATAGTGTTATACTTTTCTCTGCTAGATTGATGAGCTCATTATTAAATATTTGTTCCCATGTACATACTTATAGATTGTAATCAAGTCACCCCTTAACCTTCTGTTTGTTAAACTAAATAGATTGAGACTCCTTGAGTCTGTCACTATAAGGTATGTTCTGAATCCTTTAATCATTCTTGTCTCTTATCTGAACCCTCTCCAATTTATCAACATCCTTCTTGAATTGTGGGCACCAGAATTGGACACAATATTCCAGCAGTGATTACACCAGTGCCAAATACAGAAGTAAAATATTCCTACTTGAGATTCCCCTGTTTATGCAAACCAGGATGGCATTAGCTCTTTTGGCCACAGCACCACACTGGGAGCTCATGTTCAGTTGATTATCCACCGTGACCCCCAAATCTTTTTCAGAGGCACCGCTTCCTAGCATAGAGTTCCCCCAACTTGTATGTATGGCCTACATTCTTTGTTCTGGGGTGAAGCTGACAGTTTCAGAGGAGCACTTGGTTCAGTCGGAAATGTTCCTTAGGGATGAATTTATTAAAGGGGGATCTCTATATCCTAGTAAAGAGGATAGGAAAGAAGTTGGTTAAGTACAGGTAGGAGCTAGTGAGGAACAGTCAAATGAAACAGAGTCCCATCTAAATATAGCACACGAAAGCAAGCAATTGAACATTGACAAAATGTACAAATACTTATATATAAATGCTAGAAGTCTAAATACTAAGATGGGTGAACTACACTGCCTGGCAATAAATGAGGATATTGATATATAGGCATCATGGAAACTTGGTGGAATGATATAATCAATTGATTATGTAATACCAGGGTATAAAATATAAAGGAGTGACAGAATAGGTTGTGCTGGTGGAGGAGTGGCACTATATATTAAAGCATAGAATCAGATAAGGTAAAAATCTTACATGAAACAAAATATACCATAGAATCTCTGTGAATAGAAATTCCATGCTTGAATAAAAAAAGTATAGCAGTAGGGATATACTAGCAACCACCTGAGCAGGATGGTGACAGTGACTGTGAAATGCTAAGGGAGGTTAGAGAGGCTAAAAATGCAGAATGTGCAATAGTAATGGGTGATTTCAACTATTCTCATGTTGATTAGGTAAATGTCAACTCTGGGCGTGATGCCAAGATAAAATTTCTAGACACCATAAATGACTGCTTCTTGGAGCAGCTAGTCCTGGAACCCACAAGAGGAGAGGCAATTCTTGATTTAGTCCTAAGTGAAGCATAGGATCTGGTCCAAGAGGTAACTGTAGCTGAACTGCTCAGTAATAGTGACCATAATGTAATTACATTTAAAATCCTTCTTGTCGGGTGGGGGATAATTCCAAAAAACCCACCCCAGTAACATTTAACTTTAAAAAGGGGAACTGTACAAGAATGCGCATGCTTGTTAGGCGGACATTAAAAGGAGCTGTCACAAGAGTTAAATGCCTACAAGCAGCAAGAGAACTACTTAAAAACACTATAATAGAGGCTTAGATTAAATGTATGCCCCAAATCCAAGAAGAAAATGTGAGAAGCAAAAGAATGCCACCATGGCTAAACAGCTGAATAATGGAGGCCGTTAGAGGCAAAAAGGCATCCTTTTGAAGTCAAGTCCTAGTGAGGATAATAACAAGGCTCACAAATTCTGGCCGGTTAAGTGTAAAAGTATAATAAGGCAAGCCAATAAAGAATTTGAGAAGCAACTTGGTAAAGATGCAAAAACTAGCTGTAAGAATTTTTTTTTAAGTACATCAGAAGCAGGAAGCCTGCCAAACAGGCAATGAGGCCACTAGATGACCAGTGTATTAAAGGAGCATTCAAGGAAATCAAGGCCATTGCAGAGAAGCTAACTGAATTCTTTGCATTGGTCTTCACTGCAGAGGATGTGAGGGAGATACCCACGTCAGAGAGATCTTTTTTGAGTGACAAATCTGAAGCCGTGTCCCACACTGATGTGTCAGTAGAAGAGGTTTTAGAACAAATTGATCAATTAAAAAGAATAATATCACCAGGACCAGATGGTATTCACTCAAGAGTTCTGAAGGAACTCAAATATGAAATTGCAGAACTACTAATTGTAGTATGTAATCTATTGCTGAAATAAGCCTTTGTATCAGATGACTGGAAGGTAGCAATTGTAATGTTGACTTTTTAAAAGGGTTCCAAAGGTGTTTCTGGCAATTGAGTGAGCCTAACTTCACTAGCGGTCAAACTGGTAGAAACTATAGTAAAGAACACAATTATCAGACACACAGATAAACTTGATTTGTTGGGGAACAGCCAACATGGCTTTTGTTATGCCTCCCCAGTCTATTAGAATTCTTTTGAGGACGTCAACAAGAATGATTCAGTTGATATAGTGTACTTGGATTTTCAGAAAGCCTTTGACAAGAACACTTACCAAAGCCTCTTAAAGAAACCAAGTAGTCATGGGATAAGAGGGAAGGTCTTGAGGTGACCCTAATGCTCTGACTGCCAGAAGCTGAGGATGGGGAAGGGAAAGACAGAGGTAGTTCACTCTAACTGCCCTGTTCTGTACACTCCACCTGAATATCTGGTACAGGCCATTTTTGGGGACAGGATAATGGGCTAGATGGACCTTTGGTCTGACCCAGTATGGCTAGATATTTACATTTAGCTATATTAACAACATGTGTTGTTTGCTTGCGCCCAGTTGACCAAACGATCCAGATTGCTCTGAATCAGTAACCTGTCCTCTTCATTATTTACCACTCCCCCAGTGTTTATGTCATCTACAAACTTTATCAGTGATGGTTTTATATTTTCTTCCAAGTTATTGATGGTGATGTTAAAGAATGTAAGGCCAATAATCAATCCCTGCAGGACCTTACTGAACATACATGTGCTCAATGACGATTCCCCATTTACAGTTACATTTTGAGCCCCATCAGTTTGCTAGTTTTTAATACATTTAATGTGTTCCATGTTAATTTTACATCATTCTAGTTTTTTATCACGCCATGCAATTCCAAGTCAAATGCCTTACAGAAGTCTAAGTATATTATGTCAACACTATTACTGTTATCAGCCAAACTTGTAATCTCATAAAATATATACAATCAAATTAGTTTGACAGGGTCTGCTTTCCATAAACCCATGTTGATGTAGTTACATTATTCTTCTTTAATTATTTATTAATCAAGTCCCATATCTGCTGCTCCATTATCTTGCCTGGGATCAATGTCATACTAACAGGCCTATAACTACCCATTTACCCTTTTAAAAATTGGCACAACGTTAGCTTTCTTCCAGTCTTCTGGAACTTTCCCAGTGCTCCAACACTTATTGAGAATCAACATTAACAGTCCAGAGAGCTCCTCAGCCAGCTTTTTTAAAACTCTTGGATGCAAGTTATCTGCAACTGCTGATTTAAAAATGTCTGATTATATTGGCTTCTGTTTAACATCCTCCAGTGATACTAGTGGAATGGAAAGAGTGTTATCACCATATGGTGAGACTATATCATCTGGTTTTTTTTCCCCAAATACAAAACTGAATTATTGAACACTTCTGCCTTTTCTGCATTATTATTGATAGTTCTACAGTTTCCATCTAGTAATGGACAATACCATTGTCAGGATTCTTTTTGTTCCTAATATATTTTAAAAAATTCCTTCTTAGTGTCCTTAACTCTGCTGGCCATAGATTCTCCTGTCTCTTTTGGCTTTCCTTCTCATTTTCTACAATTCCTAACTTCTGATTTATATTCATGCTTATCAACTTCCCCTTTCTTCCATTTGTTTTATATATATCTATATTTATAGATATATATCTATAGATAGACAGATTTACAGTTGCCTTCACTTTGCCTCTAAATGATGTTGATTTTTTTTTAACCAGTAAGGTGTGCTTGCTGATAGAGGTAATATTAAACTGCAGAGTGATGCAATACATTTAACAAGTACTTCACCTGGCCTCTGCCCACTAATTTGCTTTTGTGTGACTTATTCTAACATTTCTTCCCCTGTACATCTTGAAAAAGCTGACATTAAATAGATAAAACATCAGCCTGCCAGAGTAATATTTCCTCTTTCCCTGCAAATGTGGGATTTTCCCCTCCAAAGTAACCAATGTCCAAAGCCCAGGATGGAGAAGGTCCAGTCCTCAGCCAGTAATGGCTTTTCTAGACATAAAACTAAGTATGTGGTTCTGCAGGACTAGAGACCGGAGTTTTATACCATTGGGAAGAGAAGATCCCTGGCTTCCCAATGGGATCAGCACTTGCCTCTAGCTCTTAAAAGGACCTGAGATAAGAGTCTAAAATTGTGATATTTTTAGGTATAAGAAAGCTATTTTAGGTCATTTTTTGCAGTATTAATGGTTTCCTCTGAGCCCTGTACAACTGAGCTCATGGTAACTAAGGCACCTTGCTTTACAGGCAGAAGGATATGAACAATGCAGTCCCAATAACAGTTTGCAAAACTCTTTGAAACATTCTTAAAATAGTTTTTCTGTAGCATATGTGGCACATAGAGAACATACATGATGGTTTGTGATGGTCGAAAAGTCATATTAGTTTGAATTAGGGATGATCTGCACAACATGTGGCTTTGCTGCTTATGACTAATGTGACCACCATCCCAAATGCCTGCAGATAAAACCTATCTTCCACACCTGTCCATCCTTTCTCTCTCTCTGGAGCTATATAATCAAGAGGCGTGAGGGAGAAGGAATAATAGGGCACTCCTCACAAGACTGTAACAGTTTTAAGTTAAATAAGAGTTTGAGTCTAAGATACTTGACAGCCCTTTTAATAACAGATTACAATTACTTTTATTCCCAGTAAACCAGTCCTCTTGCTTTTCACACATACTGGCCAGTAGTTCATTAGAAATCCAGTTCAGCCTTTTGCCTGCCTGCATCGGACACAGATAATAAATTCATTTAATCCTTTCCTTGAGGCTCTGTCTGTTCTGTTTAATAGGCACTTTCCTTTGTGCCTATTAAATATGAAAGGACATATTTACTTGAGGTGTTTTCCAGCCCATAACTTTCAACCTTCATGGGGCAAAGCCACAAGGCCTATTAGCGGAAGGCACAGAAACTCAATTCAGGTCCTTGTCCTCTTTATTCCAACTGAATTAGTCACGGGGTAGAAGTGGGGAAGTAGGGTACCTCTATCTAAGTCTGACACTAGTACAGGTTTCCCTCCCTAATATTCACCTCTTGGGTCAGTAACAAGGAGATCTGGTCTGGAGTTTTTGTGCCATGCACTGCTCAAACATCTTAGCCTACCGATCTTCTGGGAAATGTATTAATTTTTGCAGGGAAACCATCTGAAATATTTTTCTCCCAGTTCTCATTGTTCAGTTTTTATCTATAATCGATATAGTTTCTGAGATGGTAATTCATACAAATAAAAGGTCAGATTCTGTGCTGTGCGTTCAGGAGGAGGGGATACAAAACAAAGCTTAAATAATCTTTGCACTTCTGGACTGTGGGCTGCTGCAGGGGCCTAAAACAGCCCCTAGCCTAACCTAGGCAGCCTTGGGGTCTGCTGTAAATGATGGCAGCCCCCGTGGTGTTGTCTATGGCTTGCAGGAGAAACCAGAATGTCCACAGTGACCTGCGTTATAGCCCCCCTCTGTCCCACCCCTGGCTTCACCAGTGACATGACTCCTGTGCTACAGGAATTCTCTTAAATTCCTTGAGCATACGTCTGAGAGCAGGGACTCGGATTCCTCCCACAACATGAAAAACAAAGGAGAGAGAACCAAAGGAGGAATTCCTGTAACAAAACATACTGTGCTTTGAAAATGTGGGAGATCCCTTATAGGATTGTTTTACATTACTTGGACAATGTGATCTCTAGATCACATGGAGAACCCTGATACCTGTGTTTGTGTGTATTGGCTATGCCACCGATTCCTCCTCCGATCAGCTTTTGATTCTAGATCTAGGGTCTGTGTGTGTGTGTTTATATTTCATATATAATATGAAAAACCTACTCATGACATGAGAATTGTTTGAAGCCTGCTTTAAATAACACTTTAAAGACACTAAGCAGTGACTGGAAGGAGATTTTTAATTCTCAGCCAGATGATGCTGGAGCTGCCATGTTGATGTTTATCTCTTTAGCCTCAAGTCATTTTTTCGTCTTTTGCTTTTCTTTAGTAGGAGTCACACACAAGTTCCACTAGATGTCACTGTACTAGCTCTTCTACAGGCAGTAACAAAGAATTTCTCATTTCTGAAGGCAAAATTGATGCAGTTTAGTAATAATGTACTGGAGATAATGGGTACCGGCCCCATCCCCCAGTATTTCTGATTCAGCAGTGCGCAAAAGGGCATCCTCTTGGTTTCCCTGGAATTGGGTGATAAAACTGCTTCCTCATGGGGTTTCCTTGATGATTACCCACATGGTTTAGATAGGTGAGGGAAAAATCAAAAGCCTACAGTATCACCTTGTGATTGCTGGAACGTGTATACTCCAGGCTACAGTGTCACATTTAAGATAGTTGGAGTGAGGAGGAGGAAACCTTTCACATGTATGGATTGCCCTCTCTCCTCCTTCTTCTGGTACTATATTTCTTGAGCAACTAGGCCACCAAGAGTTAGGCAATACCGTCTGGACCTCTGGTATGCATGGAAAATTAAAACACGCCCTCCCCCTTTTTGAAAGGAGCATTGCATGCTCTTCTCTCCTTTATTAGGCTGCTGGCCCTTTAAGATGACTTGGCTTATTCCAGCTTTTCTTGCCCCTTTCATACTGACATCTTTAGTTGGTCTTAACCTCCTCCGTCTCTTCAGCTTCCTCGCTGCTTCTGGTATTCATTGATTTCACTTAACAGTACCCTAAGCAGCAGCTATATCTAGCAGTCCCAGTGCTGTTCCTACGCTGGGTTTTCTCACTTGGCAGCACTGGGCCCCAGTGCCTGTCATAGTTGTAGACAAAGCTCTCATGTCAGTGGGGCACAAGGGGATACGTGTCCCTGTTGTTGAACTTTCCTGCTCTTTTGAAGCACCACTGGTAGAGAGCAGTCATGAGTCTTTTCCACAGTGTTATATGTGTGCCAGGCCAGGCATTAACATTTGTCCCAGGCCAGCCCTAGTGAATGAGGTTCCCAGACCATTTGACAGCATGATTTGAATTAGTTCTGTCCAGTACAGGTCAGGATTGATCCCTTTACTGGCTGAGGCTAGAACTTTGCAGTTGCTATAGCAACTTTAAAGCCAAGGGCCTCGAAGCCTTTTATAAACATGAATCATGTCTGGCCTCATAAACACCCCTGTGCGGTTGGTACAGTATTGGTCTCATTTCACAGATGGGGAAACAGAGGCACCAAAGTTAAATGCCTTGCTCAAGAACACACGGTGAGTCATTGGCCATGATTAAAACGTAGGAGTCCCTCCCTCCCAGCCTTGAGATCATTCTTGTAGAATCAGATCATACTGCCTCTCGCTAACTGACCCTTTCATCTGCCTTGAGCAAGCTCTGTGAGCATATTAATTAGTAAATGCCCTTAAACTGATTTTTGGATTGCCACACCCTCAATTTAATCTGGGACCCAGCTGCCCTACTCTCCCCTTTCTTCCTCTTTCCTTTCTCCTTTCCTGCCTTTGCCCCATCACCCACTCCCCCTTCCTCCCTATTGTACTTCTGTCCTTCTGCACCTATCTTCTCTCTGTTACCCTTCTCTTTCTCCCTTTTTTCCTTCCTCTTCATCTCTCCCTCCCCTTCTCCAGATGGTCAGCCCTGTGCCGCCAGGAATGGGAGGAACTCCTAGGCTGGCTCATTTTGCAAGCAGCTGCTTTCTCTCCCTGCCTGTCCTTCCCCTCCTTCTTCCTACTTTGGGAATAACAGCGCAGGCATAAGACTGAACCTTCAATGGAAGATAATTAACCGGGATTAGGTTGCAGCACCCATGCACTGGAGGGATGCCAGTGGGGAATGGACTGCAACAAAAGGGAAAATACAGATGTCACGCTCCACCTCCGCTCTCCTGCTTCAAGAGGGGGCAGAGAAGGACAGGCTTAAAGCCCCCTTGGCTCCCTGGCATGGCTTTTTTTGTGGTCCACAGAGAAGCTAATTCTTTATCGTATGCAGACTGGATTCTGCCTAGATGAGTCCGTTTATTGTTACAATCACCACGTTCCCTGTCTCCCTAGCCTGTGCTTTTGTTTTCTGTTTTGTGATTTTAAGCGACTGCATTCTGCTTCCCATCGGGAGCCGCCCGAATGCTTCTCTTATTCTCTTTGGCAGCTGGGCTTTAAAGGCCATAGGAGGCATTAAGTCAATCCCAGAAAACACAAAGGCGGATGAGCCAAATAGAGAAAGGGTGGGTTCTTTTGCCTGCCTAGAAATCGGGTAAGTGCCCCAGAAATCATGCACCTGACCCATTGATCCTTTCAGACAGGCTGAGAGCCTCCCAAAGCTATGGTCCTTCCTCCCAGACTCCTTCTGCGTGTCTGGAAGAAAGGGAGGGTGCAAGTGGGGATCCCTCCCAGTTTGTCTGCACATGCAGAACAAAACACTCTAGGTTGGGGCGGGGGGATTGATTGTTTGTTTGTTTGTTTCTTGGGTTTTTTTTGCTTTGCCAGACATTTGCTGCCAGCATACAGGGAGCGTGGCATTTGCACAGCATGAAACTCACTCTTGTTTCATTGCCCCTGTAGCATTCTGGCTGGATTTTCCAAATGCTTTGTCTTTGCACTCTCTCAGGCTGGCTTCCGTGTTCCACAGGAGAAAGGTTGTAACTGTGTGAAAACCCCTTCAGCAGCTCATTGTGTTGGAGGGAACAGACAGCACAGCCTTCCCAAATGGAGTGGTGGCTTTTACCAGTGAGAGCTGCCTTCCAAAGAGCGAAAAACACAAATAAATGTGTGGTGACCACCCCAGATACTTCCATTTGCCTGATTCCATCTTACACCTAATTCCCAGCAACGTGAATGTTTCCCCATGGCACCATTTGAAAGAAGTAATAATACTTAGTGCTTTATGTTCCCAAAGCACTTTGCAAACATTAATTAAAAAATGATCACAACACTGCTGTGAGATAGGGAAGATTAACCACATTTTACAGATGGTGAAACTGAGGCGCACACAGATTAGGTGATTTGCCTAAGGTCATACAACAAATCAGGGGCAGAGTCAGGCTTAGAATTCAAGAGTTTATGACTCCAAGTTCCATGCTTAGTCCTTTGCATCAGGCAGTCAGGTCAGGATTTTTTGCAACCTTGACTGGAAGATTGGGGGATGCCCAGTTCCCCAGTCCAGAATGCAGTGCTTGAAATTCTCCACACACAAACCTCCACTAGAAACCTGGATTAACTGTGTGTCTCGGCTATAGTATTGGATTCGTATTGTTTTTATTCTTTTGTGGAGGGGGGGAAGGGTTCCCTTATGATTTTCTCCCTCTCTCACCTTCCGGCCCACATTCTGGGGACCCCCCCTCCTGAGCAAGGAGGTCTGGATGTGGCTGTGTCACAGCCTGTTGCCATAGGTCTGAGCATTGGCCAGTGAAGATCACTCATAGATTCCAAGGCCAGAAGGGACCATTGTGATCATGTAGACTAAGCTTCTGTATAATACAGGCCAGAGAATTCTCCTAGAGCAGATCTTTTAGAAAAACAGCCACTCTTGACTTTAAAATGTTCAGTGATGGAGACTTCACCATTGTTCCAATGGCTAATTACTCTCACCATTCAAAATATATGCCTTAGTTCCAGTCTGAATGTAGCACACAGAGCTACGCAGGAAGATAAAGAGGGTCCTTACACCCCCTTACTCTCCTGGATGGTCACAATCTCTCCCCTAAGTATTAACCACCATCAGGGAGGGAATTTCCCTGCAGTTAATGACTAGCTTAGAGGAGTTGCTAAGGCCCTTTAGCCCAGCCAATCATTAACTGCTAGGAAATGCCCAACCCGGAGGACATTATTGCTATTATAAGCCATGCAGGATGCTTTTTTTTTTTTTTTTTTTAAACTGTCTGCTGCATCTTGAGCTCAGTGCTCTGGGTTGTTGTGATCTGCGAACAGCATATCACTCTCATCCCAATGGTACAGGCACCCTTGGGAAAGCAGGACTTCATTCTCAATACTTCATGAAGTTCATATTTAACTTTGTTTGTGTCCTGTCCATCCACCTCTCTGTTGGTCCATCCATTCTGTGATGTGCACAGGCTATGCCTTTGCTTCCTGGAGGAGTTCAAGGTGAGCACTGCCTCGATCATCTCAGTGGGATGTTAACTAACATGTCCAATTACAATCATTTAAATTTCAATGTTATTAACTAGTCCACTACTGATCAAAGCATATCAGGCAAGGTCTGCATAATCTTCTGTGAGTGACATCTTATTTTGGTGCTATGAGTGGATGTTAGATGGGGAGAGTACCACCACTTTTTAAAATTGGGGCTCCAACAGGCCAAAGGAGAGGAGCACAGGTGATTGGAGCATCAGGGACTCCCCACGCCCCCCTCCTTGAGTAGCAAAGGCTGAATTTGCTGTTGTAGAGGAGATGAGACCAGATGTCTTCCACCCTGGCTCTAGTGGGTGCTGCTCTCCTTCTACTGGAGGCTACCTGCAGGCTCAGGCAGACACAGTGTTGCAAGTAGATTTTAACTCTTACCGGTACGGTACCAACCCTCCGACCCCGCCCTTCCTCACATAAAATGTTCCGTGACTAGAGATCTGCGCAGATAAAAATTTATACTCGCGGCTGCGGATATCCATGGATAGAAATCGGTATCCGCTAAACTGCAGGGCTTTCCCGGGAACCATAGCAGTGAAAGGAGCAGAACATGGGGCCGCCGCTCCCAGGAGCCACTGCCCCACACCGGCAGCTCCTCTGGCGCGGTTGTACCGCCCCCAGCGCCATCCCCAGCCCTGTCCTCTGGTGGGGCTGTACAGACCTCAGACAGGAGACGCAGCTGCATGGAAGGGCTGCAGGTGGGCACTACAGCTGTGCCGGAGGAGGTGCTGGCACGGGGCGCTGGCTCCTGGGAGTGGCAGCCTCACGTTCTGCTCCGTTTGCCGCTGCGGTTCCCAAGAGAGCCCTGCGGTTCAGCGGATACCAATTTCTATTCACGGATATCCGCATCCGCGGGTATAAATTTGTATCTGTGCAGGGCTCTACAATTCATTCTTGAAAATATGTTTCCCTGGTACAGCGTACTGGGAATAAATGTCTTAATGGTATGGCGTACCTGACCATACTGGCTTACTTGCACCACTGGGCAGACATCACTATGTTGGTTACACTCACTTCACATTTCTAGGCTTTTCTTTACTTTGTGCAATTCTGGTCTCCCATGTTTAAGAAAGATGAATTCAAACTGCAACAGGTGCAGAGAAGGGCTACTAGGATGGTCAGAGGAATGGAAAACCTACATTATGAGAGGAGGCTCAAAGAGCTTGGCTTGTTTAGCCTAACCACAAGAAGGCTGAAGGGAGAGATGATTGCTGTCTATAAATACATCAGAGGGATAAATACCAGGGAGAGAGCGGAGTTGTTT
The DNA here is from genome assembly GCA_003942145.1 of Platysternon megacephalum. Lineage (NCBI taxonomy): Eukaryota > Metazoa > Chordata > Testudines > Platysternidae > Platysternon > Platysternon megacephalum. The sequence goes on from QXTE01000173.1 coordinate 2,573,722, forward strand.
AAGTTAAGCGCCAATGTGGGCAGAAAAACAAATGGGTATAAACTGTCCGTCAAGAAGTTTAAGCTTGAAATTAGGTGAAGGTTTCTAACCATCAGAGGAGTGAAGTTCTGGAACAACCTTCCAAGGGGAGCAGTGGGGGCAAAAAACCTAACTGGCATGAAGACTGAGCTTGATAAGTTTATGGAGGGGATGGTATGATGAGGCAGCCTTCAATGGCATGTGGCCCATTGGTGACTGCCAGTAGCAAAAATCCTCAAGGGCCAGAGACAGGACACTAGATGGGGAGGGCTCTGAGTTACTACAGAGAATTCTCTCCCAGGTATCTGCCTGGTGGGTTTTGCCCACATGCTCAGGATCTAAGTGATCGCCATATTTGGGTTTGGGAAGGAATTTTCCCCCAGGTCAGATTGGCAGAGACCCTGGTTTTACTGCTTTGTTTTTTTGTTTTGTTTTTGCCTTCCTCTGCAGCATGGGACATGGGTCACTTGCAGGTTTAAACTAGTGTAAATGGTGAATTCTCTGTAACTGGAAGTCTTTAAACCATGATTTGAGGACTTCAGTAACTCAGCCAGAGGTTAGGGGTCTATTTCAGGAGTGGGTGAGTACATGCAGGAGGTCAAACTAGATGATCACGATGGTCCCATCTGACCTTAAAGTCTGAGTCTTTACAACCTTGCGGTCTAGACACTTTTTATTTTAATGAAAACGGAGTTTCTGATTTCATCACGAGTCTGGAAGAAGGGACTCTATATACACACACCTTTTGCACCTACGCCTTAAGCCAGTCCTGTCTAAGGCCTGGTCTACACTACGATTTTAGGTCGAATTTAGCAGCGTTACCTCGATTTAAGTCTGGACCCGTCCACACGACGAAGCCCTTTTTTTCGACTAAAAGGGCTCTTTAAATCGATTTCTTTACTCCATCTCCGACGAGGGGAGTAGCGCTGAAATCGACATTGCCGGTTCGAATTAGGGTTAGTGTGGACGAAATTCGACAGTATTGGCCTCCGGGAGCTATCCCACAGTGCACCATTGTGACCGCTCTGGACAGCAATCTGAACTTGGATGCACTGGCCAGGTAGACAGGAAAAGGCCCACGAACTTTTGAATTTCATTTCCTGTTTGCCCAGCGTGGAGAGCACAGGTGACCACGCAGAGCTCATCAGCACAGGTAACCATGATGGAGTCCCAGGATCGCAAAAGAGCTCCAGCATGGACCGAACGAGAGGTACGGGATCTGATCGCCATATGGGGAGACGAATCCGTGCTAGCTGAACTCCGCTGCAGTAAACGAAATGCCAAAACATTAGAAAAAGTCTCAAAGGGCATGAAGGACAGAGGCCATAACAGGGATGCACAGCAGTGCCACGTGAAAATTAAGGAGCTAAGGCAAGCCTACCACAAAACCAGAGAGGCAAACGGAAGGTCCGGGGCAGAGCCACAGACATGCTGTTTCTACGCTGAGCTGCATGCCATGCTAGGGGGTGCAGCCACCACTACCCCAACCCTGTGCTTTGACTCCGTCAATGGAGAATCACGCAACACGGAAGCGGGTTTTGGGGACGAGGAAGATGATGATGAAGAGATTGAAGATAGCTCACAGCAAGGAAGCGGAGAAACCGGTTTCCCCAACAGCCAGGATACGTTTTTCACCCTGGACCTGGAGCCAGTAACCCCCGAACCCACCCAAGGCGTGCTCCCGGACCCTGAGGGCGGCGGACAAGGGACCTCTGGTGAGTGTACCTTTGTAAATATTAGACATGGTTTAAAAGCAAGCGTGTTTAATGATTAATTTGCCCTGGCATTCGCGGCCAGTACAGCTACTGGAAAAGTCTGTTAACGTGTATGGGGATGGAGCGGAAATCCTCCAGGGACATCTCCAGAAAGCTCTCCTGGATGTACTCCCAAAGCCTTTGCAAAAGGTTTCTGGGGAGGGCTGCCTTATTCCGTCCGCCATGGTAGGACACTTTACCACGCCAGGCCAGTAGCACGTAGTCTGGAATCATTGCATAACAAAGCATGGCAGCGTATGGTCCCGGTGTTTGCTGGCATTCAGACAACATCCATTCCTTATCTCTCTGTGTTATCCTCAGGAGAGTGATATCATTCATGGTCACCTGGTTGAAATAGGGTGCTTTTATTAAGGGGACATTCAGAGTGCCCGTTCCTGCTCGGCTGAACAGAAATGTTCCCCGCTGTTAGCCACGCGGTGGGGGGAGGGGTGAAGTGATCATCCCAGGGAATTGGGTGTGTGTGTGTGGGGGGGTTAGTTGGGTTTGTGCTGCACGTTAACCCGGAAACCGCATCCCCTCCTTTTAAATTGCCATACCATTTTAAATGGCCAACCCAACGGCTGCTTGGTATGGAAAATGAGGGCGCTGCTGTTTGAAACCATTCCCACATGTTATTAAGGTTAAAGAAGCCAAAAGACTGTGGCTTACCATGGCTGCCTGCAAGCCGAATTCTGTTGCCTGGCACTGCGTGAGTGATCTCTCACACCAAACCGGCAGACCCTCAATATAAATAGAGGCAAAATACGACCTTGTAACGAAAGCATTTGTGCTATGTAATGTGAACAGCAAGGTTTAACGGGAAAGAGTGATCCTATTGTTCTCTAAAATGTGTCTTTTTAACTACCTATCTCCCTTTTCCCCCACCAGCTGCAAATGTTTCTCCTTCGCAGAGGCTAGCGAAGATTAGAAGGAGAAAGAAGAGAACTCGGGATGAAATGTTCTCGGAGCTCCAGACGGCCTCCCACGCTGACAGGGTTCAGCAGAATGCTTGGAGGCAGACAATGTCTGACTGCAGAAAAGCACAGTTTGAACGCGAGGAGAGGTGGCGGGCTGAATCGCGTGCTGAATCGGAGAGGTTGCGTGCTGAATCGCGGGCTGAATCTGAGAGGTGGCGTCAGATTGAGAACAGAAGGCAGGAGTCCATGCTCCGACTGCTGGAGCATCAAAGTGAGATGCTCCAGCGTATGGTTGAGCTGCAAGAAAGGCAGCAGGAGCACAGACCGCCACTACAGCCCCTGTGTAACCAACAGCCCTCCTCCCCAAGTTCCATGGCGTCCTCACCCAGACGCCCAAGAACGCGGTGGGGGGGCCTCCGGCCACCCAGCCACTCCACCCCAGAGGATTGCTCAAGCAGCAGAAGGCTGGCCTTCAATAAGTTTTGAAGTTTCTAATTTTTAAAGTTTTAAAGTTTTATAGTGCACGGTGTCCTTGTCCTTCCCTCCTCCCCCACCCCACCCAGCGCTTCCCTCCTCCCCCATCCCTCCTGGGCTACCTTGGCAGTTATCCTCCTATTTGTGTGAATTAATAAAGAATGCATGAATTTGAAGTAACAATGACTTTATTGCCTCTGCAAGCGGTGATCGAAGGGGGGAGGGGAGGGTGTCTAGCTTACAGTGAAGTAGAGTGAACCGGGCGGGGGCGGGGGGGAGGTTCATCAAGGAGAAACAAACAGAACTTTCACACCGTAGCCTGGCCAGTCATGAAACTGGTTTTCAAAGCTTCTCTGATGCGCACCGCACCCTGCTGTACTCTTCTAATCGCCCTGGTGTCTGGCTGCGCGTAATTAGCGGCCAGGCGATTTGCCTCAGCCTCCCACCCCGCCATAAACGTCTCCCCCTTACTCTCACAGATATTGTGGAGCGCACAGCAAGCAGTAATAACAATGGGAATATTGTTTTCGCTGAGGTCTAACCGAGTCAGTAAACTGCGCCAGCGCGCTTTTAAACGTCCAAATGCACATTCTACCACCATTCTGCACTTGCTCAGCCTGTAGTTGAACAGGTCCTGACTACTGTCCAGGCTGCCTGTGTATGGCTTCATGAGCCATGGCATTAAGGGGTAGGCTGGGTCCCCAAGGATAACTATAGGCATTTCAACATCCCCAACGGTTATTTTCTGGTCTGGGAAGAAAGTCCCTTCCTGCAGCTTTTGAAACAGACCAGAGTTCCTGAAGACGCGAGCGTCATGTACCTTTCCTGGCCATCCCACGTTGATGTTGGTAAAACGTCCCTTGTGATCCACCAGTGCTTGCAGCAGCATTGAAAAGTACCCCTTTCGGTTTATGTACTCGCTGGCTTGGTGCTCCGGTGCCAAGATAGGGATATGGGTTCCATCTATCGCCCCACCACAGTTAGGGAATCCCATTGCAGCAAAGCCATCCACTATGACCTGCACATTTCCCAGAGTCACTACCCTTGATATCAGCAGGTCTTTGATTGCGTGGGCTACTTGAATCACAGCAGCCCCCACAGTAGATTTGCCCACTCCAAATTGATGTCCGACTGACCGGTAGCTGTCTGGCGTTGCAAGCTTCCACAGGGCTATGGCCACTCGCTTCTCAACTGTGAGGGCTGCTCTCATCTTGGTATTCTGGCGCTTCAGGGCAGGGGAAAGCAAGTCACAAAGTTCCATGAAAGTGCCCTTACGCATGCGAAAGTTTCGCAGCCACTGGGAATCGTCCCACACCTGCAACACTATGCGGTCCCACCAGTCTGTGCTTGTTTCCCGGGCCCAGAATCGGCATTCCACGGCATGAACCTGCCCCATTAACACCATGATTTGCACATTGCTGGGGCCCGTACTTTGTGAGATGTCTATGTCCATGTCTATTTCCTCATCACTCTCGTCACCGCGCTGCTGTTGCCACCTCGCCTGGTTTTGCTTTGGCAGGTTCTGGTTCTGCATATACTCCAGGATAATGTGCGTGCTGGCTATAGTGCTCATAATTGCCGCGGTGATCTGAGCGGGCTCCATGATCCCAGTGCTATGGCATCTGGGCTGAAAAAAGGCGTGAAACGATTGTCTGCAGTTGCTTTCACGGAGGGAAGGAGGGAGGGAGTGGGGGCCTGACGACATGTACCCATAATCACCCGCGACACTGTTTTTGCCCCATCATGCATTGGGATCTCAACCCAGAATTCCTATGGGCGGCGGAGACTGCGGGAACTGTGGGATAGCTACCCACAGTGCAACGCTCCGGAAGTCGACGCTAGCCTCGGTACTGTGGACGCAGTCGCCGACTTAATGCACTTAGAGCATTTTGTGTGGGGACACACACAATCGAATGTATAAAACCGATTTCTAAACAACCGACTTCTATAAATTCGACCTAATTTCGTAGTGTAGACATACCCCTAAGAGTGTATCTGAAACCCCCTGAGGGAGGAGACCAGCAGAATACTCATGATCATATTTTGAACATCTGCAGAATCTGTGAGTGATGTCTCATTTTGTTTCCTGAAGGCAGAGCTTGGTTAGTGAGGGAGTATCATCGCTTTTTTTCCCCAGCTTGAGTCCTTAATTTCCTTGCTTTATGTGATAGATCAACACATTGTTGTCACTTAGCAACATTAACGGTTTCTTGACTGCAAGTTTTCTGGTTTTTTAATTGTTTTTAAAAAATTTAATTGCTATTTTTGTGTTCAGGTGAATAAAAACACAGTTTTTAAAAAAAATAAAAAGGGATGGAAGGGCTCATCCAATTATTAAATTTAAGAAGTGAGCCATTCTGCCTAACCTAATAATTTCTGAAAACCAACTTTGATACTTCTCTAGTAGCTTTGAAATTGTCCTAGGGGGAAAAAAATCTATTAGTGAAAATCCATGGTATACAAATGATCCATTAGTCCAGTATCTTTGCTTTGTTCACTGAAAGATTTTAATGATGATAGGGGCTGTCAGAGAATATCTTCTGTGTCTTTTTTACATCAGCTTCAGTAGTGCAGAATCGTATTTGATTTTCAAATAATGGCAATTTGTTAAACATTTTACTGTCCCTGCCCTTGAAAACTGCCTGTGGTTGCACTAGCCAGTGTCAAAATTTCTCAGTTCTGTCCATTGGCATTTTTAAGGCACTTACCACTGTGGTATTCATGTGCTGTACATAGATTAAAAAACAGCAGGGAGACTGCTTTGCAGTAGTCAGTAAAGTTTACTATGCTTGAAATGTTGTGCTGTAATGGTTTTACTGGGTTGAGAGAGGAACACAAAGAAACATTTAAAACTTTGCAAAAGAATTTTAAAAGTATCCATTTTAAGCAGGGCTTGATTAAGGCAACCCAGGGCCCCCACACCGCAACACAGGGCCCCCATGGCCCTATCCCATTGTCCTGGTCCCACCCCACACTTAGAGTGGCAATGGTAGGCTCCCCCCTCCTCTCTCAGAGAGGCATGTGCAACAGCATGGAGGCCCCTTGTCCCTCTTCAGAGAACTCTCCTGCGGTTCATTTGTCTCTGTAAATGCTCAAGTCTCTAACTGGTCCAGACAGTAAACAAAGTACTGGCTCACAGATGTCCATTGGTCTCAATGTTGACTGAGTTAGCCCTGAGACCCCACTTTGCTTCAGGTGACAAGTTTCACTTCAGCGGTTTTGCAACCTGATATTTTACATCTCTCTTAAACTAGTTCCTGTACAAACATCTCGGAATAACCACAACATTCAGCTAGTTTATAGCTTTCAGCAGAGACCACACATGGTGAAATATTGAGAAGATTATCAGACACGGGTAACATACCTGCCTGGCCATGTCTGTGTCACATAAGTAAACCTAGACCGTCCCTGACAGGTGTTTGTCTAACCTGTTCTTAAAAACTTCCAGTGATGGGGATTCCACATCCTCCCTTGGAAGCCTATTCCAGAACTTAACTACCTTTATAGTTAGAAAGTTTTTCCTAATATCTGACCTAAATCTCCCTTTCTGCCATTTAAGGGGATTACATCTTGTCTTACCTTCAGCAGACATGGCGAATAATTGATCACTGTCCTCTTTATAACAGCCATTAACGTATTTGAAAACTGTCATCAGTTTCTTTAACCTTTCCTAATAGGTTAGGTTTTTTAAACCTTTTATTATTTTTGTTGCTCTCCTCTAAACTCTTTCCAGTTTGTCGTCCACTTTCTTAAAGTGTGGCACCCAAAACGGGACACAATACTCTGGTAAACCCTGGCAGGACCCTAATTACAACCCAAACTATGGAGAGGCTTCCAACTTTTCCATAATAACCCAAAGCCAGGACTACATCACAGGTTGTATGGCTCCAAAAACACAGACCATGAGCTGAAGGAAATTATCCCCATCCGGTAAAAAGGTTTATGAATCTACGATTTCCTGTAAATTAGTGGACCTGTCATTTAGCTCCAGAGGTGAAAGTAAGCCGGTACGGTCTGGTACGGCATATTGGCAAGAGCCAGTACGCTGTACCAGACCGGACCGGCTTCTCCAGGCTGGTGATTTAAAGGGCCCGGGGCTCCCTGCAGCGGCCGGAGCCCCGGGCCCTTTAAATCGCTGCCCAAGCCCCGGGGTAGCGGCGGCAGGGCTCCAGTGGTGATTTAAAGGGCCCGGAGCTCTGCTGTGGTAGCGGCGGCCGGACCCCCGGGCCCTTTAAATCACCCCTGAGCCCCGGGACTCCCAGCCGCCTCTGCAGATGGTAGCTCCGGGGGTGATTTAAAGGCCCTGCAGCCGGATTTAAGATTTAAAGCTGCAGCCGGAGCCCCTGGGCCTTTAAATCTTGATTTTAAAGGGCCCAGGTATTTAAAGTTCCCGTCACTTCCGGTTGAGGACACGCCTCTTCTGGTTGAGGCCACGCCCCCTGCTCAGGACTCCGGCGTACCAGTAAGTCCTTTAAGTTACTTTCACCCTGTTTAGCTCCAAAGTAGCCATAATCATTGTTTTGTCCACCCTCTCTTGCACCTGAATTCTTGCCTAGTGTTGTGTTTGTTGGTGTTAGAATGTAAACTCTTTGGGCCAGGAACTGTGTTTTCCTTGTATATTTGTGACATTGTAGTATGTAAGTAATAATGATAATCACTAGCTAAGGGTAAAGATATTAAACATGGGGTATCTTTCTGAGGCCATTGTGTATTAGTTTATATTTAGCATTTTGATACTGTAGTGATGAATGTTCTACAAACACCTTAGACAGACACATTGATAGATAAATCTTTAGCACTAAACCACTAACCAGGTCAGCTAAATTTTACATTTATTGCTGAACATGTAATTCCTCAGTCTATCCCAGAGACATTAAAGGACATTTGTGTGCCACTAGGGGATGTCCCCAGGTCCCTTGCCTTACACTCACCCAGCCTCTGGTCTGTGACATCTGGACATTCCACCACATCAGTCCAGTTGAAAGAAGCTCAACCCTCTAGCTGAGCCCTGGAGAGTCTGCCCCTTCCAGAGCTGTCACCAGACACAAAAAGAATGATCAGTTGTCTCACAGGTGTGGTAAGGTTCTCTTTCTTCAGAGGGCTTCTGGTAGGCTGTGGTCCCAATTGGGCTCACAGGCTAATATGGAAGAATATGCTCCGTTAGAACATACCTGCTGTGCAATCAAACATGCCAGGTACATCCTAACCTTAAATTGACTTTGGAGGAGACCAGTGGTGGAGGAGTTAAGGATGAAAGACTCGGTGCAAGTGAAGGGCCCTATATGATAATGTTCATTTAATACATTTTCTGACTGTATCCCTTTACTCCCCTCCCTCACCTCTCCACATTAAGATGTTAGAACTGGATCAATGGGCTTCAGGGAAGGAGGCTTTCTAGATCCCAGGTCCCTTGATGGCATTGCTGAGATGATGAAGTGGACTCCTGCTTCGTATGAAAAGCTGCTGCTAATCCTTCTTTCCCATTAAGAACCTGCCCCTGAAGAGCAAACTTATTTCCGTGTGTTTTGACAGAAATGATGAACAATTACATTTACAGAAGCAATTTGAAAAATTGTAAAAGCTGTCAGCACAATGAAAGGAGTGTGTGTGTGTGTGTGTGTGTGTGTGTGTGTGAGAGAGAGAGAGAGACCACATGTATGTCTGTATGCACAGAGATTTGCAGGTGGTTTGCCTTTTTGTGCGTGTTTGTACAGGCAGTTTTGAGAGTGTGTGAGAGAGAGAGCATGTGTAGGACTGGAAGAATGTCTGGAAAGTCACTAGCCAGGTTGTTTTATTATATACCAGGAATGAGTGGTTGCTTAGTGGCTGGCAGGAGGTGGCAGGAATGATTCAGAACAATTCACTTGATTCTCCTTTCTCCTGCGCCTGGTGCAGTCATTTACAGCAGCACAGAGTGGGTCTAAAGTGCTACCGTTCTGATCTGGTGGCATTTTGCAGTGGTGTGAATGACTATACAAGGTGTGAGGCAACCAAGAACCTGGCCCGACATGTTAGAATTAGGGCACCCAGCAAAATTATTTTTTCTTTTTAACAAATTATTGAATGATTTGCTTCCTAAAGAAAGAGCTCTACACGGCCCCTGAATGAGTCAGACAGAAAAAAAATTAAACTGTTCAAACATAACTCTGTCTGTAGCTAGAGATTATAGTAGGCTGCTGAATCACTAAGCCCCATCACCAGTAGCCATTCCGTACATTGAAATTGGCATCTCTGTCCTTCTACTCTTATATTTAGCCAACAAACCAATACCCTTGCTCTACCTTTTTGCCCACTCCACTAGCTCAGCAGTCCCCGGGCCCACTCCTGCCATTCTCCAGTCCAAACATGCTCGCTTCACCCACAGTGTTCACTCCCTCACGCTCCAGCTCCCCCTGACAATGCCTGTCCAACCCGGCAGTGCCCATTCTGCGCATTCTCCAGCTCTTGGGTGTCTCCTGCATCTGCCCACTCCTATTATGCTCCCTTTCTACCTGCACTGCTCAGCCATCTGTCCCTCATTTCCACACCCCCAAAGGCCACTCTGCCCACGCTCCACTCCATCGCCTTGCCGAGTGGGAGAAGGGGCAATGAAAGAGAGGCATTCAGAGGCACATGCTCCTCTTTCTTTCCTCTGTTCAAGCAGCTGGTTGCTGCTCCTCCCTGCATCCTAACCATGACTGCGGTTCTCCCTGCCTATCCAACTCTCTCACCTGAGGGAGGGGCTGGCCTACAGTTCCCCTTGCCCAGTGAAGTAAAGTAGCTAAAACGGGCTGCAAGATGATCACAGGGGTTGTTAGGTCCACAGAGCGCAGCAGCATCTTCCTTCACCCCCTCTTCTGATGCATATCCCATAGCGGCACTGCCTGCCCCCTCGCTCAGTTTCCCCTCCAGCAGTCAGTAACTGGTATCACAGGTTGAGGGTATTAGCTCAGCTCACTTTCCTGCTCCCCACTCAGTCCTAGAAGCAGCTGGGACTTTTCTTTCTTTGGTCCAGGAGAGGCCTGGGATACTCCCTTTCCCTGCCCCTCAGAGCAGCGTAGGCAGTCACTGTATCAGCCTCATAAATTCACTTGTTGTAGGGTAGTTGGAGACCATAGTCTTACAGCTCTAAGCATTTGCTTGGGTATGAGGGAGGGTGTATGGCTACTTGTGTGATGCATTGAAGTGCACGTGTGTGCATGTGTGTGTGTGTGTGTACAGTTGCATAGATGTGTATGTGTGTCAGGGTTGGCATGTGTGCAAGCACTTGTGAATTTATGCTTGTTGGGTGCAAGTGTTTGAGGGGTGGGGAATGATAGACTGGGAGTAAAGCTAGTAAGGAGAAAGGATGATATTCTGTGTAATGCACAGTACTGGGAGTCAAGAGATCTGGATTCAGTTTCTTGCCTGCCAAGGTCCTGCGTGACCTTGAACGAGTAATTTAATCTCTGTGAGCCTCAATTGCCCATCTCTAAAATGGGGACAACACTTTCTCATTATTATTTGTAAAGCACTTTGAGATCCTGGGCTGAAAGATACGACGTAAATGCAAAATATTATTATTATTATTATTGTACTTTGTAGCAAAAAATGTGTTGTTTGAGCAATCAGTTTCTCACAAGAACACAAATAAAGATTACATCTTTTCACATCATTTGAAAGAGGCAGTTAGTAACAGCATAAAAGAAACGTACCCTAGAAAATTCAGGCACAGTCATCTACAGAGCAAACACTTCAGCTTTTAGCCTTTTATCTTTCCTTTTCAGTTGAGTTTCCTCCCAGTATGCCCTGAAGACCATGCCTTTGTGTGACACTGTACTCTACTGCCGTGATTGCTGAGAGAGGTGTCCCCCTCCCAGTACCCAAAGTCCTGGTTTCCTCACTGCAGTGGATATATATTAAAGGGTGGGTGGGAGGGGAAGGATATTCTTTGTCAGCTTATATTGTAAATGGTGTTTAATACAGTTTGTATATGGGAACAATAATAGCTACTGCTGCTGTGGTGTTGTTGCTTCAGGGTGAATGCAATAAATAGGGATTTTAGTGGCTGATCTGACGATGAAGATGGGGGAGGAGATTTCATTTGATCATACTGTGCTGCCACTGGAAGTCTCCCTTCTCATCTCAATGGAATAAAATATGGATCCTTGTAGATTCTGGCATACAGAGCATGAGCATGTGGGATTCTGTGTTCCAAATTCTTACCCATATTACATACTTTGACTTATAATATTTTGCAGTCACATAGCAACTTTCATCTCAGGATCTCAAAGTATGTCCAGATATTAAATACACATCACAACACCTCTGAGGTAGGTGAACATTATTATTCCCATTTTACAAATACAGAAACTGAGACACAAGGGTTTCTTGCCCATAGCTACACAGTGACCTCTCCTGGTCAAGCCACACACTCTCATTGAAACATAAGCAGGAGCTCCGACTTCAGGTATTTGTTCCTGAGCTCAGAACCTCTGCATTTCCCTTTCAACCTGTCCTCTTCATAAGGCACCTGGGATTCATGTCAAGCATGTCAGAGCCTGCAGAGCATGGTTTAAGGAAGAAGTCTGCAAGGGGATAAAATACAGCTGCCCTGTTTATTATAATAAAGGAATGGGTTTAATGTGTGCTATGTAGCTGCTATGTCACTTCCTGCACCAGAGTCAGGGGGACATGGGACTGTCATTTTAGTATTATTTTCACCCCTCCAGAATCATCAGCGAATACATGATTAGCCAGAATCTTTTTTCACATGCTCTGAAGTTGTCATGGGTGTACTCTAAATGGCTGTACTCTAAATCGGCTGGGCTGTCTTTAGTCTGCTTGTCCATCTCTTCATACCTGAATGTACACAGAAAGGGCCAGTGGGGTTTTTCAGCTAGTTAAGAATTCTGTGTGCTTTTCATGTGCCTTGTAGATTTCTCCAGGAACGCTTTGTTTCTTGGCTTTGTTAAGACAGTTCCACTCAGTTTTGAATGAAGCATTTAGTGGAGGGGAGTACAGCCAAGTTCTGAAGCCCTCACTTAGTTCCTACTGAGGCAAAACTCTCACTGAAGTCAACAGGAATTTTACTCAAGTAGAACTTCAAGATTTGGCCTGGTATTTTGGGGGTCTGTTAGATCCTGCAAACTCTTCTCTTGTGTTTATATGTTTAGTCCTATTGAAGTTAATGGGAAAACTTGCATGTGTAAGGACTGCTCATGTGAATAAAATGTCACAGAACTGACTGTGTAGGCAGAGTTGGCCCCAAAATATATATCTCCTTCTCTTCCATGTTGAATGAAGTAGTGAATCTAGCTAATCTGTCTAATCTCTCTATTTTCCATAATCTCTCCACATATCCTTAATCTTTCTCAATCTAATCTCCATAATTTTGCTATATAATCTGTCTAGTACTCTTAAAATCTCTCTAGCTAATCTATTTGATCTAATCTAATCATTCTACCCAGCCTCTCTAACCTTCCTTTATAATCTAATTTATACAATTTTCTAATTTTATCTCTCTGTCTAATCTCTCTATTTTATCTAACCTCCTAGCTAAATCTCAGGTTTTCCTGAAGCATCTGTATTATCTTGGTATGGTTGTCCCTTTGGCCCAAGCAATAAACCAAAATTTGGGACCTTGCAGGGTTGTTCCTGTTGGGATAAGAAATTGGTAAAATGTGTCGGGTACATTCTTGGCGTAATCTTGTTTATTTACAAAAGTGTACACAAAGTCCCGTTTCCCTGAACACAGTAGAAAAAAAAGCATCAGTTTCCTTTTATCAGAAATCCCTTAGTCTGCCACTCCCATGAATGCTGTGTCTCCATAGCTCTGTCCTCTGCTTCCTTTCGGGGCCTTTTGTCTCCAGTATACAGAGCCTGAAGCCCCCGTGTTTGCATCCAGGAATCCCTCAGTCCACACAGTTTAGCTCTGGTTTGCCATATGGTCTATTGCCTTGGGTGGTCCATTGTTTTCAGTTGCTTTTGCTACCTAAGGGGCCTTTGATTGCTCTTTCTGTTAGCCTGAACCAGAGTGTTTGGCACTCCCTTTGTCTTTAATGAGTTCTAGGGTAGTCTTTGGATCTAAACCCAGACCCACTGGCAGCCATTAGCTCCTTTCAGCATAACAGTATCTAAACACAGTGGTGTCTAATCCTGGAAAGGCCGTACTCCACTTCTATGATCTGAAGCAACATCCAACATACCCCCCCCCCCCCCACACACACACACATTCTGGTCACACAAGTCAGATATTTCTCTCTGAAACAGACACAGCAACTTTCCGCAGATGCAGAAGGGTTAACAAAGATGGAGCTTCTCACGAGAGTTGATGAGGTACTGAGGCCCAGATTGTTGTGCTTTATTATTGCACAGGCCTCCGCAGAAGCCGTAGCACCACAGAGGGAATTAGGGAGGGATTGTGTCTCAGGGAGCAGTCCTCTCTCAGCTCCCTAGAATGCATAGGTTTGCACTGGCAGCACCATCCTTTGGGCGTACCCGCAACATGTACATTACAAAGGGGTGGGCAATGTGCAACCCTAGAGGCATGTGGAAGGAGCAGCTCCTGCTCTTCCCACCAAGTAGAGGAACTGCATGTGGACAGGCCCTTGCACACTACACCTCCTCCCCCACGTAACCATGCAAGGACCAGTCATCACATTCTGGCCATGCACGTGCGGGTATATTGCTTACAGGTCAGACAGCCTGAGATGGATGGTTCACCAGTTTTGTTGCTAATCCCTGCCTCTCTCTCACACACACTCACACACAGATTTGACTGAAGCTGGGAGGAACTTATAGCACTGCTATACATTCAGTGTAAGGTTGCCAATTTTGGTTGCACGTATTCCTGGAGGTTTCATCACATGACACAATCTCGAATTAAAGGTTAATCTTTAATTCCTGGAGACTCCAGGACAATCCTGGAGGGTTGGCAACCCTAATTCAGGTGAGGAGGGCAAGACCAACCCCATCCACAGAATAGTTCACATTTTTACTTCATGTTCCCCTTAGTGCAGTGAGACGTAATGTCAGGGGAATGCAGGTGGTGCTGTGAGAGATGCATACCCACCACAGATGGTACAGCATAGTCTTTTTACGGTATTGAAGACCTGGCTGAGTTGGTTGGGTCACCATCCAGACTAGCTGTTGTCTGCAGTGCCAGTTCTGGAAACCAGCTGTAAAGAGGAGGCGGCATGCTGTTTATCATTCTCCTCAGCATAAGAATCAGGGCCAACACAAACTCTCTCTCACACACACACACACACACATGCACGTCTCCCAAAATTTTAAAGTGGGACACAGTGCCACTCAGATTTGGCCTGGCTACCAATCAGTAGAAGGAGACAGAGGGGTGGACAGGCAGGGTCTCCACCAAAACATGAATTTTTTTTGTGGGGAGGGGGGTGGTTTAGATTTTTTCCCCCTTTCTTTTCTTTGATGTTGGAACAAGCTGTTTTTGATGGGAGTGAAAGAAAAACTTCTCATGCCTTTTTAATTTTTTTTATTTGTATCAGTCCTTCAGTAGAAATGGCTGATGCTTGAAAGTTGCAATTTGGATTGGAAATAGTCCTCACTGAGGAGCAGTGCATGGCCTTTTTCCAGAGTTATTAGCATTTTGAAAATTGCATACTGAGCCTACACTGTAGAGTGTTTTTGCTAAGTTTAAGTGCACATCTTAGAAATTAGGCATTGTGCACGAGTGAATAACATAGCTCTGCAGTCAACTGGCTAGGTCCCAGAATAGCTTCAAACCAGCATGGACAACTTTATAAATGGTTTGAAAAACTCACGGTAAAGATGTATCCTTCTTTTGCTCCTGCTGCTCTACCAGTCGAAATGCCTCCTTAGCCCAGGGAAATATGCACAATTGTAGAATCGAGGGCATGAATCCTGTTTCCAATTCTTCCGTGCTTTCATAACTTTCTGCATTTTACAACCCTTATTTAGTGAGGCTGGCTTGTGCTGAATTGGCTGGAATTTGGAAGTTGCAGGTCAATATGGAAACAGATGGCACTCAGGAGCAATTGGCCTAGTTCCTATGAAAAGTGATTTTCATTTGACCAATGTAAGAGTTTTTAAAAATCACATACTGAACCTGTCCAGCAGAGATTTTGGTAGGCTCCTTAACGGAGCACCTAAGAGAGGATGTTTTGCATAAATGTGCCTCTGTCCTGTAGTTAAATGCACACTAAGCTATTTAATCTCCCCTGAAGTGCTACTAATTCGGACATACTTTTCAAACAGGGTGGGTGGGTTGAAATTTTGATCAAGCATGGCAGAATTTTGGTAGTATTTAGCAAAGCAGTTTTAGATTAACGAACTGTACTGGAGATTTAAGATTCTTCATTTGATTTTTCTACTTTTTTCCTCAACAAACACCCTTGCAAATTAAATGCAATAAGCTATGTTCAGGGGACATTAAGGATGCATTAAGGATTCCAAAATCACATATGCAGCCTTAACCCTGCTCCTTGGATTGCTGCATTACAACAGGATCACGTTGCAAGGACGTGATGACGATGCTTTGTGATGTCACTGCCCAAACTGTTCAGTGTTCCAAAGCTAGGCCTTGAGTGGGCGATGGGGAGGTAGAATGCAGTACAGGGCTTTGGGGAAATGTTTTGGGCTTCTCATTCTGCACATTAGACTCCTGGATCCATTCTGTCCCCTGACTGGCCTCTGCAGTAAATCCTTTATGTGCACACAGTAAAGGCAGAGCCCTTCACCATTTGACAGGCTTTGCAGCCAGCTCTGGAAGATGGTAATAATGAGAGGGATAAGGGCCTGTTTCAGGTTAATAGATCCTGACAGCATAATTTCCCCTGGTAAAAATAAAAGGGAATAAATCTTACAAATATTGCAAAATCAATAGCCAACTGCCAATAAGACCCTCTCCATGGAGCTCTTTTCTTTCTTAAATTGTGCGTTTTCTATTTGAAGAGAACGGGGTCCTCCATAGTCTCACTAGTACCTGGTGATCTTCAGTTCGCCCTTCTTTTACAACTCCATCCTCAGGGCTTACATCTTAGCTACCAACCTTGGTGAGAAGGGCAGGGCTTTCTTTAAGGTGCTTAGGCAGGAGAGTAATGGTGGTGTTGGGGAAAAGAGGAGATTCACAGTAGTATTCGCAGATCTTAGAGAGCGTCTGGGGCTTGAACTTAGATCTCCCATGTGGACACCCCCAGACAGCACTCACTAATACTTGGCCATTTGTACAACCTAGCTTTGAGTCTTTAAAAAAAATAAAAATCGACAGCAGTGTTTCGTACCTCGTAAGTCCCCCAGGCACAGGGCCCCTTGCTAACTGTAGTGTGGCACTGCTCCAGAGGAAGACTGCAGCCTGCGTTAGTGACCTGAAATATGGGCCGAGTTAACTTCACCTTTCTCTGCCTTTCCTAGGTCAGAGTTTAGATTTCTCGGAGTGAGCCACCAGCACCTGCCCTAGATAAGTCACAGAGCCCATTTAGAGTGATTTAAACAAAATAAGTTTTTATTGGCAATTTGACAGAAGAAGAGAGAAAACCGTAAAATAAAAGATAGTTAAGCGCATACAGCATGTGCCTAAATGAACACTATGGACCATATCGTTAGACTGGCACCGAATGCACAATTACTGTATGAGAGGGTTAGGATTCTTCTGTTGACCCTCTCTTTAGTAGGTGTTCGGACCCTTCTGGGAACTGCTGGTGGATTCTTGCTGACTCACTGTTTGGGTCTAGTTCCATGCTGTATAAGTTCGGGGTACCTCTCTGATCAGAGAGGCTGAACAGTCCTCCAGGAATGTCTAAGGGAGCACACAAGTGTGCAGAAGAAGGCTTGAGCTGGAATGTATGTAATACTGTTATTAATTTCTCTGTGAATAAAGCCAAATCCCAGTGAGACGGTGGTAGAGTTTTTACCTAATACCATGCATGGACTGTGTTTTGGAACAAGGTGGGAAAGCCACCTGGTCACAATTACCAAATATTGAAGGATTATTTGGGTTTACTGCTTGGCAGAAACAAGTCTGCTGTCAGAGAAAAGAACAGTGAGACAGGGTTCTGACTGAGAGGAAGATTGTGTGTGCTGGTAATCCTCACCTTTCAATTACAGGGTTCTTGCCCTTTTCTCTGGAGATGTTTGCCTTTGTACAACATGTGTATTTGGTCAATGTCATGTTCTCTCATTAACAGGAAGAAAGGGAGTATCTCAGTTTCTGTCTCTCCCTGGTACAAACATGTTCTCACTCCCCACCCTTACCCCCTCCCAGTCTGCTAATTTCCCATTCCTTCTCTCTGCTCTTTGGCACATAGTGACAGTTTCCCATTCCCAACTGGAATGTGGTTAAGTCATTGGACTTGGACTCAATTTGTGCCAAAGCCAGGTCACGTCACCTTGAGCTTGACCTCTCTGGGCCTGAGTTCCCCATCTGCAAAATCGGGATAATAATACTTCCTTTCTTTCACCTTTTGTCTGTCTTGTTCATTTAGTATTTAAACTCTTCAGGGTATGAACTCTCTCTCTTACTATGTGTATGTACAATGCCCAGTACAATGGCACCCCCATCTTTGCTGGGGTACCTAGTGGCTACTGTAATACATATACAATAATAGAAGGGACGTTTTCAGATGCAGATTTCTCTCTAAAGAAGTGCTGCTGTTCTATTGTGCCAAATCTTTCACCTCTATTCTTTGTAGTGCTAATGACTTGATACATCACTCTTAGTTGAATTTCCTCACCATGCAAAATGTGGCAGACCCTTTACATGCAGAATAGCTCAAAACAGAGAAATGTATCTTTAAGAATACTAATTGTTAAAATGATCAGTGTTTCAGCACTGGTTAGAACTAATGTCAGACAGGATGGACACCAGGATGGACTGCAGCAGGGACAGCAGGCTTTTTCAAAGAAAGAGGAAATTTCTAGCCCACATGCAAGAATCCAGCTATTTTAAAGTGACATAAAATACAGAGCAACATTAATGACTTTATGCATAAGAGCCTAATTTAAATAGCAAAGGCAAATACTTGTGTTTTTTTCATAGCACCTTTTTGTGGGAAGATCAGGAAATTGATGCATTAGAGTTCCACCTCTCCATTGTGAGATATAAACAAGAATCAAGATGCTGCAGGCAATCCATGTTTGTTTACAAAGAGGAGGCTGACATCAGGCCAGCCAGAGAATATCCTGGTGTCACCTATTCATAGTATCATGATTTCCTCAGCAGGGGTAGCTAATAAAATAACCAGAATATTTAATAATAATAGAACCCAGGTCTCCTGACTCATAGCACAGCACCATATTCACTAAGCCATGCTGTCTCTCCTATGTTACTGTTGAGTCTCAGTAAAAAAGTGCCATGGGATCTTAAATGTCCATCTGGACAACACCTAGAGGCGGCCAGGCAGGATCATCTTGGTCATTGCTGCGTGTTTCTAGTAACTTCAGAAGAGGCAGTTGAATCTCCACACAATAGTTAAAAATGTGTTTTCCATGTTGAGAGGATCTATTTATTCTGCAGCAGCAGGCAGAGCTGTGGTGCTAGAGATGAAGTGGTTTAATACTTTACAGTGCAGCTTTCAAGGTGACCTTCACATTTTAAGAAAACCTAATCAAGCAGCCTTATGTATTTATAGTTTATAAAGCACGCGTGGACAAGATGCTTTACAGACACCTAAAAGACAAAGTCCCTTCCCAAGCAATCTCCGAGTTAATTTCTGACACATACATTACGCTGGGTAACAATGTAATGTCATCCAGACCTGGCTGCTGTGGAAATCAAAGTTGGAAGGATTTGTGGAATAAGGGCCTAATCCAAATAGGAGTTTGGATGGGAGTTTTTCCATTCACTTCAGTGGACTTTGGATCAGGCCCTAAATGCATTGTGTACTGAATGTAGCTGTAAACTGAATAAGGGGTATGTTCAGAAATTGAAAATGTATCTCAAATCCCCATCTGCAGCCAGTTTGTGAAGTACAGACCTGTCATGACTCTTTACATCACCTGCTCAGTCAGTGTACCACCCAGCTTGCACTGTGCTGGTGGCCTCACACTCACCACTGATGGCTGCCTGAGCAGACAGACTGCCTGTGAGTATTAGCATAAGGTGTTTTCTCCATTGTTACATGGTTTTCTAAATATCTCCCTTTTAAGATTCTCTTTTTGGATCCCATGCATTGCGAAATACTTAACCTACTGCCAAAAATACCAGGTCTGGCTAGGATACCAATTGAAAAAGTCTTAGTGCTTTGGTTTCGGTGGCATGTCAACAGAATGCAGTAGTACAGTATGCCGAGTGGTATTTTGAAAACCATGGTATGGTTCCTGTTGGTACGTGCTGCTTTTTTAAATGGCAACCACTGTACTCAGCAACCCTTTTGAACAGCCCTGTGTCACAGTTCAGGGCAACCACTCCTGTATTCCCCTCTGTGGTCCAGCCAGGGCACCCAACCCTCAGGTTTCCAGCTCCCCAGGTATTGCCTCTTCTGGATGGAGACCCACGTCTTTCTCCCTCCTGACCGGAGTATTTCCAGGCTGCCCAGTTCCCTGCCATCGCTGTGTATTTCCTAGCATAGACAGGTTGCCCCAGGGCACCCGCTTGCTTTCTCTTCAGAGACAGCTAACAGGTGTAATTGCTACAGTTATAAGTACCACACAGCTCTTCCTATGCAAGCCTATTTTATTATTAAGGGGAAAAGCACTACAGAGAAAACATATGTAAAACAATAAAAGAACCTACATGCCCACTATTAAGCCTACCAGACATGATCCCAACCTAACATGGATTCTGGCAGGAGCAGTCCTTCAGTACCCCACCCAAGTAGATTTTTTTGTAGTTACCAGTTCATCACAGCTTCAGCTCAGAACAAGTGCCCTGGTGTATGGGACTTCAGTAGGCCCAGACCTTCCAACCCTCCCCGAAGGATTGAGGCCCTCCATGCACCTGGGATCCCATCCACTTGCTGGATCGGGAAGAAGGCCCTATGCCAGTTTAAAACCAGGCTATTTATTCCAAAACCCTTCCTTTGTCTATAGGTCCCTGGAGAATCCAGTTTGAACAAGTATATGCACACTTGTTATGGGCGTAGCTTCTCTGGAGATGTTACAGCCCCAGTGAATTTACCTAATCAGCCGGTGCTGTTCTCTTATTTATCCTTCCCATGGAAATACATACAATTCCACAATAACACATGCAGCACTGCATTTTTAACACAATGAACTCCAGAGACGTTAAAATTAATTCAATAAGGGTTAACTTAATTCAATAAAGTTCATTCAGGATATTGCAGGAAATTATCAGTCTGTCATACCCTGATTGACCTTGGGATTTTCAGAGCTGTCCAGCATCTGTTGCATGCATTCCAAGGTGGGGAACTTTAAACACAGCCTCTCCGGAGTTGGCTGGCTGGCGGGCTGGCTAGCATGGACTCTCTTCAGACTCTACAAAGCCAGGCCAGCACATCCCTGCCCTGCTTTGGTAGTGGGAAGACATAGCTTGGGCTTTTCAGCACTGCCCTGCCCACCTCGTGCACTGCTCTGAAATGGTTTTGGCAGAGGATGACTATAGGCTATTTGTAAATCTCTCCAGGACCCTATGGGATGAAATACATTTTGTTTATGTAAGATTCTATTATTATTAATGAGTATTATTAATATTTATTTATATTATTATTGTTTCCATTTTAGAAGTAAGCGCAGGGCTGCGCCTGGAATAAAAATAAATAAACCCTGAAGCACTGAGAGAATTGAAACTGTGTATCTGGGACAGGACATTTGTTCTGGTGCTATCAGACCCGGTGCGTTTGCCCGAAAGGGAGACCATATCTCATTGGCTTTTGCTGTCTTGCAGCCTCTTTATTTTTCTTTTTACATTTTAAATGAATATTTGTCTTTTTATTTGACATGTATTGACTATTTAATATTTAAACATGATTAATAAATCTGGAAATGTAACCATTGTGGTAAGAGCAATGGGGCTTTCCTGACTCCAGATCCCGTCCCCTCCCAGGGCCGTTGTCTGCATTCCATATAGAAACAAACCAAAGACAAACCCAGGCAGTGTCAGTAAAAAGAACTGTGCCCTGTGTCAGTAAACGTGACGCACTGTCTTCACTTCCCACTGGCAGCGCTAGGCCAAGGGCTCTGCAGGGAATCCAGTGCCAATTCAGGCTCTGTGTTAAAAGGCTGATTGGTATGGCCTTAACAGGACACCAGTGACTAACACCAGCAAACGCAGGGATGGTGGTGAGCTGGGCAGGGACAGGACAGCTCAATCTCCCCAGGGATTTAGGTGCTGTTACTGCTGGGCACCTGCAGTCTGCCAGGCTGTGTTAGAAGGCGTTGATGACATAGGCTGTGGCATGGCAGTTTTCGTCTCTTTCACAGTTTGTCTCCTCACAGATTTCCTTTCTTGACCTGATGTTGACAGGTTATCACTTTCTTTAGACTGTCTCCATACTGCTACTTAACTTCCCCTGTCAAAATCCTGCTCTTTGCTCTTGTTCAATTTTGATGCATTTCACTCTGAAGATAGATTCTGAGAGTTCCATTGTCGTCCCCCCTGGTACGGTATAGGAACCTGTTTGGTGCAGATGGCTTCCTTTGTGCACCTCTTTACCTCAACTCTTACCATTCATATCCTCCTCTTTGCTAGGGTGACCAGAAATCCCATTTTTAAAGGGACAATCCAGTATTTAAGCCCTCCTGCAGGTGTCCCGCCTTCTTCTTAAAAACAGGCAAATTGTTCCATATTTTCTGTCTGCCCCCCTCCCCCCCCCCATCGGTACTGTCAGGTCCTGCTGCTGGCTGGATCCCTGCTCACCAGCCGCCCGCCCACCAGTGGTGAGTGGAGGGGTCCAGTGGCCGACGATGGGGGTGGGTGTGCAAGGCTGGTGGCGGGGCAAAGCTGCAGCGCGTGGGGTTGGCTGCTCCTCCTGTTGGTCCGTCAGCACAGCCCCCGCTGCGTGCTGGCTCTCGGCCAGCAGGGCCCCGCCCTGCATCCCATTTCCGGCTGGTGTGGTGGCACAAACTGCAACCGGCACATTTTCCCACCAGTAGCAGTTACTGCCATGTAAGGATGGCCTTCTTTGCGTACCCAGTAGAATTTGCTACCCTTTGCTACCCTGAAATTCTGCCAGGGAGCAGTTTGTGCCACTGTACCGGCACTGACTGCGCGCTGTGAGCTGTGGTGGCTGGTGAGTGCTGGCAGGTGCCAGGCGGCGGCCGGTTACATGTCGCCTCTGCTGCCCACCCATCGGCCCTTTACGTGCTCCCCCTCTCGCTGTCCTCTCCCTGCTTTGCCCCTTCACCCCCCTCACCTCCACTGCTCCTACATACCCCCTCCCCCATGGTGAGACGCATCCCACTCCCAGCACTCTGCGGAGAACCAGCCCCTGGTCAAAGCACTCAGTTCACCAACAGCCTGTCTGGCAGGCTCCTTCCTTCCCCCACTGCCTCTGGCTGGGTCAGCGCTCCAGGAAAGCCCAAGACCTTCTGACCTGGGGTCCTGGCCAGGAGGAGCCGAGCCCTGCATGTGCCAAAGCCCTGCATAGCACTGGCACGGGTAAGCCTCTCCGCCCCTCAGCTAAGCTCTGGAGTGGCGGGGTGGGGTGGGGAAGCAATTTCCAGCTTGTTCCTGCCCCGAACCTGCAGACTTTACAGCAGCCTCCCAGGCAGGAGCTTAGCACCCTCTTCACACACACCCCGCCCTGGGTCCTGCCCCCAGGGAGCATGGGGCTGCTCCGTCCCCTATGCACCCTCCCCTGCTGAGCCACCTCTCTGGCCCCATTTGCTAAAGCCCCTGCAGTCAGGTTCCCTGGGCCCTGGTGCACAATGCATCCTTAGGGCTTAACCCCTTCCTGCCGGCGCTGTAGCCGGAGGCCAGCTGTGGCCAGCAGCAGCCTCGGTGTTAGCTGCCTTTCGACACTGTGTGGGCAGGAAGGGACAAGCTGCTTCCAGCCACAGGGGAGCGGGTGGGGGGAGGATGCAAGTGGGGAAGAGATGAGTTCTGCAAAGACATGGGCCAGGTCATCCTCCCTCCCCCACCCCACCCCCGCAGCTGGAAGCAGCTCCCAGCCCTTCCCCCCGCACAGTGCCGAAAGGCTGCTGCTGGCCACATTCTGGTGAAAACTCTGGCAGAAATCTGGGGAGGGGGGGCATGTGATCTTGCGTGTCCCCCCACATGTTGCCTCAGGAAAATGTGGCGCCAGGTACTAGGAGAGGTGGGCATGGAGGGCGGAGAGCGCTGGGCAGGGAGGGTTGGGTCGGTCGGTCACCCCCCACTGTGAGAGAGGTGTATGGGAGTGTGTGTGTGTCACCTCTCCCTGTGTGAATCATAAAGCCTTAAAGATAAGAAGGTAAATAAAAAGAATCCAACTACGCGGTATTTCTTTTTGACAGGGGCTCAGTCAACTTGATGTTAATTTGAATGTTTGTACTGCATAGTTCTGATTGATTGCCGTTGAACTCGCATGAATATGAGTAATTTTACCAGGTGTCCCGTATTCAGTATAAGGCAATATGGTCACCCTACTCTTTGCCCACACAATGTTGCATTTGGTATGACTGCACTATCCCTGTGACTGCTTTTGCACCACTAGATTTCCCAGTGTCACAGCCACCTCGGGTATTTGGCACAAGCACTGATAGTGGGTCTGCTGAGCAGCCGCACTCTTAATGGGGATTCTGTTTGGCGGCCTCATGATTTAAAAACAGTGTCATTTGTGCTACACGGAAATGTATTTCTGTCCTAAATTCATTCCTTAGGCAAGGTCTGGGAAGGTTTAACAGTGACACCCATCTTGAATTTCCTGGCACTGTCCTGATCTTGAAGGTCAGTTTTGTATTCTGCAAGTCCACTTTGCAGGACATTAATGATTCCCACATTTAATTCAGGTAGGAAAAAAATTGTGTGGCATGATAGTGAAGTAGCTTTATGTCATGAAGTAGCTATACAACCTCACCACGTCCTGATGCATTTTCATCACAGGCCTTAATTTTCCAATTTGGGCACTTAATTTAAGTGCCTAGATCCATATCTGAGGGCTCAGATTTTCACTCGGTTGCCTAAAATGGTTATTTTGGTGCTTAAATGCAATTTTGAGAACCCATCTGTAGAGCTGAGAGTAAGGTGAGCACAGGGCAGGCACCAGCGAAGGAAGCAGGTGCTTGGGGCGGCCAATGGAAAGGGGCGGCAATTCTGCGGCAGGTCCCTCAGTCCCTCTCGGAGCGAAGGACCCGCTGCCGAATTGCCGCCGAAGAATGAAGTGGCGCGGTAGAGGTGCCGCCGATCGCGGCTTTATCTTTTTTTTGTTTTTGTTTTTGTTTTTTTCGCTTCGCCGCTTGGGGCGGCAAAAAAGCTGGAGCCGGCCCTGTGTGAGCAGATGTCCATCCCCCAAAGAATAACATGCAAATGTCTTATGTATTTTAGGAATAGGGCCAAAAGCAAGTATTTTAAGGTCAAAATGAGACACACCACAACTATGGAGATGAATGTCCTCCAGATGCAGAATGTCTTTGCTTATAGAATCTATGAGCTGACCCTGCTGGCTGCTCTTCAGTGGACATCTAATAAAACCCTATCCTCAGAGCTCATTGGCTTCTGGCTGACATTCCAGGGTGGTTTAAATAGTGCACAAACTATGGGGTGCTATCCAGAATCTCATAGAGTGGGGAATGCACATATGTCCCTTAATAATAATATATGGAGATATACCTATCTCATAGAACTGGAAGGGACCCTGAAAGGTCATTGAGTCCAGCCCCCTGCCTTCACTAGCAGGACCAAGTGCTGATTTTGCCCCAGATCCCTAAGTGGCCCCCTCAAGGATTGAACTGACAACCCTAGGTTTAGCAGGCCAATGCTCAAACCACTGAGCTATCCCTCCCTCATTATGTGCCCATGGAACAGTATGTTAAGCATACCAGGTTCTGCATGGCAAGACAGCACTTGCACGCCCACCCCTCTTCTGCACACGTGCACACCACGCTAAATAGGAGTATTAGGGGTGCAGAGAGCTGATCCACAGTGTAGTAATGAGGTGCTCAGCAGCCATTGTTCAAGAAACCCAACACTCCTACTGTGCCATACCACTACCTCTCTCACTCCCTGCAAGATAGGTATGCTAGTGAGCCGAGTAAGCCCCATGAATCTCCTACCAGCCCTGTCCGCCCCACTGCACAATCCTGCTTGCAGTCATGTGTGATTTGTAGACAATATCAACACTGTGTGTGTGTGTGTGTGTGGGGGGGGTGATATTAAAACCAGCAGCAGTTTTAAAGCACAGAAAATTAAATATAGCATGAGTCACCTGAAGGAACGGGAGAGCAGTACTGAAGTGGGAATGTTCCTTATAATGTATATTAGAGTAAATATTAATATTGAACGTACTAATAGGCATTAACATTGTAGGTTGTTAATGGAGATGGGCGACCCTGTAAAGCTTTGGAAGTTTGTGCACCCCAGAGCTGAAAAATATTAGAGACTTTGGGGTGAGGGTTGGAATCTGACCTGCACCTAAATTTTGCAACTGGTCCCAGTCTCTATAATAGGTCTAATCAAACCCAAGGACCCAAATACCCATGCATTTGGAAGAGTTTGAAATCTGGAGCTGAATGTTGTAGCTCAAATTTTTCCCTACCCAACTTTCAAGTTAATTCCCTAACCCATCCCCTTCCTATGACCCAGCAGTAGACCCACCTTTCCTAATCCCTGCTCATGGCTTTCCAGCAGCCGTCTCTCCATCCAAGTTAAATCACTGCAGCTCATCTGTGTCATTCTGGATAGCACCCGGTAGTGACACTGAAGTGGGGAGGGTTCTGCAAATGCCTTTGTTTTTTTAATAGCAAAAGGAAGTTTATGAGACTATCCAGCAGCATAGCTACAAAATTGCAGGTGGGGGGCGGTGGCAGCTATATGGGTTATTCAGTTTGACTGGTTAGCTCATGTTTTGTCAGCAGAGCTATTGTTATTAAAGCTTCTGATAAAACAGTGTAGCAAAATATACTGGTAATGTGCGTGGATGTGTTAAAGCTAAAAGAGGACTGGCATGGCTAATGGAAGTAAACAGTCTATATGTTCATCCTTATCCTCCAAAGAGATTCCTTTCAATTTAGGAAATAAACCTGAGCATGTTCAAAAATGTCAAGGCAAATTCCTTCAGGGTGTATAATTTGATCATGTGCAGGCGTCAGGAAGGAATCTCCCTGTTCCCCCGCCCACCCTATACAGTATTGCACAACTGATGGTGTACATTATTAGCCTTCCTCTGAAGGATCACATATGGGCCTCTGCTAGCAGTGGGATTCAAACTTGAGGAACAAAAGATCTGATACGGATATGGCAAATCATAAGGAAACGGGCTGAAGCAAATATTCATTCCCTTTCTCAGGAATGAGAACACTGACAGCTTGGTTTCATTTATCACAAATGTTTATTTTACTGATCACCCGTGCTTCTATTAGGGATCTTCTCTTGTCAGCTACTGTCTCTGGTCTGCCACTCTGTCCACGAACTGGAGCACTGTCTGTCGGACTGGCACAGCTAAGGGACTGTCTGTTGTCCAATGTCCTGTCATGCCTATTAAGATCTCTGGGGTTGGTCCATCTGACCATCATACTGATGTGTTATAATCTCAAGTGGACAGGAATCAGAGGTGCCTCTGCTAACGGCCAGAAACTCTGAAATGCTCTTCCCCTGAACATATACCAACATATATTTCTGTGACATCTTTCAAAGCAAGTACTCAAAATGTTTTGGTTTCTTTTGAATTGTTTGGGGAATTGTATTGTTTCTTATAGAATTGTAATGTAACTAGCTAAAGTGCAGAAGTGGGTGAAGAGTGGAGGAAAATATTCACAAACATTTTGGTAAAATTCAGAAACTGAATTGTGGTTCACCGTATCTGTTTCTGTTGCAAACACACAAACAAACTTTTGTTCTTGGAAACGAGTTTTGAGCCTGCAGACACAATTTGTTTTCTTCCAAAACACACTTCAGCTTGGGAAGAAGCAGAAGTAACAGACTTCCTGGTTTTCCTATTCACTTGGTCCAAAAACCCTTCTATTTCTTTATTCCATTACACTCGTCCAATCCGGGGACCAGAAACAATACCATGTGGGTAAAGTGACGAGTCAAACAACAGTAATAATAACTAACAAATAGTAAAAACATATGGTAAACAATCCATAGGTTGAAATTTGCAGTAGGGATTCATCAATTTTGAATTAACAAACACATTTGTAAAAATCAGTCTGCCTGCAAACAGGAAAAAAAGGGGTAAAATTCAGCGAATAAAATATTTCCTACAGGTAGTTCATCCAGCCCTACTAGAGTCTAATCCAATACCCATTGAAGTTAATGGAAAGACTCTCATTGACATCAGTGTTCATTGCATCAGGCTCCTAGTGACTTCAGTGGGTCTTGTGCTTCTAAGCCGTTCAGGCTCTTTTGAAAATCCCGCCCTATATGCTCACTGCCCTGGGTTGGATAGACCTGCTCAAGCGAGACTATGTTGTCCACTAGTGCGTGGTCCACAGAGTATATAAACTCTAACACTCTACAATTAACAGAAATACTTTGGCTAATGGATCGAGTGCTGGTCCTTCTCTTCAGGACAGCCTGACTGCACATTCAGAAGTTAACATGAGGGGATGGAACAGAGCTAATAGGGCACCTGTCTAATTGTAGCTGGCGGTTGCCAGAGTGCTCAAAGCAACACAAGCTGGTCTGCAGCAGTGGTTAGAATTCATCAGCTCCTTTGTATCCTATGAAAGGAAAAGGTCCTCAAAGAGCACACACTGTAAACCGGCAATGATATTAGAGGTAATATTTTTGCTTCAAGGCCTTCTTCAGGCTGTGAGGGGGGAAAAACAATTAGAGAGCAAGGTTAGTAGAACAGCTAACCTTTGTTATGCTTTTTCAGGAGTCATAAGAGGGTTTGGCAGCAGAAACATTGCTTGTAACCTTATCTTCTATTTCTAGCAGGCATTTTCGTTAACCAGTAACATTTTCAGTTTGCAGTTGCCACAGCATCCATCTTCCTTACAGCCGTATTTTCAAATCTGGAAGGGGGAAGGGAATGGAAAGGTGGGGCAGAGAGAGAGAGGGAAAAGATGTTTTAATTTGTAGCCAGAGGGAAAAGGGTTGTCTCTAGAATGGGCTCAGAAGTGGGAGTGCAATGATTCTACAGCCTATTAGGAGGCAGACCTTTGTAGAGTTGCAAGTAGGGTGACCAGACGTCTTGAGATTAGGGGCTTTGTCTTCTATACACAACTATACCTCCCCCCTGAAATCAAAGTGTCCCGATTTTTCACACTTGCTATCTTTGAAAATTGCTCCCTTTGCTGACTGTGAACTCTGGTATGTGGAGAGCTTTCCCCTAGAATTGTGCACCTGCATCTATGAGAGCATATGGAGGTACATACGTGCTGTGCTGCGCTGAAACTTGGACTGTTGCTGCCCATGCTGTACTGGGATGAGAGAATAAGCTTTAGCTTCCCAGTATTTTAGGTCCTTGGCTTCATTACTGAGTGATAACAGTGATGTCAACGCTGGTAGTATTTTTCTACGGGGACATCAGTCCACTGTGAAATGGAGCGAGACCACCAGCTCATTTCATATAGGCTACTGAATAGTGTCAGTCTGTAACAACTTTCACTTGGCTTTCATTTACTAGTGAGATGATTTGGATTCATACTGGTGACCTAAAGATGAAAGGTTTTGTATCCTATTACCATTCCCCTGATCTATCCAGTCACCCATTATTATGTCACTTTCATGGGTATAATTGATAGATAGAGGTTTTCATTATAGGAAGTGATGATGTGGATACAGAATGGTTACATGTTAAGATGATCTCCCCTTCTGCTGCACGTTGTGGAGAAAACGGGTGATTAAGAAGAATAAAAGGATTATAAATTGCAAAGATAGGTTCGGCTTCAAACTGTAGATCTGGATTGCAAACTTCTCAGCTTTTGGTGGTGTTTGGTTTGGGGGTTTGATTTGGACTTATCTCAGATAATAGAAGAAGTCTGATTCTCATGAAATTTGCAAACCTGATGATCTTGGAAAATACTAGAGAACACACGCTTGGAAATCTGTGGACCTGATTTTCCCCTGCCTTGCACCTTGCAGAGCCATTTAGACTCATGCAAAATGAGTGCAATGGGGGTATAAACTGCTGCCACGTCAGAATTTACCACCCAGACCCGGAAAGTACTTTGCATCCTTGTTGTGCCCACCTTGCACTGGTGCAAGTGACGACACAAGGTGCAAGGCAGTGGAGATCAGGCCCAGTACCGCTTGCATAGTATAGTACTTAAAAACAAATTCTCAATATGTTTCTGTTGCATTTATGAAGCTGTACAGACTCTTACTTAATGCCTACAAATTCCTCTCACTCTTACCCAGGCTGTGTAGTTTATTGGCTAAAGTGCCTGTCTTCAAACTTTAAAGGTTTTGAGTTCAAATCCTGTTTGGGGTTAAGTCTTTAAGTGAAAATACTCCCTCTCTGTTTTCTTCAGTGTGATACAAAGGACTAAATTCTCTGCACGTAGTTATTCTTATCAGCCCAAAACATGCTGCATTGGACTAAAACATTTCAATAGCTTTTTGTACAGTGAAAGAAAAACATATGAAGTGAAGTCTGATTTTCCAGAAATTTTGCAGGCGTGATGAGAGCTTTGCTGCATAGGAAGGTGGGGAGATGTACTTTTAGCTCTCTATCCCTTTGCTTCTGGAGTTCCTTCCCCCTCCTTCTTCTATTCCCGTATAATTCTGTGCAGCTGTGTTAAACAGGCATTCCACTGAAGTCAATGGAATGAGAGGATTTGCTTGTGTATGTTCGGCAGCCCAAGAAGTGCTCAGCTGCTAGATGGGTCTGGTATACAATTGGCAGAAGGGGAGCAGTTAATTAGCCTCTTTTATGCCAATGTCAATATGTTTCCATTTCAATCATGGGTCCACGTTGGTACCCTCAGGTGGCTAATTTACATGAAATTTTGTGTGTGTGTGTGTGTGTTAAGCTTTAAACAACATCCTAGGTAGCCTAGTGAATAAGGCTGCTGGTACCTTTTATAGAAAGACTGAAAATTTGTCTCCTGTTGGGACTGTTTTCATTAACAACAACATCACCACAAAGATATTAATACCTGTCTTCCTCTCCCTGTAAATGAATAAATCCTTATCACTGGGGTTTTTTTTCCAAACAAAAGAAATGATCCAAAACATTTAAGATGTACAAAGTCAAGCTGTGCTATTTATAAAAAGAGCCAAGTGAGATAAGAAATGATTTATGATAGTCATATAGCGCCATTCAGCCAACTGGATTGTGAAATTTTTTACAAACTAACTGACTGACTGAGAGAGAGAGAGAGAGAGTGTGTGTGTGTGTGTGTGTGTGTGAGAGAGAGAGAGAGAGAGAGAGAGAGAGAAAACGTATCACTTTGCCCAGCACTGAAATTAAGCCCCCTCTGAGGTAAAACACACCAGTTGTTTAACAACATACAACAACACACAACAGTTTAGAACAGGCAGTGTAGACTATCATGTCCAGATGAAACTGTGGCAGGAGTGGGGAATGGTTTAGGCAGGCAGAAGGTAATTTACTCAGGTTGGACTTCAGGCAGCGCTAACACCCTTACTTTTGTGACTAGTGCTATGTGATCTTTAATGACCACAAATGGAGAGGATCTCAGGTTTACATTGTGACGAGCTTCTGCCGATAGAAGTCAATGGAGCTACATCAATTTACACCCATTGAGAATCCGGCCCATAGAATGGAGCAGCTTTATTCAAGTTAACAACATGCATTAAAAAATTCTAACATTTTCCTCCACATGGCAGGAGTGGGGAACTTATGCCCACCAAAGCTCCTCTCTCACAATTACCTCTCCCTTCATTAATTACTCAACTCTCCTGATCATTATCCACCTAGTAACAAGGTATGTTAGTCTAACTCTGCCTAGTGGTAGGTCACCACGGTGCTACTCCCCTTTTCCATTGGTGTAAGTACTGCAGTGGGGAATGAGCCCGGATTGTTAAGATGTGGTCCACACTGAAACAAAGTAGCGGTGCTTGTTCTAATGGATGTTATCATTAGTACTACCACCAGAGCGCATTCAAAATGCTGTGGGCCAAATTCTGGATCCCAGCACAAAACCCAAGTGGATGGTCAGTGGATTTGGGATCTTAGGGTAAGGAATTCTCTGCTGGAGGCTGCATTGCAGCAACAGAGCTTCTCTTTAGTTGCTACTGTAGCCTTGGAAATGCCCTTGCAGCAAGTGCTCTTCCTTTCCACAGGGGAGAATGACTGATAGACCCATGTAGTTGGTTCCACTGTCCCAAATCTCACTCCTCTTTTCTGCCCCATCCCAAATCCTTCTGTGTACTGTGGCACCCTGAGCCTCTGCAAAGCTTTTCTGTGTGCGGGGGTCCCCAAATCCTGCCTCTCTTTTTGCATCAGATATGTTTGTTTTTACTGGGGCAGGGCCGTCTGCAGCCACAGAGCATAGCAGGATGTGATCTAAGGTACCCATGTAACCCACTGGTCAGTGTGTGTTGTGTCTCCCCACTCTGTGCTCAATGTACATAAGATATGAGTATGTAACAACTGCTAGCTAGTAACCTGTGAGTAGCTTTGTATTAATACATCTAGTCTCCAGACGGGGAAACGGAGGCACAGAGCAGCTGAGTGATTTGTGTAAAGTCACAGCAAGTCAGTGGAAGAGCTGAGAAGAGAACCTGAGAATCCTGACTCCTTTGCTGTCCCCTGTCCTAACTGCGCTAAACAATCCCTAAGGAGCTGAGTTGAATCGGGCAGTTGAGGAAACCTCAACATTAGCCGATAGCTTTCTACAGGTAACACAGCTAAGGACCTCAATATACCATATTTGTTGTAATAAAATACAGCCAGAAGTGAGTTGACGACAGTCCCTCTCTGAACCCCATAGCTTCTATTGTTTTCATCCAAACCTTTGGCAGTGTTTGTGTGTGTCTGCATGCCTGTATTAACAGAATAGTCCAGAAATGAAGACGATAGAGAGGGCAAGCAGAAAGATATAGGAACACTGTGATCTCCATTATTCATAAAGTGTGGAGAAACTAGTGATACATCTGTGTTGTTTGGCAAGATATTTGAGATTGTCTTCCTTCTGTCTTGCGGGACATGCAATTCTGAAAGGATAAAAGGGGATGCGTTCTATGATTATCTATCTATCTATAACACCTACAGACCCCAGTCATCCATGGGCGGGATCGAACCTGGGGCCTCTGGAGCTTAGTGCATGAGCCTCTACTGCATGAGCTAAAAGCAATGTGGCTCTTAGCTAAAGCTGTTGAGCAGACTCATTAATCTCTCTCTCTAAGGGCTTGCCTACACTACACAGCTTTTAGCGACAAGGCTGTGTCAACACAGCCTTGTTGCGTGTAAACGCTCTTTGTCGGTACTTTGTCAGCACTTTTGCCGACAAAATACTTTCAGCCCCGTGAGCAGCGTTAGCTTTGTCAGCAGGAGAGCGCTCCTGCCGACAAAGCCGCGTTCACACTGCCACTTTTGTCTTTCGTGGAGGGAGGGGGCGGTTAAGTACCCGTGAAAGACAAAAGTTTTGTCAACAACTTCGCAGTGTAGACATACCCCCTGTGGTCTCAGTGCCACTAGATGGGACAGAATACCATGCCCAGGAGGTGTGTGGGTTCCATAACTATCTAATCCAGTAGTTCTCAAACCTTTGTACTGGTGACCCCTTTCACATAGCAAGCCTCTGAGTGCGACCCCCCTTATACATTAAAAACACTTTTTAATATATTTAACACCATTATAAATGCTGGAGGCAAAGCGGGGTTTGGGGTGGAGGCTGACAGCTCACGACCCCCCATGTAATAACCTCACGACCCCCTGAGGGGTCCCGACCCCCAGTTTGAGAACCCCTGATCTAATCTATCTAAACTATCTGTCTAGTAGGTGCTTACAGGACCTCCATCAACACAGTATCTGAGTCCCACCCAAGTAATTAAAAATAGAAACAACATTAACAATTTCTTTTTTTCTCTTTCACCCTCCTCAGACTGTAAAAGAAATAGCTAGATTAGTTTGTGTGGGTATGGGTGAGTGAATGGCAGCTGGCATGTGTGTGAATTTGTGAATGTCTTATAGAGGAAGAGCCACATCAGATGTGTTTTGCATTTAGTTCTGAATGAGGTGAGGCCTGGGGTCATTCTTAATTCTTACAGGTGTGAGTTTCACAGTCTGTGAAAGTTCTTCCTCCCAAGAGCCTCCTGCTGTTGGTCAACCATTTTATTGTTTGAGTGGACTATAGCTGGGAGGTCATAGTCACTGATGGAGAGGTGATCCCTCGACATCTCCTCCCTATCCCATGAAGGACTTTGAATATCAGGACAGAAAAATTGAATTGGACTCTGTATTTAAAGAGGAGCTAATGCAGAGATTGCACAGGGTGATGTGTTCATGGCGACCTGTGTAGATAAACAGACGAGTTGCTGCATTTTGCACCAGGTAGAGCTTTTTCAGGGTGTGTAGCTTCATTCCTAGATATGATGAGGTTCAGTAATCAATACTGAGGGTCATGAATGCCTGAATCACTATATCCAGGTCTATGTCTGATAGGATGGGGTGCAATCTTATAGCCAGTGGCAGATGGAAGTGTTGTGGGGGTTTTTCTGCCATGGCTATCTGGGCATCCACTAGCAGCTGAGGACTCCAAGCAGATCCCAAGGTTGTGGACCATCTTGACAGTCTGAAGGCAGATGCCTTGAATAATGGGAACAACTTAGAGAAGGCAAGTTTTT
This sequence comes from Platysternon megacephalum, assembly GCA_003942145.1. Lineage (NCBI taxonomy): Eukaryota > Metazoa > Chordata > Testudines > Platysternidae > Platysternon > Platysternon megacephalum. The sequence goes on from QXTE01000173.1 coordinate 2,607,630, forward strand.
TGAACTGCTTTCCTCTTCTTACAAGCATCATCTCATTCTTGCCTGGAAAGCTGGGGGATGATGCTGTTTGTTTTATATAAAGGGAATGTGGAGCTGGGTGTCATCTGCATGATGCTGGCACATCAGCCTGTCTTTTCTCATTACCAATCCCAACAGCTTCAGATAGATGCGGACTAGTGTGGTCCTATCTGTTGTTTGATTTTGCATCCAGGAAGGATTGCTGCTTTTCTGCTGCTCCCAGATGCAGGCGATCCTCCCAGTGAAATAAGATGATAAATCCTTGCAAGGAGAGGTGCTGGGTTCTGGAGCTGAGTGCTGGCAGTCTGGGTTTATTACGTGATTTATGAATGGGAAAGTTCTTCAGAGCATGATATTGCTGCCTCTATAGCAGTGGTTCTCAGCCTATTTACCATTGTGGGCCACATATGCAGCTCTCTGTGTGTTATATGGGCTGCATCTACACAATATATATACTATCTGTATGGCCCTGAGAATGTCACACGGGCCACAGCGGTGTGCTGATTGGGCTGCAAGTGGCCAGCGGGCTGTGGGTTGAGAACCACTGCTCTATAGCCAGAAACCAAAGGCTTCCTAGATGAGCTGGTGGAAAGACTCTGAAATGGTGAAGGGAAATGTCAGCATCCATATTGGTAATGCTGTTGATCCAGTAGTCCAAAACCTCCAATACAGACTTTCCACCTTGGGTTTCTCACAGGTGATTTTTTGATTCACACATACAGTCAGCCATACCCTGGATTGGCTCCTGCAAAAATCGCCCCCTTAATGTGGTCAGACCACATCCTCCTCTGGGTGAAAGTAAGAACTATTCCTCTTGCAAGACAGGAAGAAATGACTACCACAGTCCATCCCTGGAAATTCTTGGACTCCACCAAATTCCAGAATTTACTTATAGAAAAGTCTACTTAACTAAGAGGTTGCAAAATAGAAGATTTAATGAAGCATCACAACTGACTGTTGCAATAGACACTCCAATATCCCTTCCAGACCTCCACCCACACAGATCACCATCGTTTTCAGGTGACTTTCAATAGGAAGAAAACTCATGAATAAGTGACAGAAAATGCAGTCTAACACCTACCGATTCAAATAAAAAGAATCTGTACAAACTTGTGCCACTTCCATGAAGGAGGTAAAGAGATCCTGCTTCTCTTATTGAATTCCTGTCAAAAGCAGAAGTCAGGACATACAATTTCACTGGCTAGGGACTGAAGAAATGTAGGCAGAATTCCTCTAAACATAGAGAAGTTAAGGGACACAGCCAAGAGAAAAATCATGGACCATTTTCTCTGTTTGTGTATTTCCACAGAGTTATGCCAGCAGAGAATTTGGTTTTACGTTTAAAACAAAACAAACGTTCTTATCTATGTTACCAATAATTAATCAGTATCTTAGATGTCTGTATACTAATACAAGAAGTATGGGGAATAAGCAGGAAGAACTTGAAATGCTAGTTAATGAACACATCTGTGACATAGTTGGCATCACAGAGACTTGGTCGGATAATACACATGACTGGAATATTGGTATAGAAGGATACAGCTTGCTCAGGAAGGACAGACACGGGAAAAAAGGGAGGAGGAGTTGCCTTATATATTAAAAATGTATACATTTGGTCTGAGGTTAAGGTGAAAATAGTAGACAGACTTGTTGAAAGTCTCTGGGTAAGGATAAAAGGGGTAAAGAAACAAAGTGATGTCATGATAGACTACCTAACCAGGAAGAAGAGGTAGATGAGGCTTTTTTTAAACAACTAACAAAATCATCCAAAGCACAGGACTTGATGGGGGACTTCAGCTACCTAGACATCTGTTAGGAAAATAACAAAGCATGGCACAGATTATCCAACAAGTTCTTGGAATGTATTGGAGACATTTTTTTTTATTTCAGAAGGTGGAGAAAGCTACTAGGGTAGAGGCTGTTCTAGATTTGATTTTGACAAATAGGGAGGAAATGGTTGATAATTTGAAAGTGGAAGGCGAAAGTGATCATGAAACGGTGGAATTCATGCATCTAAGGAATGATAGGAGGGAAAACAGCACAATAAAGGTAGTGGATTTCAAGAAGGCAGACTTTAGCAAACTCAGGGAGTTCAAAGGTAAGATCCCATGGGAAGCAAGTCTAAGGGGAAAAACAGTTCAAGAGAGTTGGCAGTTTTTCAGAGACATTATTAAGTGCACAAGAGCAAACTATCCCACTGCCTAGGAAAGGCAGGAAGTATGGCAAGAGACCACCCTGGCTTCAATGATCTGAACCTCCAAAAAGATTCCCACAAAAAGTGGAAACTAGGTCAAATTACAAAGGATGAATATAAAGAAATAACACAAGTATGTTGGGACAAAATTAGAAAGACCAAGGCACAAAATTGAGATTAAACTAGCTAGAGACATAAAGGGTAACCAGAAAACATTCTATAAATACATTAGAAGCAAGAGGAAGACCAAAGACAGGGTAAGCCCATTACTCAATGAGGAGGGAAAACAATATCAGAAAATGTGGAAATGGCAGAAATACTAAATGACTTTTTTGTTTCAGTTTTCACCAAAAAGGTTAGTAGTGATTGGATGTTTAACATAGTGAATGCCAATGAAAATGAGCTAGGATCAGAGGCTAAAATAGGGAAAGAACAAGTTAAAAATTATTTAGACAAGTTAGATGTCTTCAAGTGTCTAGGGCCTGATGAAATGCATCCTAGAATACTCAAGGAGATGACTGAGGAGATATCTGAGCCATTAGCGATTATCATCAAAATCATTATCATTATCATGGAAGACGGGAGAGATTCCAGAAAACTGGAAAATGGCACTACATTTGCCCATCTATAAAAAAGGAAATAAGGACAACCCAGGGAATTACAAACCAGTCAGCTTAACTTCAGTACCCAGAAAGATAATGGAGCAAACAATTAAGCAATCAGTTTGCAAACATCTAGAAGATAATAAGGTGATAAGTAACAGTCAGCAGGATTTGTCAAGAACAAATTGTGTCAAACCAACCTCATAGTTTTCTTTGACAGGGTAACAAGTCTTGTGGATGGGGGAAGCAGTAGATGTGGTATGTTTTGACTTTAGTGAGGCTTTTGATACTTCTCACATGACCTTCTCATATACACTAGGAAAATATAACTTAGATGGAGTTACTATAAGGTGGGTGCATAACTGGTTGGAAAACCATTCCCAGAGAGTAGATATCAGTGGTTCACAGTCATGCTGGAAGGGCATATTAAGTGGGGTCCTGCAGGGATCAGTTCTGGGTCCAGTTCTGTTCAATATCTTCATCAATGATTTAGATAATGGCCCAGAGAATACACCTATAAAGTTTGCGGACGATACCAAGCTGGGAGGGGTTGCGGGTGCTTTGGAGAATAGGATTCAAATTCAAAGTGATATGTACAAACTGGAGAAATGGTCTGAAGTAAATAGGATTAAATTCAATAAAGACATATGCAAAGTACTCCACTTAGGAAGGAACAATCAGTTCCACACATACAAAATGGGAAATGACTGCCTAGGAAGGAGAACTGCAGAAAGGGATCTAGGGTCATAGTGAATCTGTTTATTTATTTATTTATTGCAACAATGTTACACTGTTGACTCATATTTAGTCAACAGTGTAACACTGTTGCAATAAATAAATAAATAAATAAATAAAAGCAAACACCATTCTGAGATGTATTAGCAGGAGTGTTGTAAGCAAGACACAAGAAGTAATTCTTCTGCTCTAGTCCATGCTGATTAGGCCTCAACTGAACGATTGTGTCCAATTCTGGGCACCACATTTCAGGAAAGATGTGGACTAATTGGAGAAAGTCCAGAGAAGAGCAGAAAAAATGATTGAAGATCTAGAAAACATGACCTATGAGGGAAGATTGGAAAAAAATTGGGTTTATTTAGTCTGGAGAAGAGAAGACTGAGAGGGGACAGGATAACAGTTTTCAAGTACATAAAAGGTTGTTACAAGGAGGAGGGAGAAAAATTGTTCTTTTTAACCTCTGAGGATAGGACAACAAAGCAATGGGCTTAAATTGCAGCAAGAGCAGTTTAGGTTGGATATTAGGAAAAACTTCCTAACTGACAGGGTAGTTAAGCACTGGAACAAATTGCTTAGGGAGGTTGTGGAATCTCTGTCATTGGAAATTTTTAAGAGCAGGTTAGACAAACATCTGTCAGGGATGGTCTAGGTAATACTTAGTCCTGTCATGAGTGCAGGGGACTGGACTAGATGACCTTTTGAGGTCCCTTCCAGTCCTACGATTATATGATTCTAAGATTATTAAAAATGAATATTTAAAAAATCTAGTTCACTTTTCATGCTAATTGACTCCTTTGTGCATTTTTCTCAGCTAACTTAATGCAAATAGTTAGTTGGTTTCACTTTTGTCTAACTAGTCGTTTTCTAGTCAGTTTCACTCTGGTATTTACACAATAACTTGGGCTTCTGCTCTTTGAGTTAATTTAATTTTAGGGAGTTGTTTTTAGCAGTTTTGGAGTTTTATATAGATGTGCAAAACTCATGTGTTTTCAGGGCTTTCTGTTTGTATATACTGTACTGAGTAATCTCTTTGTAATGTTCCCTGGTGTGCTTTAACATAGTACTGTTTCAAACAGCGCTATGTTAAAGCGCACTAGGGAACCTTTAGTGTGCACCAGTAGGATCTACATGGACCAATTACCATGCAACACATTAGTGCGCTGTAGAAATCCTCCCTGTAGGCCATATTATTACTCTGTGTCAACAAGCCCTTAGATACAAGTAACCATTTCTGGTGTTTTCCAGTGTTTGTTGGATAAACACTGATTTCTCTCTTCTCTGTTTGTTTGAATATATGGATGTTTTAATCAGTGTTTATCAGTTAAAACCAAAAATCAGAAGCCCTAGATATAACAGAGATCCAATCGCTACAGCAGATTTTTAGTTTAGATTTAAAATGTTCCATTGTTGTGTGTGTTTTTTTAATTAAAATATAACTTCTTGGAAATGTTTCTGTTTGTCTTAGGTTTTGTAAAATTTTATAGAACCTAATTTTTGGACTAAATATGACTTACCAGTACCCCATTAATTTACTGAATAATGTGAACCCTGACAGGAATGAAGAATTCTGGTGACATTACTAACCACAAAACCAAATCTGTGTCACCAGAACCTCAAATGAGACTTTATATATGTTTTGTGTACTGACGAATCACAAAGCAATCACTTGAATGCGCTTAACAAATTGTTTCACTTTTATTAAGAACAAAGTAAAAAGGTTCTGAGCAGTTTAGAGATCAATGCTGCCAATTGCACCAGTCTTTAGAAGCCACTACATCTAACAGCCAAGCAGCTCTCAGAACAGATCAGAATTAGTTGTCCAGGTTGAGAGCTCAAAACTTTCACCTTTATTGGATGTTAAACACTTCTAGATGGGGGGGGGGGGAAAAAAAGCAATATGAATGGATTCCCGTTTAGACCACGTGCAAATATTCCAGTACTCTTTAACATGTGGTATGTATATTTTGGAGGTATGCAATACTGAATGTGGTATAAATGAGATGCACAGTTAAGACTAAACCTCCCCTCGTCTCTGTTATAGCACAGCTTGGTGCTCTCCCCTCCTGCTTTGACTAAATCAAGTTTAATATCTGATCTTGGTTGCACGATTGTATCTTACCTTTGAAAAGGCTTAATATTCAAAAAGTTTCTTTCCATCTCCTGTATGTAGAATGAACTCCCACAGGCAATGACAGAAGAACCTAATAAAGTGCTTAGTAAAATTGCATTAAGTATGATGGGCCTGATTCTCCTCTCCCTTACTAGAGTAAATCAAGAGTAGCTCCGTGGCAGTCATTGGAGTTACATGAATGTAAAATTAGTGTGATGGGCAATAAAGCCCATTGCTTTTAAAACAAATTATAGACCTAGAAAATATTAGATATTAAAGGGAATGTTTTAAGGAAATGTCTGCAAGAGTCAAAGCAGATGACCTGGAAGGTCTTTTCTGGCTCTACCATCTATGATCCTGTAATGTTGTGGGGCACTTCAAATGTTAATTTAAGTGAGGGGATGGAATGAGATGGACTTCCTGAACTACACCTCTACCCCGATATAACGCTGTCCTTGGGAGCCAAAAAATCTTACCGCGTTATAGGTGAAACCGCGTTATATTGAATTTGCTTTGATCCACCGGAGTGCGCGGTCCCGCCCCCCCGGAGCGCTGCTTTACTGCGTTATATCCTAATTCGTGTTATATCGGGTCACGTTATATCGGGGTAGAGGTGTACTTTCGTTCTTAACATAGCAGAGTCTATCTAGTCATTGCTGCAAATCTATAGAACTTGTCCGATACAGAGAGATAGGAAGAGACTTGAGGATCAGAAGTAGGGGGATGGTCTGGAGAAAGGGGTTACTAATACAAAAGGAATACAGACTCAAAGGTTTACAAATGACAGATACAAAGAGATCAGGTATGTAGATCAGGCACACCGAAACTATGATCTGCTTGTGGAGCTGCACTGGCAATGTGCTGGTAAACATTCCTAATTGACCTACAATGGAAGAGATGGCAAGCATGCTCATCTGTAATACAAAACTGTGCTGAGGTCTGGTCAAAAAAATTGTCAAAACTTTTTTTCTGTGGAAAGTTAGGTTTTTGACTAAACAAAATTTTTTGTATAAAGTGTCTGCTTTCCTGCAAAAATTTTGTTTTTTGGCCTAAAGTGAAAAAGTGAACATTGAAACGTTTCAGCCAAAACCAAAAACATTTAGTTGTGGGGTTTTCAGTTTTTCAATGAAAAACATTTTGTTTTTTACTAAAAACTTTGATGAAAACTATTTTTTGGTCAAAATCTTCCATGACCCCTCCTCCCCATTTTTGAACAGTTCTAATTTTAGACTTTGGAGACAACAGTTTCCAAATATGATATTCCACCTTGGTCTGAGCTATGTGTCTGCAGTGTTGTGCTTTAGGGAGGTTTGTGAATGCTGTGTGTACAGATGGACTCCAGAGGTGTGTTGGTAGACTGTCCCTATGTGCATTGTGCTATATCCTGCTAAGCGATGGAAAAGTCAGCAACGTTTCAGTGACACAAGATGCCTCTTTGAACCTTCTGCATCACTGACTTTGTGTATCCTAGACAGAGCTCTTCGGGGAAATGAATATAAATGTGCCTGTAGAACTGGATCCCATTCCCACTAGGATTTCAGCATGGTAATGAGGCCTGAGGTACTAAGGTAGTGAAACACCCAAAGGGACCAGATGTGAGAATATTTTTCTTTCCTTTCCTTTCCTTTTCCTTTTCTCATGGGATAATGTTGATGGGACTGGCCACTATCATGGCAAGAATGCAGGGGGATTTCCTGGTCTCTGCGAACAAATGGCCAACTGTATATAAACCATTGTTCAGTGGATGTCCTGTCGTGGCTCATCCACAGAGGTTTAAGAGTCTTCTACGGCTCCCAGTGAATGGATTTATTCCTTTTTTGCTCAAGTGGTAGAGGCTTGTGCTAGGGAGTCCTGATGGTCCTGGATTCAGACCTCAATACCAGCCCAAGCAGGGTTGGCTATATTCAGATCAGCTTCCTTTCTCCCTTTCACAGGTGCTCAAAGGTAGGACAATGAATTGACTGGTTGGGTGGCAAAGTGGGGAGAATGCTGGTGGCAACACAGGAATGCCAGTCTCAGGGTCATAGGGCTGAACTTCAAGCTGGGAGAATTTTCTGTGACTCTTTCTTTGCATCCTTTAGGTTGTTTTAATTATGTGTGATGAACATTCTCCCTTGGGAAAAAACCCTTGCTGATTGCACTTGCATTTCTCTTTAGCTGAGTCATTGCATCAGTTTTTGTGGGGTAACGATCTCTGACAAACCACGAGGTCTTTGTTGCAAATGAATATCCTAATGAATCTGTGTGCACGTTGTGTGCACCTTATGTAAGGAAGGTGTATGTTATGTATGTAAGAGGGTGTATGTTATGTAAGGAAAATATGTAAGTTTCTTTGTATGTAAGGGTGCGTGTTTGTAAGTTTGTCCATACCTAAGAGTGAGTTGCATGTTTCTTCTGGTGTGCTTGGAGCTGGTTTTGTGTTACTGAGTGTGGGTATGTGCATTTCTTTGTGTGTCTCAACAGATGTGTTGTTTCCTGATGTCTCTGTGTATGAACTCTATCAGTGACATTATACACTGTGTCTCGTAGAAATGCAACACAGCACTTGTAATCTAGAGGAGAAAATCAAGGATAGCTCCAAATTCCAAGTCATTCCAGGGAAGTGCCTTAAATTACAGCAGCCTGTCCTGAGCTGGGGCAGTGCTGACCAGAATCCCCATGGCACTACCAGCCTGTCCTCTCTTACTCCTGGCACATCCCCTCCTGCCCCCAGCATGCCAATGGCTATACGATGCAGGGGGAATTCTCCCTCAACAGCGGCATACAGAAACCATAGCAGGGATGAAAAATCTCACCATAGGTTTGTTTCTTGGTGTGTGCCTGGTCCCTTAGGGAACTGGATGGATGTGGTCATGATCTTAACACTAGCCCTGGCTGAAACTTGTTAATGCCTCATTGCTGCTGATTGGTTGACGTAAAATGAGTTGGAGGTCTTAGCAGGGCAGGTTTCTACATCACAATCAGCAGTAATTTCCACTCTTGTTGGCAGCCTCAGCAGAAAAACTAAGGACTGACGGAGGTTGGAGAGTGAAATAATCCTTCTCCTGTAAAGACAGACTGTTCTGGTCGGTTGGTGGGGCAGCATGGGGAAAGCTTGCAGGCTAGACGTGTTCTGTGAATAAAGGGCTCAGTTCTGCAAACTGCTGAACGCGTTCTGAGAGAGGCTAAGTACCCTGGTCTCCAACTCATGGGAACTGAGGGTGCTCAGCAGCTTGCAGGATTAGGCACAAAAGAGGTCTGTCAGTCTGGTCCTGTCCCCGAGCAGCAGAGTGATTTAAAAAGAAATGTGTGTCTGTTCCTTCCTGTTTCCATTTGTAGATGTGTATGTGTTTAAATGATGTTTGTGAGTCTGATTGTGTGTGAGTGGCAGCTGAGAAACACTAACAAGATGCCTAGTTTTTAATACAATTGCTTCATCAGGAGAATGGAGAGGGAGATAATGAAGACTGTTAAAAGGGACTAGCTCTGCCACTTGTTTTGCTTCATAAATATTCATGAACTCCCTCTCCCATCTCCTTGCCCTTGGGCTGGTTCTGTTAACTGGGAGCCATTAGCTGAGGATGAGGCCAGAACCTCACAAACCATTTGGTTCATACCTGGTGCATTACATGGGGAAGCTGTGGAAATGGACATTGCTGATGTTCACATCCCAGTGGAACAATTCCTAATATGGTGAGACCTGTCTGAAATGACCAGGCAGGGAACCAGCATTAATCAGGTGTCTAGCAGATACAGGGCCAGAACCTCAGCTGGTGTCAATCATCCCAGCTTATTGGAGTCACTGTAAATATGCCAGTTACACCTGCAGATCTGACCCATAGCTTTTAATGAAGTGCTTGTTTACAACGAGCAGTTTGCACCAGATTAAACTAAAGTGTGAATTAAATCACTTTAATTAAAGGGGTCTAAACTCCTATGTGAACACTCAGTTTGAGACTGGCTTGTTTTCATTTAAGTCAACTGGGAACAGTTTTAAGCTCAATTGAAATAAGCCACTCTCAGACAGAAATAAGTGTTTGCACATGGGGTTTGCACAAGGCTGGTCTATACACTGAAAACTTACATTGGCATAGCTAAGTCTCTCACTGGTGTGAAAAAATCCACACCCCGGAGAGCTGTAGTTGTGTTGACCTACCTGCTGGTGTAGCCAGTGCTAGGCTGACAGAATAATTCTTCCATTGACCTAGCTACTGCCTCTCAGGGAGGTGAATTACCCACAGCGATGGGAAAACCCCTCTCATCGCTCTTGTGTCTAAACTAAAGCACTACAGCGGCACAGCCACAGCACTGCAGCCTCACTGCAGTAGAGCTGTAGTGTAGACATGTACTACAGCAACGGAAGGGGTTATTCCATCGCTGTAGTAAATCCACCTCTCTGAGAGCTGATAGCAAGGTCAATGGAAGAATCCTTCCATCAGTTGAGCTGTGTCTACAGTAGGGGCTAGGCTAACCTAACTACGTTGCACAGAGTGTAACTTCATAGCAGCATGGGGAAGCAATCAGGCAGGGAGGTGCCCCTCCCAGGCTAGATGTTTACATGAAACTAATCCAAGCACCTAGCATTGTAAAACCCAGGGAAAGACAATTGCGGACCATTCAAGTGAATGGAAAGCCATTGGAACTGAAAAGAAACCCCCAGTCTTGGAAAACCAAGGAAGGAGGGAGTTTCCCCCACTCTGTGGCTATGACTACACTACAGAGCTCACAGCGGTGCAATGCACTGTTGCTAGTGCAGATGCTAGTGCAGACACTAGTGCAGAGAGCTCTCCCATCGACTTAATTACTCCAGCCCCCGCAAGTGGCGGTAGCTATATCGGTGGGAGAAGCTCTCCCACCGACAGTGCTGTCCACACCGGCGCTTATGTCGGTGTAACTTATGTCGCTTAGAGAGTGGCTTATTCATACATAAGCTGTACATAGCCTGCGTAACCATGAATTACCATAGTCGGAGAGAAAGAAAACCCCTCTGCAATCCCTGTTAAAAGGGAAGGGGTTTGAAGGGAAGGCTATCCAGAAGCTGAAGCTGGGTGCTGTCCATGAAACACTGAATGCCCTCTGGGACACAGGGCATGCTGGGAAACTGTTCAGAGGCAATAGATAACTTATATTAGAAAAGAGAATTTAGCTAATATAGAAGTGTAAAGCCTGAGGTTGCATTTTCATGTTGTTTCCTGTGTAACTTGTATGTGTTTGCTTTCCCTTACTATTGCATCTTAGAATCTATGATTTTTCTATTAAGTAACTTTTTTCTTTATTTTACCCCAAGCAGTTCTCTGTTGGGGGAAGTGTGTGCACCAATGTGAACTGATAATTGAGGGCAAGTTTCATTCCTTCATAAGTGACAAACCAGAGGAGAAAATTTGGAAGGTGTTGTTGAGGTCACCCTGCCAGGAGTAACGAGGCTGGGGGAAGCCAGCGTTGAGACCTCTATACTTGTGGGCTGGCTACTGGTGTCAGAGCTCTGAGCCATACAGCATAGCATTAAGGCACCCAGAGTTACGAGGCAGGTGTGACAGAACCCCTTACTGGTCTGGGTAATCCCTAAAACGTCTCAGAAGCCCATTGGCCAAGTGAGGGTATTTTACTTACAGCTCAAATTAAAGACTTGCTTCTAGTGCAAGTACCAAAGACAGCTACAACACTCCTGCCTCTACCGAATGAAACGGGCTTTGTAATCCTTTTGTTCTTCTGGCTGTTGGTGTCTCTGACCAACATCTCATTTATATTCTGGGTGAGGGATCCCCTACCCCCAACATTCAATTTTGCTTTGGGGTTCTCTAGTTCAAATTGCTCACAAAGCTGCAAACTTATCTGACAATGGGGTTTGGACATGGACATTTTAATGATCTGCTAATGCCTCATAGGAAATGTTCTATTTAGACGTAAATCTGATTATATTGCATGTTATATTTTCCATATAGCTCATTCTCTCATTATTTCTTGCTGCGGAAATTTCCATGAAAAGCACCATCATTGTTTCTTCAGAGTTCATCTGCTCCTGCTGATTATTCCCCTTTTGAAATCATAAAGCCTCTCTTTGTGACAACACAATTAATTGCTGTGGAAATGATTATGATGTCACAAGGAGAGGATTAGGACTTCAACTGGGGAATGAGCAGCAAGGACAGATGAACTTTTCAGAAACAAACATCTTCTTTCTCTGCAAATGTCCCTAGTGATAATAAACAAATGAGAGAGAAACGCAGACAATATGTGGTGTGTGTGTGTGTATATATATATATATATAAACAAAAATTGCTTCCAAGGAGAATATTTTATTAAATTTCCCATCAAATAGCAGCACCTCTTTTAAACAAAAAAAAAAAAGCAGGGAAGGGCGCTATTTCCCTCAGGCCCTATTTACACTGGGATCAGAAGCTGGTTACCGGCAGCCATGTTCAAACACAGTTGACTTAATTCATCACGGCTGAACTCAGCACTGGTAGAAAGTATGCATGGGGGGGCATAGTATCGCTCTGCTGAGGGTGGGCACCTTTTAAGTACAGTGTAGGCACCAAAGCAGCTACATTGTTGGAGGCTCCCTGGGATACGTGCTGGACCAGCATACATCCTGGGTGCCTTGGTGACATTCAGGTTCTCTGGCAGAGTAGGCACCCTACTACTTTGTGCCACCAGGGTCCTGCCTCCCCAGTTTCCATCAGCAGATGTGAATCAAGCCCAGGGATTACTAGCATAATAATGACATAAAAACCAATTTTGGAGGTGTGACCGAATGCACCCCTGTATTCACACCCTATACACCATTGTAATCATCTTTGTACAAAATATGCCTTGTGAGGTATCATTTGAAAACCAATACCTTGCTGGTCAAAAATATCATAGTAAAATGTATGTAGCAACATTATATGTAAAGTTATGAACATAAGATGAAATTATGACTGCCGTATTTTCCAGACAAATCTAGGGAGGGGTAAACCTGTTTCTCAAAGACAAAGGACAAGCTGATGCCTCTAACCAGGTGTCATTGAAGCTGATTGGCAATCACTGGTCAGTGGCCATTCTTTGGCAATGAAGGGGGGCAGGAACAGATCGATCTGCATTTTAGCAAACAACAACATGGAACTTCTTTCACCATGAGATTCCATGTCTCTGTCCTCACAGCAGGAAGAACTTGATCTAGGGGTAACCCTCAGGAAAATGCATTTCAAAGGTTGACTGGGCTATAAAAGTTGAGGGACAAAAACATTCCAGGAATTCTCTCTCTCTCCTTCATTCTCTCTCTCTTTTTCACCCCTTTGGACTTTGCGGGGGAGACAGGGTTCTGACCTGAGAATTTGGTCAGCCTTGTTGTTGGGACCATATGGAGGATTTTACCTTGAACCAAGTCTAGTTTAAGTTTTAGTTACAAAGAAGCGTTTTATCTTTATTTCTCCTGTAACCATTTCTGACTTTAATACCCTCTCCCTGTACTCATTTAAAATCTCTCTCTTTGTAGTTAAATAAACTTTAATCAAAACTAATTGAATGTTGTGTTTAAACTGAACTGTTTGGGTAACGCCAATTAAAGGAGCAAACTGTTGTATATTGACCCCTGACAGAGGCAATGGACCTTTAATATCTGAACTGTCCAGGAGAGGGATGGACAGTGCAGAACACGCATTTTTGGGAAAATTCACGCATTTTTGGGAAAATTCAGGACTGGGAGTGTGTTGGGGTCACCCTGCAAGTAGTAACCAAGGCTGGTAGAAGCCAGAGTGTGACTGGAGTGTTTCTGGAAGGCTGCAGCTGTACACAGACACTCGGAGTGTGACCTGCATGCTGTTTGACTAGTTATGAGCAGTCCAGATTGGGAGCTACAGCAGCAAAGCATTATGAAGCACCCAAGGTTGGAGGGCAGGTGGTGACACAACCCCACGGTATTGCACCTTGGAATGTGACAGAAGGATTCACTTGTAAACTTAGATCATTGGTGGAAAAAATAGGTTTTTGGATCACAAGTGCCTTCTTCACTTCTTTCTGTGTTCATCTATTCCCTATACTGACATTTCTTTTCCTGCCTGCTTCCTTTTTTAGTTTGGCCTGTCTCCTGAGCCTGCTGAATAACACCAGCTGTGATGGTAGTTTTAGTGCTGGGTTCCACTAGGAACTGTCCTGAGATCACCAACTCGTTTCACAGAGATCACCAAATGCTAGCAATTTTTTGGTCACTGCCAGTCTGACCTGGATCTGAATTGATAATTTAGAGGTGACATTTCTAGATTACATAATCACTCTGTTAAACTATCCAGTTCTCCAAATCTATCCTCTGCTAGCCTTGCAGAGTGTGGGACAGATCATCCAAATCAGGACTGTCTTATGCTATTGAGAATGGGTGGAAACTTTCAAGCCAAATTATTCTTTGTTAAAGCAGATTTTGGATTTAAGGGTAAAGCAACAAAATGACCAGCTGCTTGTCTGAAAGGAAGACCATGGCCATGTCATTTAAAAAATATTATATTTTACGTTCATTTATTTATTATGGCTATTTGTGGATTGCTGATTCACCACCACTTTTTAATCTTTACTCAGGCTCCCCTCCCCTGCCATCCTTCCAAATATTTTATAGAAAAGCTGCAAATTACAGGATGTCTAATTAGGAGGCTTTGAGGAAAAGATGACAAAGAATCAGTCGCCATGGAGACAGAAGTTGCTAGCTGGTTTACAGCCAGATAGACAATGCAGGAGACTCTGATAAGCTATTGTTGGGGACAGTGGGAGTGGGAGAAACAGGGAGGCTGGCATGCAGCATGTCACACTGGGGCAGAGCTGTCTGCTGTTAGAAAGGCTTGAGTTGAAGTACCCTGGTGCAGACGGGTGAGTGCACTGGCTTTTCATCTCAGCAGATCAGATTCATATCCTGATTTCAGACTTGATCCAAAAGCTTTTGAAGTCAATGGAAAAACTTCCATTGACTTCAGGGGCCTTTGGATCATGCCTTAGGTCACAAGTGAAATTAATTTGTTGGTCTCATCCTAGACCCTACTGTAACGGGGTTCTCTCACCACTGTGGCGCCTCCTGCTGGCTGTCCTGGGGATTAGCTCAGTTTGCCAGTGCGCCCTCCTCTGGTAGTGCCTTGCTGCCATCACTCCTGCTCTAGGACCCACATCTCTCCAACGACCGCGGCATTCTCTTCAGTGACACAGCCCTCCGGCCATGCCACACACTGTGCTCTCCCTTTCCAAGGGACCCGCAGTCCACTGTTCAGCCACTTCCCTTAGTGGCTACTGCAGCTAATTGTCTGGCCACTTCCTTGTGGCCTCAGCCTGCAAACCCCAGCAGCCAGCCAGGAGCTGTCTTCTGCTCCCCCAGTCCCTGCTAGCAGCACTGCTCTGTCCAGGGTGCTGGCAGTTCTCTCAGCCCTCCAGAGAGACAGTCCTTCCTCCCTGGGCTCCCAGGAGAGAACTGCCCTCCTCTGCCCTGCAGCTCCTTTTTTATATGGGCCTGCTTGGCCCTGATTGGCTCCTCCCTTCAACCCTTCTGAGTGGCTGCTTCCTGCGCGGCCTCCCTAGGGCTCTATTAACCCCTTAGAGCCCAGTGTGGGGGCAGGCGCACGTGCAGAGGTGGACCTGAGCCATAAAATCTAAATCTAGATTTCAAAAGTTTAAGGAAGCTCAGATCTGTAGTTTTGATTCAGCCATTATAGCGATTGGGTTAGCTACAAAATTCAACTGCAGGTTCTGATTCTCCTCCAAACTTACAGAATTGTTCAGATCCAGGATTTTTGGTTCAGGGCTATTTTTACATGAGAGGCATTTGTCCCTAGCAAACAATTTGGTGTGGTTGGCAACCTCTGCTTAAGAAAGGCTGAGAACTGGAGGTATATTGAGAGAGGTCTGTTACTACATGTGGGAAAATTGCATGGTACCTGAGAGAGTTAAAGTATATAACAGGCTTTGACTTCAGACTGGGAAATGAGTCCTTCTGAAGATTTCAGATCTCTTGTTTTGAAGGAGAAGGTTCTCAGTTCTTGACCATTTCTTGAGTTTTAAGAATCGGATGATTCCTCCCAGTTTGACATGATTTAACCACCCTGGACATGGTGTGATACCATCACCACAAAATGTCATATATGGTGACATCACACCCAGTCCTCTTTCATAGCAATACTGTGCATGACGGAATCAACTCAATGAAAACATAATGGGGAAAAAAAGAGCCATGGGAGTCTGGGATAGTTTTGGTGACATTTTGGCACAGATGTTCTCTAATAGTAGCTGTAGAATGACCTCACAAGCATTTCCCGTTAGAAAACCTGGTGCAGTGCATGGTGGTGAGCAGGTGAAGAGATGGGTAGGTAAAAGTGCAGATGCATGGGGGAGGGTAGTTAAAAGTGCAGGTGTCAAATACACATAGACAAAGGTATCTGAACCCCAAACCTTAATGGGAATGAGAGGAGTTGGTGGAGAGATTGTCTTGGTGTGACTAGGATTCCCCGTGATCAGAGGTACTGGAACAGAATAAAGAGGGATGTGGGTGGCGGTGAGATCTTCTGTCTGTGTCTTTCTCCTGAAGATCTCTTTGAGATGAACACTCTCCCACCAAATCAATCAGTGCAGTTATATGCTGAGCTGATGAAACTGTGGGCTCCCTTCTTAGCTCTCTTACCCTCTGACCTCTTAGCCCAGGAGTTTGCAGTGCAGACACAGAGCCAAGTCTAGCTATGTGAGTAGGCATACCCCAATTCCTCCTGGGGTGACACACAAATTTACCTCAGGAAAAGGAGGACAGTGTCAGATGAGGATTTATATGGATAAAATTGCTCCTACACCCCATTTCCCAACAGAACAAAAATCCCCAGCATATTGTCCATATTCCCAGCTGTGTGTACTGTATATTCTGTAGAAGGAGAGCACTTGAGCCAGGTAATTAAATGTGTCAGCTCTTTATCCAGGCGAGTATTATATTAAATTATGTACAGTAAATATTTTTGGAAGGTGGAACTCTAAAGAGAACTTATTGATTTATGGCAAACTGCCAAGCTGCCAATAGAGGGTGGAAGGTGTGCTTGGAATCCAGGGTAAGCCTGGGTATGATGTGTGTGTGCTTGGGGTAGAGGGGTTGATTTTTTTCATGACAAGGGCATTCTGGAGTACCCATAATTCTGAAACATCCTCCCCGCCCCCCACCCCTACCCCCCCCCCCACACACACACTTTTCCAAATAAATGTGCTGCAGAGAAAAAATTCTTAGCTTCCCCTGTTTTTCCACATGCCTGTTGAATCAATAACGGGTGTTGTGGAAACACTTGGTCAGCACCGCTGTCTCAGCTATTCTTGTAAATGGTGATATTAGCAGGGCTACCCAGGCAGAGCAGGCAAGGATGGCCGTGAAGGGAGGATGGAGAAGAACGTCAATAATATGGATGTCAATGCCGGTGCTGTCAAGGAGCTTGTAAACAGGCAGCTAGAGACGACATTTCAGCTCCACAGGGAGGTTGGGGGTGGGAAGTTCATAATATTTCTTTATCTAGGGAAAAACTGCTACTATGTGGGAAGTAGATGCAGATGTGCTTGTGTACACTGTGTCATGCAGATGTCAGAATGTTATGCATATGTGTAGCTCAAGAAATGGGCATGGGTTGCATATGAATATGGTATGTTGCTGAGACACTGTATGTGGGTGTTCTGTGTTTTTTCACTTACCCGGTGAGGTGGGGGGGCGAGCCCCGAGGGGCTCTCGCTTCTGGCTCCAAGCGCCCGGCATGTGCCGGGTGCGACCCGCTCCGGGGACAGTGTCAGGTGGGGAGTTTGACTGGGGCGGTACACCTGTCAAACCGTAACGCAGGTGTCCTAAGGCGAGCTCAGGGAGGACAGAAACCTCCCGTGGAGCAGCTGTGTTTACATGTATATATGAGCCCATCAGCTGGGTCATTTAAAACAGTATAGGACAAAGTACTGGAAACAATTCTGTAAAGAACAATCCCATACTGGCAGAAGTATCGTCTAGATCACCTGAAAGGGATTTTACATCTGAAACTTCTTTTGTTATCTGAGTCTATTTTGCTGCAATGTGTGTGTTATATCAATGGACATATATGTTGTACCTGTGTATAGAATGTGTTGCAGAGTTTTGTAGGCTAAGCATGTCAATACGTGTATTTGGTGTTATGCAGTATGTAGCAAGGATGTGTGATGATTACTATAGGCATAGTTATGTATGTACCCCTCTGGTGTCATCTGGACCGGTGATCTGCTAGGTCACTCCAATCCTTGACTCTGGGAGCCAACCTTACCCTGCTCTGCTGTGAGAACCCCCACTCCTGGGCTGTTCACGCACAGCCTCTGGCATGTAAGCTGCTCCTTGGATTGTGCAACCGAATGACACTAGCCAATATCTCCAGTTCCAGACACAACCCTAGGAACCTCCGTCTTGCAGTGTCCAGTTATGCCCGCTGGACACTGCAAGCTTATATGAGTTCGTCAATTTAACAAAGAAATTGATATGCACCAGGCTCGTTATCCCAAGGGGAGTCTCTGACACGCTTCAACCAAACACACTGCTTCAGGTAGAATAAACAAACAGATTTATTAACTACAAAGATAGATTTTAAGTGATTATAAGTCAAAGCATAACAAGTCAGATTTGGTCATATGAAATAAAAGCAAAATGCATTCTAGGCTGATCTTAACACTTTCAATGCCCTTACAAACTTAGATGCTTCTCAGCACAGGCTGGCTTGTTGCTCTTCAGCTAGGCTCTCCCCTTTGATCAGTGCTTTAGTCGCTTGGTGTGGTGTCTGTAGATGTAGGTGGAAGAGAGAGGAAGAGCATGACAACTGTCTCTTACTTTTATCATGTTCTTTCTTCCCTCTTGGCTTTGCTCCCCCCCCTTCAGAGTCAGGTGAGCATTACCTCATCGCAGTCCCAGACTGACCAAAGGAAGGGGGGGTGACTCACTCGAGAGTTCAACAGATCCTTTTGTTGCTGCCTAGGCCAGTGTTCTTTGTTCCTGTGAGGCTGGGCTGGGTTTGTCCCATACATGCCTTGATGAGGTGTGAACTGCCCCTCTGCTCTTAGAGAGTTTTTGCTTGGGTTTATTTTAAGCCATGAGGACACATTTTCAGCTTCATAACTCTATACATGAAATTATAACCTACAACATTACTGTAACAATTACTATGACATCATTATAACAATAATGCTCAGTATATCATGAGCCTTCCGAAGACACCCAACATGACAAACTTTGCATTGGATATCACAGATTCATATTATAAGGATGAACATGGGGGTGCTGGGTGTTCCCCCTAGGTACATAGCGTCACAGCATTATATAGTGAATTACAGATGTGTGTGCAACGTTATGCATACATGTGTAAGGTTGTTGATACAGGTGAGTCTGGAAGGCATATGATCGTTTATACTATGTGTTATTCAGTTACCTTAGAATATTGTACATGCATGTATATATGCTGTATGTTTCAGAGATGAGTGGTTACGTTTTACATACATGCATATAGATCAGTGGTTTTCAACCTGGGGTCCGCAGACTATGTCTAAGATTTTCAAAGGGGTTTGCACCTCCATTCAAAAAATTTTAGGTGTCCGCAAATGACAAAAGTTTGAAAACCACTGATGTAGCTGTTTCCAAGATATGTGTGCGTGTATATGCATGCTATATGTTGAAGTGTAAGTGTGCTCTGTATTTGTGTATACGTTATGTGTTGCAGAGATAGGTGAAGCATGTGAGTCTGTACTTTATAATTTTCAGAGAGATGTGATTATGATGTGTAGAGTATCTGTTGTGTGTTGCAGGCATATGTCGTACATATCCATGTATTTATGCTATGAGGTGTACAGATGTGTGAGTATATTTTCCTATGGCATTCTCCTTTTCTTTTCAGCTGGGGAAGTTAATAACTTTCCTGATAGCTTCCCAAGGAAAAAGAAGATCTGTTGTAGTTCAGTGTACGGCATTATGTTCTCTGCAAGCGGTCATCACTTGTTATTTAAAGATGGTTCTTCATTTTGCAGAGTAAGGTCATTTCATGTCTAAATGATGAAACACCATCTTACCCATAAAGATCTTCATTTAAAGTGCCTATTGCCACTCTTCAGCTGGGAGAGAGCCATTATCTGTTCCGAATGTGGTTATCAAGAAAAGAAGCCAAAGCAGGCAGGTTTCCTGTCATGATACCCCCATCTATGGATGGCACACAAACCCAATTGGTCCATCTCCACTGACTTACAGCTAGTGATGGGACAGAGAAGCACCCAAAAATTTTGGATGCTTATCTGAACCTTTTCAAAACTTCTTTTTCTGCAAATTTGAGCTAGAAATCTCATGAGGACAGGCTTTCTTGTGAGATTTCCCAGTATAATCTGATTCCATTTGGGCTAGAAAATAACCTAAATCAGAACAAGTATTCAAACCAGACTTTAAACTACTTCATGCAAATTTTGTGCATGTCATCACTTACACAAATAGATTGAGTTAACTGCACATTTAACCTCCAAGTTTGCATGCACAAATCTGTTTAGGAATAGACAAAGGTGTCTGAACCATTTTAAAGGATAATATGACATTTTGACCTAATAAAGTTTTAGCATTTAATTTTTTTTTTAAAAAGCTCTCCTCCCCATCCAGTTACACGACAATGGTATGATCTATCACATATTCTATTACGTAAGTCGCGGATGACACTAAGATGGGGGGAGAGGTAGATACGCTGGAGGGTAGGGATAGGGTCCAGAGTGATCTAAACAAATTGGAGGATTTGGCCAAAAGAAATCTGATGAGGTTCAACAAGGACAAGTGCAGAGTCCTGCACTTAGGACGGAAGAATCCCAGGCACTGCTACAGGCTGGGGACTGACTGGCTAAGCAGCAGTTCTGCAGAAAAGGACCTGGGGATTACAGTGGACGAGATGCTGGATATGAGTCAACAGTGGGCACTTGTTGCCAAGAAGGCTAACGGCATATTGGGCTGCATTAGTAGGAGCATTGCCAGCAGATCGAGGGAAGTGATTATTCCCCTCTATTCGGCACTGGTGAGGCCATATCTGGAGTACTGCATCCAGTTTTGGGCCCCACACTACAGAAAGGATGTGGACAAATTGGAGAGAGTCCAGCGGATGGCAACAAAAATGATTAGGGGGCTGGGGCACTTGACTTATGAGGAGAGGCTGAAGGAACTGGGCTTCTTCAGTCTGCAGAAGAGAAGAGTGAGTGGGATTTGATAGCAGCCTTCAACTGCCTGAAAGGGGGTTCCAAAGAGGATGGAGCTAGGCTGTTCTCAGTGGTGGCAGATGACAGAACAAGGAGCAATGGTCTCAGGTTGCAGTGGGGGAGGTCTAGGTTGGATATTAGGAAAAACTATTTCACTAGGAGGGTGGTGAAGCACTGGACTGGGTTACCTAGAGAAGTGGTGGACTCTCCTTCCTCAGAGGTCTTTAAGGCCCGGCTTGACAAAGCCCTGGCTGGGATGATTTAGTTGGGGCTGGTGCTGCTTTGAGCAGGGGGTTGGACTAGATGACCTCCTGAGGTCTCTTCCAACCCTAATCTTCTATGATTCTATGATAAGTCAACATTTTTTCCCCAAAATAGTTGTTGGAATGTTCCATCAATTGAGCAACCTGAATGGCTGAACATTCTTGGGCTCTGTAAAAATAGCTAATGTTCTTTTACCTGGCTGGGACAGTTGCAGAATCCCAGACTCAATTTGCATTTCTACTTTCCCTCTTCTACAATATTCTAAGCTAGTGAGGATCAAGTCCTGGGGCCAGATTAACCTGCTGACTTCACTTGTGTTGCCCTAGTTTAGGCCGGCAGTGAATTTGGCCCCAGGTCACTGATAAGAGATCAATCACAGGAGCTCTAACCTTGCAGGGAGCTTCGTGATGCTCTGCAGGTGCTTTTCTAATGCAGAAAGCAAGAGAGAGATTTTGGTTATGATGCAGTTAAACCCTATTTAATTTAAAAGTGATTATAATTAATGGAGAAAATCTTATAAATTAGGCAATTATATACTCCAGTTCCCTTTCAACCTCCCTCTTTCTTCACTCCCCACCTTGTTTTCCACTTTGGAAATCAGAAGAGCAAAAAAAAGACATATTAATCTTGGGCTCTGATTCTACACTCAGCTCCTGAGTCAACTTCCTTGTGGCCAGCATACTTCTCCCTGAGACAACAGGGGAATTTAAAACCCAGAATGTGTTTGTGCTGTTGTGATTGTTTAAAAGTGAGGGTGCAAATGTGTGCGTTTGTGTTCCTTCCCCCCTTACTTTCTATATACCCTCTCAAGTCATCTCAAGCGTCTCTCATAATAAGAGACGAACTAACATCTTACAGTTTCTGTTGCAGTATAAGGATGTCTGTGAATGAAAGCGTTACTGACCAAAGGTACAAGACTCTCTTTTCCGAAGGGTGTTAAGTGGTATCACAGACGTCAGTCTAAATCTACCCGTATACAATGCTTTACCTCTATGTAGCATGCACAAAGATAGCTGTACAGAAAAGGAGTGATGTGCTAGCAACTAGAAGGCTCTATATACTGACCTTACACCCCTTGGAGGTCTCTGCAGTGCTGCTGACCTGTGGAGCCAGATCCTAGGACTGGTAATCAAAATCAATCCTCTTGCATGTCAGTGAAGAGAAACTGGTCATCAAGACAGTATTTATGGGGTGATTTGAGCCTGTCCTAGGGTAAAAACAGTGAGCAGAGACAGAATATGAGAATCTACACTAACTCGGAGTTAAGGCTACCAGCTTTTCCCCACACCACAAGTGGGCGGACACGTGGAAATAGAGCAGGAGTGGGCGGGGCAGGTGGCAATGGAGACCTGGAAGCAAGGGGGACAGGTGGAAATTGAGGAAGAATGTGTGGGACTTGTGGAAATGGAGTAGGAACAGGTTTGACATGTGAAAACAAACCAGGAGTGGGTGGAACAAGTAGAAGCAGAGCAAGAGTGGGTAAGGCATGCAGTCTTTTAAAGAGCAAATTTGTGCTTCTGAGTAGTTCATCAGTTTTCCTATCTTTGGCTTGGGAGTAATGTCCAGTGGGAGATTCTAATCCAGAGGTAATGATAGCATGAGGGGAGACAATCAATAGCCTCTTACAGCTCAACTAGGGCTGAGGGAGGGAGACGTTTTAAAAACTGTTTAAATATCCTGTTTTCAAACACAGAATCAGGAATGAAGATGTCATCAGCTATCATATTGCTTGGCAACAATGTGTGTTGCAGCATCCTCTGTGGTGACAGTGTCAAAAATGCTTGTTTCACAGTTTTTACTCTCCTTTTGCCTGGGGGTGACTGGGAAGGGGTTTTTACTTCAGAACCTGCCAGTGTGGCTCCCCGATCATCTGGAGGAGTGACAGTTAATTGACATACAGCTCTCAGCTTCTGAGGGAGGGGAGAGTCTGAGGTGCAGCTCTACTAGCACCTCCTGCTGGTCTGCAGAGAGAAAAGCGAAGAGGAGGAATCAGACATAAATGTCCTGCTTGGCACGGCAGCCATGGCAAGCCCATGTATAGTCTTCTCCAAACTGGGAGTTGGGTGCCATCAGAAACCTCTAGCCAAGATCAAGTGGGCTGGTGGGGTTATAAAATAGAAAGTGGAAAAGGGAGAAGGAGAGAAGAGAAAGCAGGCAGAAGAAGATGAAAAGAAATAGTGCTTTTTAGCTATCCTCTCTCCCAGCAAATATTTCATATAGCACTATACATCGAACCGTGCAGGATGATGTGTTTTGGATCTGGAGCTAATCCTATTCCCATAACTGAGAACTCTATGGCGACAGAGGCATACAGCATGACGGTGTGATTAGAAAACTTTCAATTTCAATTATATTTGCGTTTCTAAAACTTTCAGTAACACTGGTAATCAACCTAAAGAAATCCGAATAGAGCTGGTAGAATTATTATTAGTTGCAAATAAAGAATCCAGTGAATTTATCCCTCTTTTGGGTTTGCAAACTCATCCTGTTTATGGTTAATGTATTTGTTGTTTTGTAACTACTTGCTGAATAGTTTATGCAAACAAATTTCAGCCCAGGGATTGTTCACTCACTCAAACAGCTGTCCACTATGTGAATGACTAGTCATTTTGAGTTTGTCACATGGTATTGTTTTCTGCTCCTTGATCGGGTGACCAAAACTTTTTAAACAGAAGTATAAGAGGGTGGCTTGCTGCATGGGTTGGAGAGCCTGGGTGAGTCTCACCTGAGAGGGACCAGGTGCTTCCTAAAGAGCAGTAGGAAGATGGTGAGGTTGCTCAAGGAGAGATTGCTGGAGCCTGCTCACTCCTAGCAGAGTCTTTGGAGCTGGGGTTGATGCCAGCCAAGAAGGGCTGGGAGTAGCCTGCTATGGCAGGAAAGTCCCTGAGCAAGCAAGGGAAGGATTGAAAAAACTCTCCAGGCAAGGAGGCCTGGGAGTAGGAAGAGAAAAGTTTGTTTGTTGGATTTTAATTTGGGACTGAGTGTTATTTTCATTACTAAACCGAGACCCCCAAGGAGGGGTATTTTGACCACAGAAAAAGTGGGCGGAGTCTGTGTAAGAGCCCTGAAGAGGGGGAAACAGAGGCAGGGTGCCACAGAGTGACCTCTGGCCATGAGGGCATGCTCAGTAAGTGACCTCCATGCTACAAGGAGACTAGAAAATCCTGAGTAGGAAATCACACACTTCTGGTACCAGGTTTTGGACATTTGTGAAACTTTGGGGATTTGCAAGCATTTTTATGTACCAACCAGTAAGTTATCCAAATAACACAACAAATGATAAAAATATGACCCCATTAATAACAGTGGTGTGTGCTCACCACTTTTATTTACAAAATTATTTGCACACCTCTTTTTGTACTATTCAGCCAGCTCTACCATAGGCAACCTGTGTACTGCTAGGTAGGCTGGAGCTGAGTTATCTAGGGATTTTGATACTTTCGTGGTGCTTCTGTTATAAACATCCTGTTTCACGAACAATATGGCTGATCAAGGGTCCGAATAGCTGCCTGAAAGTGAAACCACTTGTTTTGTGCCAGTGATTGAGAAAAACAAACATGAGAGGATTAAAACAAAAAACTACCAACAAAACGGGGGCGGGGGAAGGAAGATGACGTGTGTTTACTTACACCCCTGAGACCAGCAGCTGCATTTGACCCTTTGTTGAATCATCTATATTCAAGCCCGAGAGAGAGGGAGAGAGACAGGCTGCTTACAGCCTGCTGTTGCTATGGAAACCAGAGGAGAGACATGGGAGGCAAAGGACTGAGGGAGAGGACAACTTTTGAATAAAAAAAAAACAGGGTTTCCCCTTCCCCCCCCATCCCCGTTTGTCTCTCTATTCTAGGGATGTGTGGGGTATGATGGCTTTGGTAGGCAAGGTGAAGAAGGCAACAGTTCATCCTGTAGAATGGTCGGTTCTCCCCTCATCCTTCACGTACCACCTCCTTTGCAACCAAAATATAGAGTTTTGTCTCAGACTTGGTCCCAAAAACCCAGACTGCAGCATGAAGTCTCTCTCTCCATCCCCCGGAAGAGTTGGGAGGAAGTGTAATTATTTTAATTTGAACTAATGCTTTCAACCCTTATATATGGAGATATACCGATCTCATAGAGCTGGAAGGGACCCCGAAAGGTCATCGAGTCCAGTCCCCTGCCTTCACTAGCAGGACCAAGCACTGATTTTTGCCCCAGCTCCCTCAGTGGCCCCCTCAAGAATTGAACTCACAACCCTGGGTTTAGCAGGCCAATGCTCAAACCACTGAGCTATCCCTCCCCCCATGAGTGGGTGGCAGGGAGCGGGGGGAGAATTGAATTTTGAACCTATCTCCCTTCCATCCAGAATGAATCTGTGGATTTGGAGCTAACTCTGAGAGTCTATCACCATCCTCCTCCTCCTCCTGTTTTTCTTCCGGGTTCCTTCCTCAGCCTCTCTTGGATTTTCACCTATTTCACAGACATTCTTGAGGTTCACTTTTTAAAAATATATATGCTTGTCCTGCCCTCAAGCTTAAGAGGAGTTGGGTTGAAACAACAACAAGCAAAGAGTTTTGGATTTGATAGTATTCTTGTAAAATTGTGTGGAGGGGGGGGGGTTTCCCCCTTAAAGCACTAAACCAGTGGTTCTCAAACTTTTGTACTGGTGACCCCTTTCACATAACAAGCCTCTGAGTGCGACCCCCCATTATAAATGAAAAACACCTTTTAATATATTTAACACCATTATAAATGCTGAAGGCAAAGCGGGGTTTGNCTGTGATGGCTTCTGATCCGCCTCTAAGTGGAAAGAGCCTTTGCAGTACTGGAATGGCTCACTATCTCTCTTAGTCTGTGATTAACGCATACCTTTGGAGGTCAGTTTGCGTGTGAAGTTCTCCTGCTCTGCAGGCAGCTTGTACCATTTAAGCCTATTTTGACCTTTGACTTTTGGACTCTGAAGCAGGAAGGGTATCGCTGGGTGAAAATTTTAAAAACTTTTGATGCTCTTCCCTTTAAATGGGGAGAGAGGCAATGAAAGGCTCATTAATGATTCCCTGGGTGGGGACCCCACTCTTGGCCTCGATTGCTGTATCTCACCTCCACTGCTGCTCTGATTCCCTTTGTCCTACTGCCACCCTGCTCTGGCTCTCTTGTGGAACTGTATGCATTTTACACTGGGAACTGTCAGCAGCACAGAGGCCAATGGCATGNGTTTTCTTCTCTGGTGAATCACGGCTGTAATTCCCCCATCTGGGCTCACCCATTTCTTTGAAATAAAAGTCTTCCCCTGGCTTTGCAGAGGTCCTTCAATAACTGTTTCTTCATCTGTAATGAAACAAATAATGGCCGAGGAGAGAGATTGATGACTGATGTGATCATCAAAAGCCAGCGATTGAATTATCTATTAAATCACCTTGTGATGGCTTCTGATCCGCCTCTAAGTGGAAAGAGCCTTTGCAGTACTGGAATGGCTCACTATCTCTCTTAGTCTGTGATTAACGCATACCTTTGGAGGTCAGTTTGCGTGTGAAGTTCTCCTGCTCTGCAGGCAGCTTGTACCATTTAAGCCTATTTTGACCTTTGACTTTTGGACTCTGAAGCAGGAAGGGTATCGCTGGGTGAAAATTTTAAAAACTTTTGATGCTCTTCCCTTTAAATGGGGAGAGAGGCAATGAAAGGCTCATTAATGATTCCCTGGGTGGGGACCCCACTCTTGGCCTCGATTGCTGTATCTCACCTCCACTGCTGCTCTGATTCCCTTTGTCCTACTGCCACCCTGCTCTGGCTCTCTTGTGGAACTGTATGCATTTTACACTGGGAGCTGTCAGCAGCACAGAGGCCAATGGCATGCTGTGACAGGGTTGGGACTCACCACCCGGCGCCTCCTGCTGGTTGTCCTCGGGAATTAGCTCTGTTCAGTGGAGCACCCCCTCCTGGTGGTGTCCCGCCCGTTGTCTCGCCCTCGGTTGGCGTCTGAGCCCACGTCGCTCACCAGCTCGCGGCGTCCTTTTCGAGCCACTGCCCTCTGGCAGTGCCGTTGGTCCATCCTCGCCCCCTTCCAGGGGCGGGTCAATCAGCTGCCTCTCTGCGCCCCGGCCAATGTGGCCAACTGCACCTCCAAAGTTACACCCCTCTTGGCAGGGGGTTGGTGCAGCCCAAGACGGCCACTCCCATCGGCCGGGTGTAAGGCAAGGGGGAAGGGGGGGACCCAGGCCCCCCACTACTCTGGGTCCCAACCCAGGGACCCTCTAGTGGCAGCCATGCTGCCCTCCTTCTCTCCCTCCGTCTGTCCACGTCCCTGGGCCATTTCCCCTCCGGCTAGGCCCTTCCCCTCAAGGCCTGCAGCCTGGCAGACACCGGGCTGGAGTTCCCTTCTGCTCCCCCGGGCCTGTCCAGCGCTGCGCTGTCCCAGGTGCTAGTCTCCCACCTCTGGAGACAGACTTTCCCCTGTCAAAGGCCTGGGACAGACTGCCTGCTCCCTTCCTGGGCAGCCTTTATATAGGGCTGAGCCTGGCCCTGATTGGCTCCCAATAAGCCCTTTTCTTATTGGCTGTTCATCTGCGCAGGCCCACTGGCCTGCTGCAGCCTAAATTCTCAGGGAGTGGGGCAGCCGCCCCACTATACATGCACTCTGTCACTGTGACATAAATGGCCCCTTGGGTAACATCCCTAGAGCAGATACCTTCGGCAGTGCTGATCAGCTTGACAGCAAAGAACCAACTGTTCCACCTTCACCTCTTCCCACAGTGCCATTTCTGTTTCTCCCCTCCAGCTTCAGAAGCAGGTCAAATTCAGATGGGCGAAATGCCAGATATAGTGAGGACCTGGCACTGACAATAGTACAGGAATGCTCCTGTTTGTCCAAGGTCTTGCAGGACATACTGGGACTGGATTTATACTCTCATTTTGTTGAAATCCACAGGCCCCAAATCTTCACTATTTCCAAGCTGAGCTCAGATACAATGAAGAGTTATGGCTGCACACACTGGGAGCTGGCTGCAGCTTCCTCATCCTTAGTCCATGGGGAGAAAAGTTGATGAAGGAGGTAGCTATTCTGCCTCCACCAGCTTTAGGTCCATGGAGATTCCTGTTAGGAATCAGGACATGCAGCAGAGCCAGTCTGTGGGCAACCTAACAAGCGCAGCTGGCCTGTAGTAGGCTGCCTGATTGGTTGGAAGAGTCAACAGATTGGCTTTTAAGCCCAGCAGCAGCAGTCCAGTGTCTGCTCAAAGCATTTCCCCACAGCTGTGATAGCACCTGTACCTACTTGTTCGCAGCCTTGCTCCTGCCTTATTCCAATCCTGCTCCACACTTGTTCCAGGCCTGTGCCTGCCTTGCTTCACTCTAGGGAACCCAGTCCTGACCTTCGCTCTGGTTCCTGACTTCTGACTCCAGCTCCGACCTTTGGCTCTGGCAGCTAACCTCTAACTCCAATTCTGACCCTGGGTTCCAACTCCTGGCTCTTGACTCCAGCTGTGACCCTGGGCTCTCGCATCTGGCCTCTGACTTTGGCTCTGATTTCACACTACTGACTCATGCGCCAACCACTAGGCACAACCATCCATTTCTTGGTCACTGACAATTCTCCTAAACAGGGGAAGTCTCCAGTCCGAATCTCCAGTTGGTTTAATTTCACTTTGTGCCACATGAGTGGTCAAAGTGAACTTGTTGGATCAGGTGCTGGGCATCTGCTAATCCATTCCTGGGTCTTGAGCAGAGTCTGCCATTCATGTTAGGGTATGATGTGGCATTTGGAGGTGGATGAATGTTCAGTAGGGCCTAGAATCATAGAAATGTAGGGCTGGAAGGGACCTCGAGAGGTCGTCTAGTCCAGCCTCTTGCACTGAGACAGGACCAAGTAATCCTAGACCATCCCTGGCAGGTGTCTTTCTAACCTGTTCTTAAAAACCTTCAGTGATAGGGATTCATCAACCTCCCTTTGAAGCCTGTTCCAGTGCTTAATTATCCTTTTTAACTGTAAAGATTTTCCTAAGATCTAACCTAAATCTTCCTTGCTGCAGAGTTAAGCCCATTGCTTCTTGTCCTACCTTCAGTGGACATGGAGAACAATTGATAACTGTCCTTTTTATGGCAGCCCTTAATATATTTGAAGACTGTTAGCTGGTCCCTCCCTCAGTCTTTTTTTCTCAAGATTAAACATGCCCAATTATATTAACCTTTCCTTGCAGGTCAGGTTTTCTAAACCTTTTATCATTTTGGTTGCTCTTCTCTGGACTTCCTAGAGTTTGTCCACATCTTTCTTAAAGCGTGGCACCCAAAACTGGAATGAAACTCCCAAACTTATTTCACTCAGTTAAGATGTGAATTCAGGTTCCCAAGGGCCAGTACCTGAGCACACAAAACCGTCTCTCTCCCATAAAATACATGTTGTTGAAAATTCTCCGCTAAATCTGCCTCTCTTTTAAGAAAAGCGCTTCTCGACATGTATTGAAACATTTAACTTGTCAAGTAAATAGGTTATGTTGAATGGAAAATTGCTTCATGTTGATGTTTAGTGATTATACCATGCCATGCAAAATAATTTATTTTCTAGTTGTGATTTTTCATTCAATGTTAGAAAAATTGTGGCAGAACCTTTGAGCTGCAACCCAAAGAGCTGAAAATTGTCCCATTGTAAAGGGAAAATGGCAGGTTTGGAGGGTTTCCTGTCAGGTTTGAAAAGCACTTTGCCCAAACAATGGAAGGCCTTTTTACACTCTCTAGACAAATTTCTGTTAAAAATTCAGTGGCTAAAAAGGAAGTAGTATGGATTTACACTGGTGTAAATGAAACAGAATTTTGCCTGCTGTCTCTACCCACTTTCCCTCACCAGCTATACTGTAACATCAAAGCTTAAGAATCAGCCTTTTTTACTACAGTTTACTCCAATTTTATGCTGGTGTAACTACTGATTTCAATGAATTTACCAGTGTAAAAATGAGTAATTCAGTGGTGAATCAGGATCTGTGTCTGTGCACCCAGCCTACTCCTGTTCCTCATGTCCTATCTACTTTCATCTCTTTCCACTTATCCTCCCACGACTGCTTCATTTCCAGATGTCTGGTCTGCTCCTTCTGTTTCCACCTAAGCTACCTTCTTCTGCTCTGTTTCTACGTACCCTAGACTCCTCTGATCTGTTTCCTTTTGTACCACCCTCCAGTTCAGTCTCTAGCCTTCCTGTCGGATTAACATCTCACTAAATCATCGGCATTGTTGTCGTTCTTCAGTTTTTATTAATAATCTTGTTTAAATAAAGAGAAATGAAAATCCTTTTTCAGACTATTGGAGAGACCTACACAGGAAAAAAAAAATGGAGGAAAAACCTGCTCAAATCACCCCAGGACTGAGTTCCCAAGGCAAGAGTGACAGGTTTCATAGTGGGAAGTTGAAAAGCCTTATTATATAACTTCTGGATGTAAACCTTCACAATATTGTTTCATAAACCTTGCCTCAGATATTGTGCTCTCCCACGTTTAGTTATTCTGTTGACTTTTTCACAATCTGCATACCACATCCCATTATACCCTCACTAACCCTTCATGTCAGAGTTATATATAGAACCAGTTCATTGTGAGCCATCATGTCCTAACTTCTTGATTTCATACCAGATCAGTGTTCGTTAATTTGACCATATATTCTGGATGGTAAAGTACTTCTGAAGTCCTGGGTAGGAACACATTCCTAGACTCTAGCCAGCAGTTTCCTTAGGCAAGTGTCTCTGGTGTGCCTGAGCTATACTGAAAACAAATGGTCTGTGTGTGTGGGGTAGAAATAAGTGGCTTTCTGCCTCCCTATACCCTGCTTCTAGGAGGTAACCAGAGACCAGTGCCGGTTAGAACAGCCTAAGGCTGTTGTGCTAGGCCAGAATTTCTGGAAGAGCAGCATGCTCCAGTGACCTCCCTCCCACCCCCTATATATTGTGTGGGAGGGAGAGGCAGGAACACGGGGCACCAAACTGACTTTATATCACCCAGGGTTTCACGGGCACAAAAGGAATTGCAAGCTGGCTGTTTAAGCCAGTTTTCTGTCCCCATTCTACCACTCCATCTGGCCCTTAGTTCTGTTCTATTACTGCAGCAGCATGGAAAGAACTTAACACAATACTCTACTACATCAGTTTGCTGCATACCAAGATTACAATGCAAATGGCTACTGGTCTCCATAAGATACATGTTCTGTTGGCCAGTACTACAGCAGTAAGTGCTATGCATTCTTGGACTAGACAGGATTAATAATATTGGCTAACACTATGTAATGTGCTGCAGGGTTTCTCAATCTTTTTCATAGTGTGAACTGCATTTTAATATTGAAATTGCCTTGGTGACACCTGCCTCCAATTCACCATCCTGCAGATCATCTCCCCTTCCATTCACAATTGCATAACTTTCCTCAATTGCCTTCTATGGAAAAATATTAGGAAAGTATTGAATGTATTTTTAGCTGCCTTGAGTGGGAACTAGATGCTGGAACCAAGAAGCAGAGCAGCCTACACTCCAAAGACAATCAGCAAGTGATCAATAAACCAGCCTCGTCTATAGATTGCATTTGGAGATCCTCTGTGCTAGAATTGGCCACCTAGAGCAGTAGTGCTGCAGTCAGAATTCAGGGACTTTGAATGCCCAGCACATGCACGCCTGAGAAGACAGGAATAATAGCCCTAGCCCTAGCGTGCAAGTGGTGGGACTGCAACTTGAACTTCATAGTGCAGAAGAACCAGGGTTAGGCTTGGTCTACGCTTAAAAGTTAAGTCAACGTAGCTGCGTTGGTCAGGGATATATGAAAACACACATTCCTCACTGATATAGCTATGCCGACCTAGTCCCCAGTACAGATGCAGCTGTGTCGACAGAAGAATGCTTCCATCAACATAACTAACTTGATTCAGGGAAGTGATGGAAAAACCCCTTCTTGTCAATGTAGCCTGAATCTATGCGATGGGGTTATGCTGCCACAGCTACGCCCACATAGCTCTGCCGATATAGTCTCCATAATATAAACACAGGGTACGTCTACACTAGAAATGCTACAGTGACACAGCTGCAGCTGTGGTGCTGTAATGTAGACACTTACAACAGCGATGGGAGGGGTTCCTCCATTGCTGTAGTAAATTCACCTCTCCAGGAGGCAGAAACTAGGTCGACGGAAGAATTCTTCTGTCGACCTAGCGCTGTCTATACTGGGGCTTAGGTTGACTTAACGACATCTCTCGAGGGTATGAATTTTTCACACCTCTGAGCAACGTAGAGAGGTTGACCTGAAGTTTGGGGGTAGTCCAGGCCACAGTCTTACAGTTAAGCAGGATCCCCACACCAATTTGAGAAGGGGACTCATACACTTGGAGGGCCTGATTCTCTTCTGATTTAGTCTGTTGAAGTAAATGGCGTTACATTGGCGTAAGTGAGGGGAGAATCAGCCCCATAGAGTAGTAAGCCTGCTATACTAGTAGCACCAGTGATACAAGGTGGATATATGCATTTCTAAGCACTCATCAGCTGTAATGATCATCACCACAGTAATGTTTAGGTGCCTCCTGATCAACACAGTTGTCCTCTAGTGCTGGGATTAGAACTCGTATCCCAGCCATATAGTGTAGTAGAATTCCCTCAGACCAGTGCCCCATGTTAGGAGAGGAATTCACAATCTTACCATTTAGAAGGTTCTGGACACCCATGCACCATTCCTGAGGCAGGAATTCACAACCTCTGCAAAAGGTGATATTAACAATACAACATGTTAATGGTAGATTGGAGCTGTCTGCTTTTAGTGCAGCAACAAGATGTATTCAAATATCTCAGTTAAGAAGAACCACCAAAGTAGCTATAAAAAGAGATGTTAATTTCTCTTTGATTCCCAGGTAAGCATCAAAGCCAGTAAAACATAAAATAAAAAAAGAAATAGCTGTAATTAACCAGATTATTAATGATAAATATGTATGGAGATGGGAAACCTACATAATTTTAAATGAATGGAACAGCCAGAACATGTTGGAGCTTTTTAGTTTTATATAAGGGAAGACACAAAGGTGGTCTGTGGTGTTTAGTTCATTTTAATAGGACACAGCAGGATAACTTCAATGAGACTTTTGAGAATAGGTTCACAATGACACGGTCCCCTCTCTGAAGACCTAAACTGTAAAGATTAAAAGGAGTTATTTGTAATGAATTATGCCATTATGCTAATTTGTGCCACCCTCCCAAAGACGGTGTTTCTTTAGTAATAATGTTTTAGTTAGCCCAGTGACATCGTAACACCGTTTTGTATTACAATGGGAGAGGCAGGGGTTTGGGAGCAACCAAAAGAAATTAACTTTTCCGGCTCATCCCCAAGTGGAGAATACCAGGTATCCTTCTCTGCTGCACCATAGTTAATTTTGCAGCAGTATTGACAGTAACTGCAGAAGCGGTGGCTCTTGAAACAGGAGAAACAGTTGTCCCAAATGGAAAAGGTGGGTCATATCTACCTATGCTTCGAACTAGTATTCTTGCCAGTCTCACAAATTACTCAAGAGGGCGATTTATTCACTTCCCTAATTTACTCATAGACTCATAGACTTTAAGGTCAGAAGGGACCATTATGGTCATCTAGTCTGACCTCCTGCACAACGCAGGCCACAGAATCTCACCCACCCACTCCTGTAACAAACCCCTAACCTATGTCTGAGTTATTGAAGTCCTCAAATCGTGGTTTAAAGACCTCATAAACTGTAACCCTCCTCATCAGTCTCAAACCATTTTCTTTATTTTCACTAACATCAGCATCCTCATCCCCATGATAGTTAGCATTTGCCCCTTCATCTTTCTGCTCCTCATCCACTTCTCTCAGTGCACTGTGTCTGAAGAATGGATAGCACTCCAAGCACTAGCCAGAAGAGTTCAGGTTCTCACCTGTGCCAGAGATCTCTGAGAATGTCCAACACTCAACTGCATAGTTCTAGGAACACTGGGCCAGATTCTTGGCCCTGCTCCAGCCACTTTCTACCACTCTGGTAGCATAAAGTGTCCAGAAAGCCTGTATAACTAGGCATGTGGGGATTTCTCTTATGTGGGTGGAGTCGAGGTGGTATAGCTGGCTCCAGCATCCTTGCACCTCTTGCACCACCCATCGGGGATGTGGCCAGGAAGAAGGAGCATGGCTGAAATGTCACTGCACTTCAGTGATCCCTGGCTGATGTACTAGTCTCTTGAGGCCACAGCTCACTAGCATAGTTCAGAGCAACTCTAGATGTGCTGTAAACTATGACAGAGATGGGAACAGAGTAGAATGGCTCTTTGACAGTTCCCCAAATCAGCTGTACCCAGCCCTGATTGGACACAGCTAAGGATTGAGCCCATGTGTCCTTTAACTAGGTGTCTGCTGTGCAGATATTGTAAGACTCCCTACGTGTCTCCAGTCAGGGATTGACTGATAATGGGGTATAAAGACTTTCGCTTCTGGTTTGCTAGTTTGATTCAGGCTCAAAGTCATTGCTACATGACATCATTTCAGTGGTGCCACGTGTGTAAGTAGATTGTTGATCTCAGCTCATTTCCTAATGGGCACGTGCCCATACCACTGCTTCTTAGCAGTCTCCGCAGATAGATCAAGGACTAAATGGGCCTGGAGATGGTAACTCCGACCTCTAGAAGTGGTCCCTCCCTTTCTGGGTTGAGGCATATTGGCAAGGCAATATGAGGAAACTTGTATTGCTAACGTCTATGCTGTCTGCAATCTGTGGAGAGAGGACTTCTGTCTCCAGGGCTGTCAGTGTGACACTTTTCACCAGCATTAATTTAAAAAAAAAATGAAATATTGGTAAAAAGCAGGATTCTGACTCACAGCATCTGTACACTGCTGCTGAGGGAGTAATGCTCATTACTGTCACCTAATGGATATGCTTTTAACTGAAATAGCATCAGCCCCTTCCTGCAATGCATTTCTCACTCCCTTCCACATCAAAATTAGAGACAAATAAGGTATCCAATGAATAAGCTTCCCAGGCATATTCTTGTTGGCTCCTGGGAAAGGATGATTTATCTGCCATATGATATCCAGGACTAGAGATGAAAGATGAAATGACATGCACGACAGAAGGACACATTTTTATTGCATCACAGAGAGCAATGGGGTAAGGTTAGTTGCTAGCACTTGCTTCGTAAGTAGAAGATGGGAATATTGGAGTTGGAGGTAGGGATTGAAGAAAGGGAATTAAGCTAGAAATAGGTGTCCACTTGCTTTATAGCGCTAGGATACAATAACTATACAAAGGCATAAAGGATAACAAATTGTAGTAACACATCATAAAATAGTGAGCGAATATTAGGCCAGCCTAACATCTTGACTCACTGCCCTGGGCTAAATTGTTGAGCTTTCCCTCTGCCTCCTTGGCAAATGCCTTGCCTTGATTGAGATGGTGGGCTCCAGGAGCCCATAGTTAAATATCTGGTACTTTCTACTGCAAATGGCAAAGTGTTGATAAAAGGCTTTCAAATTTCTCTTTGCACAGACAAAGCATTTGCTGAAATTTTTCAGAGCCATCCTTGGCTGTCTCTCGGCTAGCCCTGTGATATGGATCTGAAGTATCCAAAAGTGAAATTACCTAGAGGAAGATGGTATGCTAAAAGGCATCTATACTTTTAGAAGGAACAGAGCACTTGGGGTAGGAGAGAGCTCCTTAAGTCTGAGCCACTTCAGCAAAATGTTGCTTTGGAAAGGCTTGCTGTTAACGTGTGTGTAGGAGACATATAGATGGACAGCAGGAGAACTACTTTCACCAAGAGAAATAGAGGGAGAAGCAGACCTAGGGCTAATTCATCTCTGATGCAGGCCCCCCTCCCCCCCCTTTTGAAGTCAAGGGATTTAAACCAGTAAGAAATGGTTCACAGAGAGAAAGAGACAGTGGTAGAGAGAAATAGAAGAGCAGGGAGGGGGTCTTTGTTTTCCATTGTGGAAGGAAGGAAGGACCGTCTTATTTTCAAAAAGAAGTGTTGTCTGTGATTGGTGGGAATGCTGCATTACAGGTAGGCTTCAGAGGCCGAGCTCCAGCCCCAGTCCGAATGGCTACACAGCTATTTTTAGCGCTGTAGTGCATAGACCCAGGCTCTCAGACTGGCTGCTTCAGGCTGCCATTTGCAGTGGAGATGTGTCTTATCATTTTACTCTCCGTAATGTATTGAAAGGAAGTGCCAATAGGTGCCACTATCTATTGGACAGAACCAGAACTGCTTATCTGTGTTTCATAGACCCCATACTGCTTACAACTAATTTGGCTCAGTGGTAAGGGGCCTGTGCTTTTTGGAGCAGAAGGGTCTGGATTCTGGTTTCAGTGACTCCGTATAGTTTTGAGTGGCCAGCATGTCTAGAAGTAATGATCACTCTGAAGTCCGAGGTGGACGCAGATATTTTTACAATATATAAAAGCTCAGTGCCAGTTCCTACTGACTTCTCCTCACAGAGCTGGCTCCAGTGTGGCACCTTGTAGTAGAACAGCTACGTACAACTGATGAAGATTCCCGTTTAAGCTATGCAGCTCCAGTGGATGGACTGGTCACATATGCAGCAAGTCTGGTCCTGGCTGCTGAGGAAGGTTATTGAGGCTGACATTCCCAATCTCCTCACCTTCCTGAATATATGGGAACAAATGGAAATGGAAGAGAAGCAGAAACTCAGATGCAGTCTGGTAAATTTTAATTCCCTTCTTATAAATGTGGAAAATCTAAGAGGGTTTAGTCATTTTAATCAAGTCGGTCAGTAACGGGATATGTTGAAACAGTATGTGCTCTTGGGCCATGCCTCTATGTGCTCATCTCACACTTGTCCCTCATGACCCCTGCGCTCTAAGAGAGAATTTTATCATTTCAGCCTAACTGATGAGAGAGAGGCATTTCTCCCCCACCCTCTTCCCAAGGAAAATTAAACCTAAAGAATGCTAGCAACTAATTTGTGTCAGGGTATTTTGCTTTTCAAATCCCTGTTCATTTTCCTGCCTTGATTACATATTAGCCAGGGATGTTTTCTTGTATTTAACAGATACTCCTTCAGGAGGGCCTCAAGAAGACTCACAAATACTTTAAAATAAACCCCATTTCTTTAATTTTTTTTATTAACTCTTCTTTTCTTTTTCTCCTTTGCCCCATCGCTTCTCTCCAGGATTATAAATTCCCTGCATAATTGATCTCTCCTTGCCTTGCTTTTCGCAGGTACATAAGAGATCCCCAGCTGCCCAGCATTTTATTTTCATTTTGAAGGCCCCTATAAAATTGCATTCAACAATATATGGCATCGCTCTTGTGTAACAGTTTATAATCTGTTTTATGGACCTTAAAACCATTCAATAGCCTGACTCCCTAAAGATAGCTGTTGAAGTTAAATTGCATGCAAAGGCTTGTTCTGTGAAGGAGCTGTCCTTTTCTTTTATATAGAGAGCTTATTTATGTTTCTGTGTTTATTTATTTAGTGTCAAGGTCCCTCACCAAAGGTGAGGACAAGGTTCATCACCAAAGGTGCTTAAGCAAAGTAAGCAGTCATGGGGTAAAAGGAAAGGTCCTCTCATGGATCAGTAACTGGTTAAAAGATAGGAAACAAAGGATAGGGATAAATGGTCAGTATTCACAGCTGAGAGAGGTGCATTGCAGGGTCCCCAAGAATCTGTACTGGACCCAGTACTGTTCAACATATTCATAAATGGTCTGGAAAAAAGGGTAAACAGTGAGGTAGCAAAGTTTGCAGACAATACAAAATTACTCAAGATAATTAAGTCCAAAGTTGACTGCAAAGAGTTACAAAGAGATCTCACAAAACTGGGCGACTGGGCAACAAAATGGCAGATGAAATTCCATGTTGATAAGTGCAAAGTAATGCACATTGGTAAAACATCCCAACTAAACACGCAAAATGATAGCTGTTACCACTCAAGAAAGAAGATCTTGGAGTCATCATGGATAGTTTTCTGAAAACATCTGCTCAATATGCAGCAGCAGTCAAAAAAGCATGGAATGTTAGGAACCATTAGGAAATTGATAGATAATAAGACAGAAAATATCATAATGCCCTATATAAATCCATGGTACGCCCACACCTTGAATACTGCATGCAGTTCTGGTCACCCCATCTCAAAAAAATAGATTGGAATTGGAAAAAGTACAGAGAAGGGCAACAAAAATGATTGCGTATGGAACAGCTTCCATATGAGGAGAGATTAAAAAGACTGGGACAGTTCAACTTTGAAAAGAGATGAGGATATGATAGAGGTTTATAAAATCATGAATGGTATGGAGACAGTGAACCAGAGGTCACCCAATGAAATTAATAGGCAGCAGGTCTAAAACAAACTTCTTCACACAACTCACAGTCAACCTGTAGAACTCATTGCCAGGGGATGTTGTGAAGGGCAAAAGTATAACTGGGTTCAAAAAAGAATTAGATATGTTTGTGGAGGATAGGTCCAGGGACGCAACCCCATGCTCTGGGTGTCCCTAAACCTCTGACTGCTAGAAACTGGGACTGGATGACAGGGAAAGGATCACTCAATAAATTGCCCCGTTCTCTTCATTCCTTCTGAAGCATTTGGCACCAGCCACTGTTGGAAGACAGGATACTGGGCTAGCTGGACCATTGTCCTGACCAGTATAGCTGTTCTTATGTCAGAACAGGCATAACTCAGCCATCCTGCCTTCTCCAAAAGTTCTGGGTTCCAGTCCCATGTAGGTGGCAGCTGGCCTGTGGCAGACAGCAGAACAAGAGGGTGCATCTGAGGCACTCATTACTGCTTCCTGTGCACTTCAAGATGCCCCCATGAAAAAGCTGTAGTCAGACTCTCTTCGGGAAGGTTGTGCAACCTTCCTAGTACATGCTCATATCATCCTGTTCACTGGGCATTAAACAACATGGTGTGGGCTCCACCCCTTCCCACATACTGCAAGCTAAATAAAAGGCCTCAGGGTCCCAGCTATGCCAGGCCTGTATCCATAATGAGATTTTAAGGATGTGAAATTAATGGGGGGAAAACCCCATTTAACACCTTGTTATCCATCAGTAGCCCAGCATTCATGTTGTTGTCTGCTACTATGCTCTGAATTGACAACAAAGGTGTTATTGGCTATTTTATTTCATTTTATTTTATTATTGTAGTGCTAGTGTGCAAGGCACCTTATAGTCTGAAGACAAGGAACCTGTCCCAAATACTTACAATATAAATAACGGTTAATATTTCAAAGGAACTCTGTCAAGGTGATATTAAAATATCTCTCTCCTTCCCCCACACCACTCCTTGTTGTTTCTAATCCTTTATTAGAAGCTCCACCATAACTCTGTTTTCCTTAC
This sequence comes from Platysternon megacephalum, assembly GCA_003942145.1. Taxonomy (NCBI): domain Eukaryota; kingdom Metazoa; phylum Chordata; order Testudines; family Platysternidae; genus Platysternon; species Platysternon megacephalum. The sequence goes on from QXTE01000173.1 coordinate 2,646,997, forward strand.
TAGATTTATCTTTCCTTATGCAGCTTCTCATGTGGTTACAGTTCTGCTGTTTAAAATGGCTGACTTTTTCTTCTTTGTTTGGGGGGGAATAGGGTCTTTCTTGTGGTTAAAGCACAGAACTGGGAGACAAGGAGAGCTGGATTTTACTGCTGGCTTTGCTACATGCTCTCTGGATGACCTTGAGCAACTCACTTACTATTTTTATTGGTCAAATTCAACACTGCTGTAAGAAAGAACAATTCCACTGACTTCAAAGTTCACTTACACGAGGGCTAAATTTAGTGCTGTCCTTTAGTTTCCTCATCTACCAAATGGAGATAATTCTACTTACCCACCTCAAAGAAGTGTTACAGTATTGCCAACTCCAGGCATGACTCAAAAATCATGAGTCAGGTCCCCAAAATCATGAGATTGGCTTAAAAATTATTTGATTTTTAAAAATGGGGATCTTTTTATTTACCTTCTGGCTTTTGAGCAATTAGGGCTCACTTTTAACAACAACAACAACAACGAAAAGCTGAGATTCTCATATATTCACATGACTCCAGGAGCTTGGGGCTTTAATCATAAGTCTACATTGCAATTAGACACCCGTGGTTGGCCCATGTCCACTGACTCCGCCTTGTGGGGCTCCTGCTAAGGGGCTGTTTAATTGTGGTGTAGATGTTTGGGCTCGGCTGGAGCCCGAGTTCCAGGACCATCCCACCTTGAGCCCTGCCCAAGCCTGAATCAGCTGACCTGGGCCAGTCATGGGTTTTTAATTGCAGTGTAGTCATACCTATGAAAAACACCAAATATTGTGAGGCTCATGATAAAATCATGAGAGTTGGCAACACTGCGGGGGGAGAAGGATTAATTTGTTAATGTGCAGAAAGTGTTTTAAGGTCGTTGGGTAGCAGGAACTATAGAAATGCAAAGGATTATTGTACCATGTGCATCACCAAATGAAGAGCCTCAGACTTTTAAAAACTTGTCTGAAGTGAGAATGCAAGGCATTGAAGTGTTTCCATCTCCAGTCACTAATGATCTCTGAGCAGGTGCTTGTATGCTAAGCTGTGTGCACACGGGTTTATTTATCATTAGATTAACTATATATTTTTGCGTTGTGTTTTTAACTAAATAACTTTGTGATGGGATGAATGAGTTTAAAGAAGAAACAGCTGAAGCAAACAATCTCCATCAACATTTCAAGTGTGTCTGTGTTTGAACCTGGAAGAATGACAGTGCTCCTCAATACTGTGGGATCTTAAAAGCCTTTTACTAAGAGAGGTATATTTTCTGGGCTGGAATATAGCTACCCAACCCCCAGTATCATCCATGGTTAAAACTTGCCACACTGGACAGTTACATATAAGAACCAAGTCTTGTTTGCGTGTGTGTACTGCTAATAATTTCACCGACTGCCACTGTGGTGGATCTGAGCTGTCCAGGTGGAACCATGTGCCTGACCACCTCTTCCACTCCCAGGACTGGAGTCTGAGCCCACACTCCTAAGTATGAATACTCATTTCTCTGGGATGGAAGGATTCCCCATGGTTTCTGCTTCATTCAGGGTCTTATCCATTGACTTCAGTGGGCTTTGGATCAGGCTCTTAGAAACCAGAGAAAGGAAATGGTTATAGCTGCTGGGACAGGGAGCCTCAGCAGAATTCCTTAACTGCGCTTAGAGTAAAGAACCCAACAAGATAAGGGGAGAAGGAGGATCTCTTTTCCTCCATCCTTTCAAATGCAAATCTTGAGGCATGTCCCTCTCGCCTAGCCCTCTCCTCTGCTGTTCATTTTCATGCCAGGTCACGTCTTTCCAAAAATCCCATCTGCTCATCAGTGACATTCCAGTGCAGGGTGTTCTCCAGGGACTTGATGCTGATTAATGGCCTCAACACCATTCCCTAGGCTGTGTGAGGAAGGCAGAGGGGAGGGAGCCTGTGCCAATCAGAGACTTAACTAGTGAGGTCTAAGGGTTCTTCTCAAGAGACCTGTGCTGCTTCCAACTGATCAGAGCAACAGCAGCACTTGCCCTATATGAGGTTTCCTCTCATTGGATTATTAACTTGCAGCTTTCATGCAGTTTTGTTTAAAGAACAAAGACCCAAATTGTCCTTTCCTGACTTTTCAAAGCCCTCAAATGCAGTGTAATTGGAGCTGGAGGTCAGAACTGAGGTGAGTTTGGTGCATTCATAGAACTAATGCAATCAAGAGTTGGTGGGGAGTGAAAGAGGGAAATCGGGGGTGGGGTGAGGGAGGCTAGTATCTCCCCAACGGAAGCAAAGTTCAAGTCCATGCTAAGTGGCGGCGTGCCTAGAAATCCAGAAAAAGGGTTTGATACACCAATGAATATCGCCAGAGCCCATTTCAGGGGGACCCTCAAGCTTCCCATTCCCATTTCCCTCTTCATCAATGTTCTGCATGAGTCAGAAGGACCTCTGACCCGTGACCTCGACCTGTCTGAGACAGACCTTTAGCACTTAACCTTTCTTTTGTCTCTGAGGTTCATAGATAAATCATGACCTTGAGTTTGGTACCCACCTCTAATGGATTCTGGGTACCATTCAGGTCAGTTGATTTATTGCACCATTTAATCTTTGCTAATTTTGAGTCCAGTTGTATGTGGCCCTGGTTGTTGCAGGGCTGGAAAAATTTATTACCAGGTTTGGGAAATTTTCCTTGAGGCATAAAAATCAAATATTCATAAGTCTGTCTGTATCACTGGATTCTGCTCCATTTCTGCATATCCCCTTTGCTCTATCTGCCACTCACCTCTGTTCCATCGCCTTGTGTTCTTCCAACTTTGGATCTGTTTTACACGTGTCCTGAATATCCACAATATGCTCTGCTTCCCTGTGTCGTACAGTCATAGACTCAAAGAAACGAGAGATAGAAAAGACCATCCCCTACGTCACGTGTGGTATAGTGCAGGCTTGTTCCCTACAGTATAGTTCCAGGGTTTTTTCTACTCTAGTTTAAATGTCCAAAGCAAGGGGGCTTCCAGCAGTTCCTTTGGGAGGCTATTACACGTTCTATCAGACATCAGTGTTAGAACATTTTTCTGATAATCAGCCTATATTTTCTTTTGCTTCAGTTTCATCCTACTATTCCTAGATATGCCCCCACCACATAAATGCATAGGAACGTATACACCACATGTGACAGTCTAAGCACATTCTCTCCCTCCCTGGTGTCTGCACACTTCATTTACTGGTACTTTCAGGTGGTTACCATGTGCAAGGGCTATCTTTTCATGCTATGTCTGTACAGTGCCTAGCACAGTGGGGTTCGTGGTCCATGGCAGGGGCTGGTAGGTCCTACCACTTAACATACAAATGCATAATAATTAATAATATCCCTTCTTGGTCATCATTTAGTCAACCTACAAATTTAGCTCCTTTAATTTTCCCTAATAAGTAAAATAAGCCCAGTAATAGCCCAATTCACCATTTAACCATTCTGTTGAGTTTCTCTGAATGGCCCCAAATTTGACATCTTTCTGAGAAACGGTGCCCAGATCTGTGTATACGATCCTGGGTGCAGTCTCACCGAGTGTCCTCAAAATCCCTGCTTTGTTTTCCTGTCTCTTTTCCCCCATTGTGTCTTGCCTCTTCTTGTTCTGTTTCTCTGTGTCCCTCCCACTCCTGCTCTGTTTCCTTGAACCAACCTGATAGTTCTTCATTCCTATATTTCCTACCCACTGTCACTCCATTTCCCTGATTCCCCTCAGTATCTCCTCCATTCCCACCAATTTTGCCCACCTCTGCATCATCTTCTTTCATCCTGTTCCTATTCCTGCTCCGTTCCCATCTGTCTCACACCACTCACCTTCCCTCTGTCCTACACATTCCTAATTTGTTTAAGCTTTTCGTTTTCCTAGAGGCTTAAAAAGGCACCTCAGCTTCTGTGTTCTTTGCTCTTTAGCTTTTTCTATTTACTCAAAGAAAAACCTTTTCCATTCTTCATTTTCCATTTACTCCAAGAAAAACATAAGCAGGTATAATATGGGGAGAACTTAATGCAGGGAACAAGAAAGAGTGAAACACTTACTCCGGTACATATATTTATAGTAGAACATGTGTATGTGGCATGTATGAGAGAGAAAGAGAGTGTGTATCTGCTTAAATCCTTCTCTGCTGCTAAGAAATGCTCTCTGAAGCCCCATGGGTAATAAAAAAAATATCATTTGGAATGATGTATCAGTGTTTCCCTTATACTGGAGAGTGACTAGAATGAATGGAGGATGAGACTTGGCAAGCTCCTCTGTATTGAGTCACATTGTCTTAAATGTTGGGAAGGAGGCGTAATTTAATTAGCCGATCAGTGCACATTATCGCTGATATTTATTTAATGAATGTACCCTTTGGTATGACAGAGGTAAGCTAGACCCATCCACTGGAATTAGCTAGAGCAGTGGCTCTCTCAACCAGAGGTCCGCAGCCCACTAGGGGTCTGCAAGCAGGTTTCAGGGGGTTCGCCAAGCAGGGCTGGCGTTAGACTCACTGGGGCCCAGGGCAGAAAGCTGGAGCCAGAGCCACGCCGGGGCTGAAGCACAGGGCTGAAGTCGTGGTGGGGAGGAAGCCCAAACCAGAACAACTTAGCTTCTTGGGGCCACCTGTGGCATGGGGCCATGGGCAGTTGCTCTGCTAGCTACCCCCTTATGCCAGCCCTGGCTTTTATATGCAGAAAAAACAGTTGTTGTGGCACAGGTGGGCTGTGGAGTTTTTATAGCATGTTGGGGGGGCCTCAGAAAGAAAAAGGTTGAGAACCCCTGAGCTAGAGAATGATATATGTTGATAGTGAAGGGAGTGAGGCTTTTGCTGGTCAATTAGGTGCTTTCAATTGCTGGCCTCCCTAATTGCTGTCACCATGGTTACTAGAATAGTAGGCATTACCCCTTTTTCTGCTTCACATGGAGACAACCCACAGCAGGGAAGAATTTACCATGTGAATGGGGGCGACATGAAGGGCTGTGCATTGTTCAAACACGTGCATCTTTTTGGCTGCTCTCACTCGACAGGCTGGTCCAATACAACCTCTCGTCCCTTCTCTCTCTCTCTCTCTCTCTCTGGTGCTTAATGCCAAATTTCCCATGAAGGAGCATTTGTAGGGACGTCACGGATTTTGTTGGCATGCATCATTTCCTTTGGAATAAAAATTCAACTAAAAAAGTGCATGTGCGTGCCTGTGTGTGGGGTAGTAGAGAATGCAAATGTTTACACTTCTCCCCTTATCCTCTCCCCTCAAGGTATCTTCCAGGCATTGCATTTCATTCCAGTCTCAGCTGTGCTTAACCAAAAAAATTAACATTTCCCGTACAAAAATGTGCTACACTAAATTAAAGAGAAGAAATATCACATTCATGCTCTAATGAATTACATGGTAACTTCTCAGGTAAGAATGTCTTGCAACTCCAAAGCAATTATGGGTACCCATAGATTACTGTTTAATTCCTCTTACTATATTAGATCCTCCAGTAGCTCCACTGTAATCTGCATTGTGCATTAGAAGGCAGGTAAAGATGAAAGCATGACACTGTTATGGACAATAATTAGTATGTAATTACAAAGTTACAGAGGAATTACTTCTTTGTGATAAATTCACCTATGGTATATACAATCACTTAGCATAATTATAGTATCAATAGAAATAACACAACAATACATGCACCAACCAGTGTCAGCAGATGGAAACAACCTCCTCACCCTGCCCCCTGAGTCAGTCTCCTCAGAAATAGCCTAAGTAAACATCTAACAAAGTCAGTTTCTGATGGACCAAGAGGAAAAGTGAATTCCAGTGGTGAAGGCCCTCTAGGGGGAACGTCTTGCTCCCAACACCCATTTAAGAAAATCTAGGGATGGTCAGTTCAAGAGTCCTAGATGTTCTCACTTGTCAGGAAACAGTACAAAGGGAGGGGTATCTATAGGCCAATGCACAGGACCCAGACCACAAAAAGTAGTTCAGTACTTCAGGACAAAGGGTTCACTGGCCCACAGATTATTTTAACACTGTGCTATTACATGAATGAAGTTTTAAAAAACTCTCACCTCAATTATTTTCTTTGTGGCAGACCCCCTCCTTTCCTTTCAAGCTTCCACATGTAGGCGACGGCCCACCTCGTCTCTCCTGGGATGCTTTTCTTTCTCCACATGTGGCTTGATCCTTCCCACCCTGGATGTTGTCATAGCACCAGGGCCGCCCAGAGGATTCAGGGGGCCTGGGGCAAAGCAATTTCGGGGGCCCCTTCCATAAAAAAAAGTTGCAATACTATAGTATCATGTATTTGGAAATGTAAAAAATAATCACTGAAATACATTCAAAAATTAATTTGTAATAAATTGAAAATACACAAAATACATTATTTAAAAACATTAAATGCTTTAATGGTATGTATACATTTGCAATTACATAATGGGCTGTCGCTGGCTGATGGTGATGGTTGGTGCCAATGGGCTGTCGCTGCCTGGGGGTGGCGCTGCTGTTGCCCAGGGCTGGGTGGGGAGCTGGGCTCTGGGTCGGGGGGTGCCCGGCTTAGAGGGGCTGGGCTCAGAGCTGGGGGTCAGGGCTGTGGGGGGATCAGGGGGGTGTCCGGCTCAGAGGGGCTGGGCTCAGAGCTGGGGGTCAGGGCTGGGGGGGGGAGGTCAAGGGGGGGTCCGGCTCAGAGGGGCTTACCATGCTGCTTACTCCCGCCTCCCCCCTCTCCGGGAGCCTCAGCGCGCCACGTCCAGAAGCGGCCCTGGACAGCGCTGCAGTGGCGTGGCTCGTGCGGGGCCTGAGGTCCTCCCGCTCGGCCCGGAGCTCGGAGCCCCGCCCCCTTACCCCGCGGCTCTGAGCGGGAGGAACTCAGGCCCCGCTCCTGGACACAGTGCACTGAGGGGATGGGGGAAGGCGGAGGCGGGGGGAGCCTCCGACGTTCTCGTGGGGGTCTGGGACAAATTGCCCCACTTGCCCCCCCTCTCGGCGGCCCTGCATAGCACCTATGCCCTAGATCAGGAGAGCTGGATAGGAGCCATCCACTGAGGTCCATGGATTCACCAGCAGAGATCCTCTGAGAGTGACTATGCAGGATGCTCAGCTAAAGAGGTCCTGGTGTGCTAGACCCAATACCAATGCATACCCAAATGACCTGACACAGCAAGTTCACCCTTTGAAGTGACACCTCCCTGGCAGAAATGCTGTTTCTGAGCCAGGGTCAACATCTTTAACTTAATATTATTCCCAGAAGCCTTGCCTCTTGGACATTCCCCTTCTGGAAACAAGGTGAAAACCCTTCTGATATAGTAGCTCCCACTCATGGCTGGAGCCTGGTTATAAAAATATCCACCTTCCCTATGGTTTGGGGGTTTATCCCTGCATTTAGACAGCCTTGATTATTCACGGAGCTACTGGTAGCATTTGTTGTTGATTTATAATTGCCCCTTTCTTCCTTGATTTGGTCAAGAGATCTCCATTTTCTGCTACTCACCCTGTCTCCCACTTGGTTACCTTGTACCCTGCCCACTATGGAAGCCCTGCACATGAACCTGAAAAAGTCCAATCCCTGGAGTTAACATCACTTCTCACAGCCCCGCTTCATGTTTGATTATCTAAAGCCTATATTGTCATATGCTACGGTTATGTATATGGAGATGCCAAATTAAGCCAGCTGCAGAAGCCAGCGCTGGTCCCCAAAGAAAACAGCACTGAGCTTCCCAGTTTCTTTAGGAGAAAATTTGCTGTATACATCTATACACAGCTATGATCTAAATCACTGTCACCTAAATATACATACGCACTAGCAGGCCCATGCACACGTGTGAACTCTTCCAGGTTTTGACAGCCTGTGCTGTCAGGAGATTAAATTATACTGTGGAGAATGGTGTGAGGGAAATAGCCTGAGACAGAATTCTCTGATATTGACTGCTTTCCTGCGAGAGATGTTCGTGTTAATTCTCTGCTTCCCTCGCTCCATTTTTTCCCTGTAGAGGTTAGCTGCAAAATCTAACGAAGTCAGCATTTTGGGAGTGAGATGCCCAAAGCATTAGCAGTGAAAAACAAACCACTTGGATTAGCTCTTATCTCAGGAGAGGCTCCAGGGGCCTGATTTTCTGAGGTGCTGAGCAGTCATACTGCTAGTCAAAGTCAATGGGAGCTGTGGGTGAAAAGCAGGCCCTAAATGCATTGCTGAGTTAGGCAAGGACTTTTTTTCTTGCTCTATTCCACAGTAAGCACAGAAAGCCACCCATTTCTTTCTCTCGCCTCATCCACTCTTTCCATGTTCTTCCCTTCCCCAGCTTCCCCATCTCTGTTCCCTTCCCTCTCAGTCATGTTGTCTCCTCCTTACTTGTCTGCCTCAAAGCATGGAGAATCATAAGGGTCTCGGTGAACTCATGCACTGGCCTTTCGCTTCTGGACACGTGGAGCTGGATCCTGGTCCCTGCTGCAGCCCCTTTGCGACTCCAGCAGACGGAACTCCTGTGCTGCAGAACAATGTGCTGTAGTGGTGGCTGCACTCGGCTAGCTGGTCTGATTTCTAAACAGTGCTGGACTGGCCCTTATGGCTCTGTGGAGATCTATATAAATGTATATTTATTAGGGCTGTCAAGTGATTAAAAAAATTAATCGCGCTGTTAAACAATAACAGAATGCCATTTATTTAAATATTTTTGGATGTTTTCTACATTTTCAAATACACCTCTACCCCGATATAAGGCGACCCGATATAACACGAATTCTGATATAATGCGGTAAAGCAGTGCTCCGTGGGGGGCGGGGCTGCGCACTCCAGCAGATCAAAGCAAGTTCGATATAACGCGGTAAGATTTTTTGGCTCCCGAGGACAGCGTTATATCGAGGTAGAGGTGTATATTGATTTCAGTTACAACACAGAATACAAAGTATACAGTGCTCACTTTATATTTATCTTTATTACAAATATTTGCACTGTAAAAAACAAAAGAAACAGTATTTGTCAATTCACCTCATACTGTACTGTAGCGCAATCTCTGTATCATGAAAGTTGAACTTACAAATGTAGAATTATGTACAAAAAAAAAACTGCATTCAAAAATCAAACAATGTAAAACTTTAGACTGTACATGTCCTCTCAGTCCTACTTCAGCCAATTGCTCAGACAAACAAGTTTGGTTACAATTTGCAAGAGATAATGCTGCTCACTTCTTGTTCACAATGTCACCTGACAGTGAGAACAGGCAGTCACATGGCACTGTTGTAGCCAGTGTGGCAAGATATTTATGTGCCAGAGGCGCTAAAGATTCATATGTCCCTTCATGCTTCAACCACCATTACAGGGGACATGCGTCCATGCTGATGATGGATTCTGCTCGATAACCATCCAAAGCAGTGCAGACCGACACATGTTCGTTTTCATCATCTGAGTCAGATGCCACCAGCAGAAGGCTGATTTTCTTTTTTGGTGGTTCGGGTTCTGTAGTTTTCACATCAGAGTGTTGCTCTTTTAAGACTTCTGAAAGCAGGCTCCACACCTCATCCCTCTCAGATTTTGGATGGCACTTCAGATTCTTAAACCTGGGTCGAGTGCTGTAGCTATTTTTAGAAATCTCACATTGGTACCTCTTTGCGTTTTGTTAAATCTGCAGTGAAAACGTTCTTAAAATGAACAATGTGCTGGGTCATCATCCGAGGCTGCTATAATATGAAATATATGGCAGAATGCGGGTAAAACAGAACAGGAGATATACAGTTCTCCCCCAAGGTGTTCAGTTACAAATTAAACTAACGCATTATTTTTTAACGAGCATCATCAGCATGGAAGCATGTCCTCTGGAATGGTGGTTGAAGCATGAAGGGGCATACAAATGTTTAGCATATCTGGCACATAGATACCTTGCAATGCCGGCTACACAAGTGCCATGCGAACGCCTGTTCTCACTTTCAGGTGATGTAAATAAGAAACAGGCAGCAATATCTCCTATAAATGTAAACTAACTTGTTTGTCTTAGCGATTGGCTGAACAAAAAGTAGGACTGAGTGGACTTGTAGGCTCTGAAGTTTTCCACTGTTTTTTTTTTTTTTGAGTGCAGTTATATAACAAAAAAAAAATCTACATTTGTAAATTACACTTTCATGATAAAGAGATTGCACTATGGTACTTGTATGAGGTGAATTGAAAAATAGTATTTCTTTTATCATTTTTACAGTGCAAATATTTGCAATCAAAAATATAATATAAAGTGGGCACTGTGCACTTTGTATTCTGTGTTGTAATAGAAATCACTATATTTGAAAATGTAGAAAAATATCCAAAAATATTTAATAAATTTCAATTGGTATTCTATTGTTTAGCAGTGCGATTAATTTTTGTAACCACGATTAATTTTTTGAGTTAATCGCGTGAATTAACTGCGATTAATCAACAGCCCTAATATTTATAGCATTAGCAGAATAGAGACTGAAGTTCTGATGCCCTGTACTGGGTAGGGATTGTAGGAGCAGATGGGATGGGGTGAGAGAGAGTAAGCAAGGATGCTGAGGAGGAGGAATGAGAAGAAAGCAGAAGAGGATTGAGAGCTATAAAGGAGGGAGGGAAAGACAGAGGAAAGGGTACAGAAAAGAGGGGGAAAGAGAGCAAGGAGGAGAGAGGAGGAAGAGAGGGAAAGGTAGAAAGAGAGGAAAGGCAAGAGGGAGACCAAACAGAGGAGGAACACTCAGAGATCAGGGATGGGGGAGTGGAAAGAAGAAGAGAGATAGAAGTATTAGAAGGGAGAGGAAGATGAGAGAGAATGCAGACCAGAGAGAGGGGACAGGAGAAAAGAAATGCTTGTTGAGTTAATTTCCTTCCCGGTGGAATAACCCTGTTAGGGGAAAAAACAGTCATTTAATAGACAGCATGTCAGCTTGAAATAACACACACGAATTAATATTACATTGCATATGATTTGCTAAATTCTATCCCCTCAGGGACATCTTTTGGTGGAAACAAATTTTGGGTTTGTCAGAATGAGGCTCTCTCTTTGAAGGTAAAATTGCTCTGTCTTTAGTGTTGCATACCTGGCACTGATTCAGAAGCTGACAGAGGCACAGGCTCAGGTGGAGATGACAGGTTTTTCCATTATCCTGCTTGTGTACCAGAGGAGCGTGCATGGATTCGTTCTTTCTGAAGAGAAATATCTGCCAGGGACAGGGGAAGAAAAGAAGAGAAGGAGGGGAGTAGGGAAAGATGAGAGGGTGAAAGAAGAGAAGTAATGGGGATGGAGGTAAAAGTGAACGGAGAAGGAAGCCTGCACTCATCCTTTTCTTAACTTTTCACTATTTCGTCCCTTCTCATATCTGCTTTTATCCTCCCCTAACTTTTCTGGCATTTCTTCCCATTCCATTTGCTTCTGTCCCCATATCTGCCTCACCTTTCATCTGTCATCTTTTTCTTGCTTTCACTATGCCCTAATCTTCATCCTTACATGCCCTCATCTCCAATTCATAATCACCCAGCGCACATCCCTTCTGGCCTCTCACATGCTCTCAGGACATAATCCTGCTCTCTCTTAGACATACTCCATGCCATTCTTCTCTACCCTTCTCCTGTCTCTGGGCTAGTCTTCACAGTTAACCCAGGCTCTTTCTTGGATCTTGCTCCTAACCTGGCTCCCATCCACATACAAAACCTTCTCTCCTGAGTGTGTTGGTGCTTTCCACCTAAGCTAGGTGACTTGTATGGGGCTGTAGGCTAAAGCCCGAGTATTGTTTTCACTTGGGCTGGTAATCTGCCCATTCTGCAGTGAAGACACTGGCTAAACCCCTCGAATAATGGTAGTCCTCCAATGCCTTCCGATAATCCCCGCTGTGTGCCCAGGAGGACAAACAAGTTCTCCCACAATTCACTAATAAAGAATCACAGAAAGCCTAAGCTGACTGCAGTGCTAAGAACCATGGGATCTGACCACAGATGTTCTAGCACCTCACACAGGTGAATGGAGCACAAGTGTGGATGCAGCTGAGTGGACACACTCAAGCAGGATTTGCAATGTGACCGCTCACACGCAGGCTAGGCTAACCAGGTGCTCAGACCTGGATGCCAATCACCCAAATTAGCTCTGCAGTGAAGACGCACACAACCCCCTTTTCACACTCCTCAACTCATTAACATCTCCTTTTCCCTCAGACACTGCCAGCAGACACACATCTCTCCTCACCCTTGCAAATCGAGATTCTCCTTTAGCACACATGATTGAGTTCCTCCATTTGGGGCTAAAGGTCTTGAATTATATTTGGTAAAGCTGCATGTCTGTGGCTTTGCTTGTGTTTGAGGTGACAATGTATTTACTGTATGCAGATACAGACTATTACTAGATATTTAAAGTAGGAGTAAATTATTATATCTGGTGGAAATGAGTTCCACAGGCCAATTGTACTTTACGATGGTGTAAAAAATATTTCCTATTATCATTTTTAAATTTTCTACCTTTCCATTTCATTGCATGTCACCTTTTGTACGATCACAGAAAATTAAGGCCAGAAGGGACTGTTAGATAATCTAGTCTGATCTCTTGTATATCACAGGCCAATAAATTTCACCCAGCTACCCCTGTATCGAGTCCAATGACTTGTGTGTGGCTAAAGTAAATCTTCCAGAAAGGCATCCAGTCTTGATTTAAAGACATCAAGAGATGGAGGATCCACCACTTCCCTAGATAGTTTCTTTTTCCAATGGTTAATCACCTGTACTGTTAAAAAAATTGTCTAATTTAAAATTGTCTGACTTCATCTTCCAACCATTGGCTTATGTTCTGGCTTTCTCCAGTAGATTAAAGAGCTCTTTCTCCCCATGAATGTGCTTATACACTGTTAGCAAGGCGCCTCTCAATCTTCTTATTGATAAGCTAAACAGAGTGAGCTCTTCAAGTCTCTCACTGTAAATCAGTTTCTTCAACCCTGGAATCATTTCTATGGCTCTTTTTTGTACCCCCTCCAGTTTATCAACAATGTTTTTAAAATGTGCCCCTCAGAACTGGATGCAATATTCCAGTCTCAGTCACAGCAATATTATATACAAAGGTAAAATCACCTCCCCACTCCTAATCACCACTCCTCTGTTTATACACCTAAAGATCGCATTAGCCCTTTTTGCCACAGCATCGCACTGGGTACTAAGACCCCTACATCATTTTCAGAATCACTGCTCCAGGACCCAGTCCCCCATTCTGTAGGTATGGCCTGCATTCCTTGTTCCTAGATGTGTAACTTTGTATTTGACTGTATTAAAAGGCATTTTATTTGAGTAGGCCCATCTTACTAAGTGGTCCAGATTACTTTATATAACTCCCCTGTCCTCATCATTATTTACCACTCTGCCAATCTTTGCCTCATTCACAAATTTTATCAGCAGTGATTTTATATTTACTTCCAGATCACTGATGAAAATGCTGAATAGCATCAGATCTAGTACCAGTGCCTATAGAACCCCTCTAAAAACACCCCATTAGTGGTGATTCTCCATTGAAAAATATCTTTTGAGGCTGTCAGTCAGTTAGCCAGTTCTTAAACCATTTAACGTGTTCTTTATTGATATTGTATAGTGCTCACTTTTTAATCAGAATGCTGTGCAGTAGTAAGTCAAATATCTTACAAAAGCCTAAGTATGTTATATTTACACAGTTACTGGCATCAATCAAACTTGTAATCATCTTAAAGAATAAAATCAAGTTTGCTAGACAAGATCATTTTCCATAAAACAATGTTGATTTGCATTAAATAAATTCCTGTTCTTTAATTCTGTATCAGTTGAATCCTATATCAGCTTTTCCATTAATTTTGCCGAGGACTGATATCAAACTAACTGGCCTATAGTTACAGGGGTCATACCACTTGCCATTTTTGAATATTGGACAACATTAGCACTCCTCTAGACATCCAAGAGATTTTATTAATTAATATCAAAGAGCCAACAAACTCATCAGCCAACTCTTTTAGGCCTCTTGGAGGTAGATTTTCTAGGCCTAATGATTTACAAATGTTTATCCCTAGCAGAAGTTGTATAATGTCCTCCTTAATTACTAATGGAATTTAAAGTACTTCATTATTATACTCAGATTATACTAGTACATCACTTTGCTTCTTTCCAAAGACAGAACAGAAATATTTAGTGAATACTTGTGCATTTTGTGCATCATTATTAACAGTTTTACCATCTCCATCTAGTAATGGGCCTATACCATTATTAGGATTACTTTTATTCATAATGTAATTTAAATACTCCTTTCTTATTGTTCTTAGCCCTGCCAGTCCTTAGTTTCCTCTATCAATTTTCTGCACTTAATAATTTTTAATTTATATTGATTTCTATTTATTTCCCCTTTCTTCTATGTGTTATATATTGCTTTTTTTATTTCTAATTGCTACCTTCTCTTCACCACTGAACTGGGATGGGCTTTTAGCCAAAGCTGTCCTTATTCTTGATTTTGGAATTGTGGCTTTTTGGCCATTTAATAAACTCTTCTTAAAGAATTCTCAATTTTCATTCACATTTTTTCTGTCCAAATTTCTCTTCCCACTCAATTTTTCCCATAATTTTCCTTAGCTTTGGGAAGCACCAAGTATATCTATTATTGGTTGGGACTGTCCTCTTTGCCCATATTGAATGTAATCAGGTCATGATCACTGGTCCCTAGGCAACCACTAACTTCCAGTTCAGTGATTATAAAAGAACAAGTTGAATTAGAGAGAGAGAGTAAATAGGAACACATTATTTACCTTCGCTGTACCATCCATGGTTTGTATACCGCTATCATGTCTCCACTTATTTTTCTCCTTCCTAAACTAAACAGTCCCAATCTTTTTTCATATGGAATTTTTTCCATCCATCATTTTTGTATCTGACCCCTCTCGCCTTCTGCTATATGCTTTTAAATATAGGATTAGCAGAATTGAACACATTATTCCAAGTGAGGGAGTATCATCAATTTCTGTAATAGCATTATAATATTTTCAGTTTTGTTCTCCATCCCATTCCTTATACACCTTGACCTTTTGTTTGCTCTTTTGACTGCTCTTATTGCACTTTGAGCTGTCCACAGTGGTTACAGTACATTTAGACCCCACTAATGTTCAAATTATTCCTTCCAGTCTGAAATACCTTGTCAACATTGAATTTCATTTGCCATTGTTGTGCCCATGCACCTAGTTTTGTCAGATTCATTGGAAAATTCTTCAGTCTTCTGCACTCCACTAAACTAAATAAATGGTATCATCTGCAGATTCTGCTACCCCACTTTTTACCCACTTTTCTTGATCATTAATAAATATATTAACGCTACTACTACTATGAAACCAAAACAGAATCACAAAACTCACAACCTTTCAATCTTGAAAAGTTCCTGCAGTTTCAGAGGCAGGGGAAAAAATCATTTTGAGGTTCAATAAAAAGGTTCCTGGGGATGAAACTGGTTCAAATGACGCTCATCTGCTTTCTATTCTGCAAGCCAATAGAATTTAGGGTTTGTCTACACTAGATATTACTGCATTGGCAAGCCAGGATGTGAATTTACCACACACGAGCTTGCTGCGCAGTAACATCCCATGTGGATGCTGCTCCAGCACACTAAAAATGCAGCTTGGCTATTACTACTTGTAAAGTGTAGTGTGCTGTACAGTCACACCCTGGCTTGCCAGTCAGTAGCCTCCCATGTAGACAAGCCCTTAGGCTCATAAACCACTTAGGCACTTTCAAAAATATTATCCAAAGAGCTTTGGTTGGAAGGATTTTTGATTTTTATTTTGCTCACAAACTGCTGCGGTCTAAACAAAAATGTTCTAAACGCATCAGCTCCTTCTCACTCCATGCTCTCATTGGAGAGCTCCCCTCCCTTTCCCTAACAGTTAACTCAAAAGGAAGTTCAATAAAAACGAGGTAAACACAGTGTGAGATCAACCGAGTGCACTTTCCCGCTAATAAGCCCAAACAGACATCCTCACAGCATGCCACCAAATATTGATCTTTGCATTATCAAGAAAATGGGCCAAAATCTGCTCCTAGTTACTTGACTAAAGTAAAGCTATATTAATGTAACCGAGAGCAGAATTTAGCTAAAGTTTCAAAATTTTCAAACCTTAGTGCCTGTAGCTAGGTGCCTATCTAAATATGGATTAAGAACCCTAAATGCAAATGGCCTGATTTTCAGAGGTACTGAGTACCCATAGCTCCCTACCAGGGAAGGTTGTCTGTCTGGCTTTCAGCAAGCCATGGATGCAGTGATTTGCTGAGTGGTAGAGGAGTGATGGATAGCATCCTTTGCTGAGAGTGTGAATCGTCTTTCAGACAGGAAGGCACTTGCTTTTAATCTTCATTCTTTCTTTGCTTGGATTTATGTGAGCAATTGTCATTAGGATACTTTTTGGATCTGAAATGGGGTCTGCAGAGGGCTTTCTCTGTTGAAAGCTCTGACATGTATTCAGTCATTCACTGATATAAGCAAAGGAAATCTGTACAGATCGGTCTTAAAGCTAACATAAAAGGGAACCTTCAAATGTTTAGCATTAATCTGAGGCGTTTTGTTTGTGGGACTCGAGACTGCATATAAACAATTTTAAATAGTTTGTGGTACATCACAGCAACCTCCCCCCCCCCTCTCCCACCCCATGGAATTGTGAAAAGAAATGCGAGAAAAACACCCCCTGGAGTAGCTTCCTCTGCTTTCAATTGCAATCAGCAAATAAAGCCACACTTGCATCAGTCTTGATGAGCTGATAAACAAATCTATCAAATTTGCCAGTCTGTTGGAATCCCAGGCTGTCGAATGGTAGATGGAGGTAGGGGTTACAGCAGGGTGGAATTTGCTGTAGCTGGGAGCTGAAGTACAATAATAATAATACAGTAATAAATGCTCTGCTGCTCCAGCAGTGAGAGCAGAGCTGCCAGGGCTGTGAGGAATTTGGAGGCGGGAGGAGGCAGCAGTGGGAGACCAGAAGAAATATGGAGGAAGGGGAGGAGGAAGCAGCAGGAGTCCTGGAGGGCGATGAGCAGAGGACAGCAGCAAATGTCCAGGAGCTTGGGGAATGAGGAGAACAGAGGAAATGGGAGTTTGTGAAGAACGTGGGTCCAAGATTCTGATCATGCGTTACATGAAATGAAAAACAGACACATTTTGGGAAATAGGGTTATAATTTCATCATGGGATTTTAGTAAGTAGACAAAGCATTCAACCTCTCTGTGGAACTGTAGCCCCTTTCATTCGCAGTTGCCTTTGTGTGTATATGCATGCGCACACACACACACACACACTGCAATGCCTGCCTATTCAATTTGGCTTTTAATGAGGGGGACTGAGCAAGGGGGCATCTTAGTTTTGTGAGTTGGGGAGGTTTTGTGAGTTGTGAGTTCGGGAGGTTTTGACCAACATTGTGTCACCTTAGAGCAGAGGTGGGCAAACTACGGCCCGCGGGACTGTCCTGCCCGGCCCTCGAGCTCCCAGCCCCTCCCCCGAGCAGAGCGGCAGCGTGTCTGGCTCCAGCTGGGCGGCACGGCTGCCAGACATGCTGCTCTGAGCGGCATGGTAAGGGGGCTAGGGGGTCGGATAAGGGGCGGAGGGTCTCGGGGGGCAGTCAGGGGACAGGGAAGCAGGGGGTGGTTGGATGGGGTGGAGGTTCTGGGAGGCAGTCAGGGGACGAGGGGGGGTTGGATAAGCATGGGGACCCGGGGGGCCTGTCAAGGGGCGGGGGTGTGGATAGGGGTCAGAGCAGTCAGGGGACTGGGAGCAGGGGGTTTGGATAGGGGGTGGGATCCCGGGGGCGGTTAGGGACGGGGGTCCCAGGAGGGGGTGGTTAGGGGACAAGGAGCGGGGGGGTTGGATGGGTCAGGGCTTCTGAGGGGGGCAGTCAGGGGGCAGGAAGTGGGAGGGGTCGGATAGGGGGGAGGGGCCAGGCTGTTTGGGGAGGCACAGTCTTCCCTACCCGGCCCTCCATGCAGTTTTGCAACCCCAATGCGGCCCTCGGGCCAAAAAGTTTGCCCTCCCCGCCTTAGAGTTTTTGTAAAATGTGGTGGTGGGTTTTTTTGTTCTGAATTGTGCATGTACCGGATAAGCACGCACGTGTACTTCTTTGAGTGATGGTCCTTATTGCATTCCACTGTGGCTAATGCATGTGCACCATGCATTCAGAGCCGGAGAATTTAGGTATTAGTGTCCATTGGTCCATGCATGCACCCTCACTCACCTCGTGCCTCCAACCGAGGGGATAAAAGGCAGGGAGGACTGACTGCCTCTCCGGTTCCTTCTCTCCGCTGCATGGTCCGGGTCGGAACCTCTCTGTGTCCATAGCTTCAGCTTCATCCCTTAAGATAAGATTTAGCTTTGTAAATAGTTTTAGTATTTTTTACAGTGTAGAGCTTTAGTGTTAGATTAATCTTTGGGTGAACACACACCATACCCCATGCAGGTACTGGACTATGCCCAGGACTCGAGGCTTCAAACTGTGAGTGTCCTACCTGCTATCCTTCTCGGCCAGTGACGACCACCAACGCTGCCTGTACGGCCTTGGGGAAGCTCACATCGTAGCAGTATCTGACTCTCCTTCCCCAGCCACACCTGAGAAGGGTGGGAACTCCACCTCTGAAAACACCTCGTGGAAAAGGCTATGAGACCTCAATGATCCCCAGATCGGGGAACCCCCCTCGTATGTCGGTCTGACTCATCACAGAGTGAACCTCCTGCTGCTAAGTCCAACTCTGGTGCCAGAGAATCTACCCCCATAGACTCCCTGGCCGGATCTTCTCAGGAACCCAGAAAACTCTCTTATACTCATGAAACTAAGTCTTCCTTGAAATTCACTTAGAAGAAGTCAGATTTGACTCTCAGCAAGCCCAGCATCTCAGTCCAAGAGGGCTTAGTATATCTTAAGTCCCAGAAACTTGACAAGAAAGCCCATAAACATTGGGCTCCATCAGCACTGGAACATGATCCATCGCTACCATCATCCTTGGCACCTGCCAAACTTTGGGATCTGCCAGCACCAATGAAGACCACTCACTGCCTATCCATGGCACCGTTTTTGACGGCACCCTCTCTGGCTCTGATGGTCTAGGCAGAGACAGCCCCTCTCACTCTGGGAAGAACTGGGTCACATGCCCCTCCACAGGACATCTTTGTACTCTCGGATCTGGAATCCCCTCCATCAGGTCCATTCCTTTCCAGAGATGTCATAACACCACCTAAGGAGAAGTCCGCTCGGAGAAGTTTATCACTTGTGCCTTCCTCGAGATACAACTTCCCTCCAGCAGCATCGGCGGTACCGCCTCTGGAACAGGAATCATCTTTCTCCACATTGGGAGACTCTGATCCACAGGAGCCTTCGTTTTCTTACCCTACGTATCCACCACTGCCCAAAAGACTTACACCACCTTGGGACCAACCTTTGTGTTTAGCTCAAAGCCACTGGTACCCATGCCTTGGGGACCTCCACATCCCCTTTTTGATCCTTTCTAACTGGTCATATTGGGGGCCCTGGAACCAGTACTCCCCTGCAGAGTTGGTCAGGTCTGCTGGGGAGTCACTCCTCCCCTCCCCTCAAAGGAGGTACTCAGATCCCCCCTTGATCCTTCTGAAGAGGAAGAACAAAATGCACTGGATCTAGTGGTTTTGCCGGAACCAGCAAGACTGCCATCTTCATCTCTGGACAAAGCGGTAACCCCTATCTCTACCTCCCCAATGAGGTCAAGCAGTTCCAGGATCTTCTTCATAGAGTTGCTAGTGAACTTCAGATTCCTCTTGAAGAGATCCACGAATCCCAGCACAAACTCCTGGACATCCTC
The DNA here is from genome assembly GCA_003942145.1 of Platysternon megacephalum. NCBI lineage: Eukaryota > Metazoa > Chordata > Testudines > Platysternidae > Platysternon > Platysternon megacephalum. The sequence goes on from QXTE01000173.1 coordinate 2,666,738, forward strand.
CTCCCATCTGGATCCAACAAAATAGTGCTCCCCATTAATGAGGCTATAATGGAGCTAGCTAGGGCTGTTTGACACACTCCCGCTATCTCTGCCACCTCCAGGAGAGTAGAAAAACACTATTATGTGCCGGTCAAAGGGGTTGATTCCCCTCTGCCAATTCTTTGGTAGTCCAAGCAGCTTCCAAAAGGGGTAGACAGCAATACCCCCAATCTACCTCTGCAGAGAAAGAGGGTAAGTGTCTAGACCTATTGGGGAGAAAGGTCATCTCGTCACCTAGCCTCAGGTTCAGGATAGCCACCTATCAGGCACTACTGGCTAAGTATGACTTCCTGAACTACTCCAAGTTGGCGGAGTTCACTTCTGCAACAGGACAGAGCTTGTTTCCAGGCATTGGTAGATGAAGGCAAACTAGTAGCACAGACCGCTCTCCAATCCGCAGTCAATGCCACTGACACCTCCTCTAGAGCCATGGCTCTCACCACTGTTATGCACAGAGAGTCATAGATCCATGCGTCAGGGTTCCCTACAGAAGTCCAGAATACTGTGGAGGACCTCCCCTTTGAAGAATCATGATTATTCAGTCAGAAGATGGATGAGTCCCTCGATACCTTAAAGGACTCTAGGGCTACTCTCTGCTCTTTGGGGATATATACACTTGCCCCCAAGAGGAAGTTCCATCGACAATCATCTAGACCTAAACCCATGGCTCAACAATGTTTTCATCAGAAGCCCTATGCACCGCCATGCAAAAGACAGAGGGTTAAAAGGACCCACTTCCCTAGATCTTCTGCAACAGGCTTGGCATCCCAATCTCAACCCCCCAATGAGGTGTTATTTTTGATGGGACCTCAAGAGCTGCGAGCTATCACTCTTTCTGAACACTGGCATGCAATAACAACAGACCAGTGGGCGCTGAATGTCATCTGCTCTGGCTATATGATTGAGTTTGCATCTCTACCTCTTCCACAACCCCCTTTCCCTCTCCTCTCCTCTTTGGGGACCACTCTCATGAGAACATTTTCAAGCAGGAGATGGACTCCGTATTACACCGAGGGGAGATAGAAGATGTCCCTCCTCAATACCAAGGGAGCGGCTTTTACTTGACTTACTTTCTTATACCCAAAAAGAAGGGAAGATGGAGACCAATTCTTGACCTCCACCACCTCAACCACTTCATTCACAAACTTAAGTTTTGTATGGTCACGCAGGCCTCTATAGTACCATCCCTAGAAAAGGACATGTGGATTACAGCTCTCAATATGAAGGACATCTACTTTCATGTCAATATTCATCCCTCTTACAGACGCTTCCTCAGATTCGTGGTGGGTTCTGACCATTTTCAGTACAGATGACTCCCTTTCGGCATAGCGACTGCCCCCAAAATCTTCACCAAAGTGTTTGCGGTAGCAGCAGCTCTCACCAGATGCCTCGGTCTCATTGTCTTCCCCTGTCTCGACGACTGGCCCCGTGTTGCCAAGTCACGCCCAGAGGCCCATGTGTCAACTCTAATGATGCTACACCTCTATTCCCTGAGGATCAGCATAAGTGTCTCAAAGATCTGTTCTCACAGTCACACAGTCTCTGGACTTCATCGGGGCCACCCTGGATTCAGAGGATACTTGCCCACAGACAGGTTTCAGCCCATGAACAATATTACAGTCCATATCACAAACAGCCCTTGAGAACAAGTCAGGACATGTCTATTTCTTCTAGGCCATATAGCCTCCTGCACTCATGTCACTCCATTTGCAAGACTCCATCTTTGTTGCCCTCAAGCATGGCTCGAGTCTGCATACACTCTGAACCACCAGCCCATGAGCTTCATGGTAACAATCTCCGCCAAGGTGGTTTCTATGGTGGATGAATCTTTGACAGGTGTGCGTGGGCATCCCTTTTCTCCCCTTCTCAACAGACAGGACCATAACCACAGACACGTCTTTTTGGTTGGGGAACCCACATGAACAACCACACAATACCAGGTGCCTGGACACCCCAAGAGTCCAGGATTCACATCAATATTCTGGAGTTACAAGCAGTAGGGAAGACATGCAAGACTCTTCTTCCATTCACCACGACCTGATACTGTCAGGCAATGTTACGACCGCCTTCTACATCAACAAGCGGGGAGGATTGATATCTGTCTCCTTGCATGTGGAAGCGATCAGCTTATGGAACTGGTGTGTCAGCACCCAAATCACCCTATCAGCAGCCTACCTTTCTGGGAAACGACAAATGCTCACGGACTCCCTCAGCAGATATTTTGCCGTCAACCACGAGTGGGTATTCCACGACTCAGTGTTGCACAATATCTTCGATCTATGGGGAACCCCAACCAGCTTCTGTAGCGAACAGAAAATGCATCACATCCTGCTCCAGAAGAGCCATAGGTCACTATTCCCAAGGTTATGCTCCACTTCTTCCTTGGTTAGATCAACTGAACTATGCATTCCCTCCACTACTACTCCTGCCACGAGTTCTACGCAAAATCCAGCAGCACAGGGCACCCGTTATCCTGATCACCCCCTGCTGGCTCAAATAATTTTGGTTCCCAACTCTCCTGTGCATGTCATCCCAAGTACCGATCATCTTCCCAATGCTTCCAAGCTCCTGACCCAGTGGATCAGCAAGATCAAGCACCCAAAACCGCATTCATTTCACCTCAGGGCTTGTTTTTTGGATGGGCATGGTCCTTAGAACACTTGTGCGCTGCAGCCATACAAGACATATTTTCCAGTAGTAGGAAAGATTCCACTAGACACTGTTACCTGGCTAAATGGAAATGTTTTTTTTCTTGGGCACATCAAAAGGATGCTTTTCCAGAAAATACAGCTATCCCTGTCATTGTAGACTGTATCCTTTCTCTAAACACATCAGGCCTATCCATCAGCTCCTTATGACTCCACCTGGCAGCAATCAGTGCGTACCATCCTCCTTCTCAGGAGTACTCGGTCTTTGCTCACCTGCTGACCACCAGATTTTAAAAGGGCCTAATCAGAACCTTCCCGTCTATTCACAAGCCTACCCCTCAGTGGGACTTGAACCTTGTTTTCTCTGCACTCATAAGGTCACCCTTTGAACCCCTAGCTTCCTGCTCAATATCCCTTCTCTCTATGAAGGTCAGATTCCTTGTAGCCATCACCTCAGCCAGAAGGGTTTGCGACTTAGATCCATAAAAAATAGGTTTCCTTATGTTCATACCCCAAATTCATCCTCAAGTTTCTTTCAGAATTTCCTTTGAACCAATCGATCCAATTGTCTGTTTTCTTCCTTAAACCACACGCCTCTTCAGAGGAACAGAGACTCCAGGCCCTCGGTGTCCAGTGAGGCTTGCACAGAACAAGACCAATGGAGAAGTCCCTGAGGCTATTCATCACTATAACGGAAAGAATCAGGGGACATGCACTCTCCACCCAGAGGATCTCCACGTGGATCTCTGTCTGCATTCTACTCTGCGATCAACTGTCAAACCTTCCCCCTCCTCATGGGGTAAGAGCTCATTCCATGAGAGCACAAGCCGCGACTATGGCATGGCTTCAGGTCCCTCCTTGGTAGTTGTAAAGCAGCCACATGGGGCTCTGTCCACACTTTTACGAGACAACATGCCCTAGTCCAGGACTCCTCTGCTGATGCTGTCCATCGCTCATCCCTACTGCCTAACTCCTCGCCCCCTCCTCCTACTTAGGAACTGCTTGTTAATTACTCATGGTGGACTACAATAGGGACCATCACTCAAAGAAGAAAAGGAGGTTACTCACCTGTAGCTGGAGGTTCTTTGAGAGGCTTGGTCCCTATATGTATTCCACTACCCACCCTCCTTCCCCTCTGCTCTGGATCTTCTCTGATTAGTGGTGGAAAAGGAACTGGAGAGGCGATTGGTCCACCCCGCCCTTCATCCCCTCAGTCAGAAGCACAAGGTGAGCCAGTACGCATGCTGGACCAACACACTACTTTCAAATTCTCCGTCTCTGGACACATGGTGCACATATGTAACCCACAGTGGAATACAGATAGGGACCACACATCTTATATCTATACAAACACATATACATATAGTTAGCTATATACATTTATATCTATATATGAAATGGGCCAGAGCTACAATGTTCAGAGTCTGATGTGAAGTTCTCCAAAGTTCAAGGGTATTTGGTTCCAGGCTTGTGGTTTGAGCTTATCTTTCAAATATATGTAACATTAAACACACATGTAAACGCTTAAGGAGCAAGATGACATGACTGTGCAACACTCAGTACTTCTGACGACAAGAATCACCCACAGTTTCTGTGTACACGGAAGAGACTATTTCACTGATAAGAGCAAACTTGTGCTGATGACTCGGGTGAGGAGACAGAGAAAGAAAGACATAAAGTGACATTTCAGTTACATCAGCATTTTTTAAAAATTAAGAAAGTAGAAAGAAAGGGGCAGAAGAAACAAAAGCCCCTCAGAAGCACGGTGGTGTTAATCTAACCTTCAGCATGACTGAAAACTCCACAGGCAGGTGAGCAGAATTATTGATGTTTGAAGTAATTACTTCAGCAGGCACCGCTATCAAAATTCATAGTGATTGATTTCCCACTAGTCAGCTTATCTCTCCCAGGACAAGTACCCTGGAAAGCAGCTTATAACCCCTTCCTAATAAGCTGTGGCACGTCACTGGAGAAAATGGCATCAGGCTCTTTTTGTTTTGCGTTCATTGCTGTTAAAGGTTGAATCATTTTAGAATTTTGAAGCATACTGAACTCTCTTCTTTTCTCCTTGAGATGATCTGGCAATGGAGCCCTGCACTCCCTTCCCTAGCACCCCATCACCATCCTCTCTAGTACGCTGTTAACCAAATGAGACTTTCGGGCAATTTCTTTCAATAACAGCAGGGAAAAGCCAGATTTAAACACATGCAGCCAACAACTTTATTTTTTAAATATTTAATGTTATATCAAAGTGGACTGGGAGCTTCTTAAATCCAGGCACCGAGGCTTAATAGCCAGGTGTGTAACTATGGGCTTTATTGATGATGTCTGTGCTGCATGGGCATCCATGCAGCACTGACTTAAACCCCCAAAATCCTGTCCCAGCAAACAGCAGGCCCAGCATAAAATCAGCAATGGTTGTTCCAAAATACCACTCAGGTGTCTAGAACAGATGACCCAGGCCATAACAGTTAACTGGAGCAGTGAAGAATGGCAACATTGTGATGAGAATACAATTTAACGTTTTTCATGCTCCAGGTATCCCAAAGCAATGAGTTAGTGTCACATGGTGCTGCAGCAACTGATCAGGCAAACACAGCATCCATCCACTGTGTGCTGAGAAGCAGCTCTCATGCAGCCTTTGGACATCAGAATCTGGTTTACCGAGAGAGGATATCGACCCTGGGCCCTAGGGTTAATCTCTTACCCTCCTGCCCATGGCTGGTTTTATAAAGAGACATGGAGTTAAGAGAGATGGAACCTCAAGCAAACTTGACTTTCCTATAGAACTTCGATGAATCCCCCTTTCCCTCTCCTCTACCTCCCATCTGGAGCTGTTCCCTGCTCCTGCACCACCACCATCCCTTGTAGGCGTCTCCCCCACTTTAGCTCCTATTTGTTAAAGCTTTCCTGGCTCCATCCTAAAGGCTGTGAGCTGCCCAGCACCCCCCTGGGTTGTGCTGTCCCATTGCACAGAGCAGAGGTGGCCTGTTTTGTGAAGCTGTGTGACATTCGCTGACGGTGAGAAAAAGTCACAGATTTCCCCCCTACCCAGGGTCCAAAACAGCTGCTCTTCTGGTTGCTCTGCTCTGCCTCCCTCTCCGTGGGGGCTGCAGGCTGCCTGCCAGTGCCCCTGGAACTAGCGGAAGCAGAGAGGACATCTGCAGAGAGGCCACTTAATTACCTGGAACGCAGTGCCACAGCCTCTTGGAGGAGGAACTGCTGCTGTCTGCCCACAGTCCAGCTGAATGCATAAGATTATAGCTGGGATTCAGGCACACACAACCGAGCTGCCAAATGTCTGAGTGTCACACCTGATGAGTGATGCTTGTCAGCTTTGATAGACTCAGCCCTCAAAATTCAGATGTGGATGTGGGTTTCTAATGCTCCAAACTTCAGAGGTTTGGGTTCTGTCCGTTGTACAGATGAGGTCATTTGTGAAATCCAGATGTCCTCAAAGTCTAGGAATAGTCAGCACTGGGGTTTTAGTTTGGATTTGGGCCCATCTGTGTTATTGTAGCACATACAGAAGTTCATGAGAGACTTGCAAGTTTCCTGCAATACTGAAGCACATGGGATAGTGAGCCAAGGACAAAGTGGGAACAGACAGGGCTCCAAACCACCTGGCTTTTCATCCATTTGTGTCAGGAGACACATCATCTGAAAGTGTTTTCCCTTTCATTTCAGCTTGTTTCTCTTGTGTGGAAAGCTGGAGTGCTCTCTTGTACAGATACCGTCACTCTACTCTGCCATCTGGCACAAGTGCATGGGAGGCGAATTATACTGTTCAGCAGGAACCAAAAAGATAATTTGCCGGAACAGTTTTATGAAAAGAGAAAGAGAGAGAAAACAGGGGAGGGGGGAAGAACAAGAGCCCTTATTATGGGAAAGGTGAGCTTATGTTTGACAAGCTCAGGTGTGACAGGCTGCTTGTGAGCAGGGCCTGAGGGAGATGGAGATAGAAGGAAAAGCAGAGGGATTACTGGGAGGGATGAGCCAACCAGTTTATACAAATAAGAACTGATCTGAACCTTCACAAAGAATTAAAATTAGATCTTTTTGAGGTTTGAAAATATTTGGTCAAGTTTTCTCCCTCTTTGTCCATTTTCACACACCTCTGTGCTTCCTGACCTTCTGGATGTGACACAGATACCCTTTATGTGGGTATCCTTGTATTATATATGGAGATATACCTATCTCATAGAACTGGAAGGGAGCTTGAAAGGTCATTGAGTCCAGCCCCCTGCCTTCACTAGCAGGACCAAGTACTGTCCCTGACAATTCCCCCCCACAAATGGCCCCCTCAAGGATTGAACTCATAACCCTGGGTTTAGCAGGCCAATGCTCAAACCACTGAGCTATCCCTCCCCCCAGAATCTCTGGCTCAGATTCTTGGCTCCGCTCCATGCCCTTTGCACTGCTCAGGAGGTGCATCGGTAGTGGAAACCTCCCTCCAGTCTCCAGCTAGCAATACTCTAAGTGTGGGGCAGTTCTCAGCCGGTGGATAGCTTGCCCAGCCAGCTCTGACACCTCCCTCCCCGCACAGCCCCTGGTGCAGGGGACATGTTGGGTGCAGAGGGGCAGGTGGAAGGAGTGGCCAGAAAGCAATGTGTTCTGGCAACCCCATATGCTCTGGTATATGATCTCTAATGGTCCATAGTCAGCTGGCATAAGTTAGAGCAGCCCCCAAACTGTTATTACCTGTGCAAGAATCAAGGGGCAGGGAGAGATTTAGGGGGTCACCAGCAGTTCCCTGACAGGCACCCCATACTCTTGCACCTAACAGAAGCTGGAGGCAGCAGAGAATCAGGCCCTCTGTGTGTGCATCTTTATGCTCGTGGATTTCTTTGCTTGTATCTCTTTGAGCCTGGGTGACTTCGGGCATATGTGACATGTGCAGCCACACAGAACGCTGCTCTGCTATGGGCCCCACACCACAGTCTGCCAGCCAGTGTGCCAACCCCAGTTCCACATCCATCTCCTGTCAGACTCCAGTGCAGTGGGCCACAGCAGAGAATGAATTCCCAACGGCCCTCCCTGAGTGGCAAGCTGGGCTTCAGTTCCAGTGCCTGGTTCCCTACTCCAGGCAGAGTGATCATCAGAGCCCACAGAGACTCACAAAGATGAGGGAGCAGATGGTCACAACAATGCAAGTGGGTTATATTAAGGGAGGAACTGCCTGAGGGTTATTTCTTAGGTGCACACAGATGGAGGAACCTGGTCTTAGGTAAGGAGAAATCCAGATGAGGCCCCAAATGTGTTACTTTGCATGAGCTTCTGAAGAACCCCATCTATGTGTCTCTCTGCATGTCTGTCTGTCTGTCTGGGAGTCTGTATGTCTGAGCTCTCGCTGATTTTTGCATGGTTGGCAAACCAAGCACAGAATGCAGACCGGATGGTTTCCCTTTGGGGTTTGCAGCCTCACTTTGTCTGTAATTGTTTCTGACGTTTCACCTGTCACATTGCAAGCTTCTTCCGGGGGGTGATAAAACGTTTGGGTTCCAGAATGTGGAGCTGGCACACTGTGTTTCCTGTCGACAAGAGATCAAATATGTCGGGACTCGGGAGGAAAGTCAAAAAGAAAAGGTGGAAAAAGAAAAAAAAAAGGGGGTGGGGGGTGGGGGAGGAGAGAAAGAAATAGGAACAATTGCCTGGAGACAGGTGGACAGATGCCTAGCAAACCAGATAGACAGACGGCTGTGGCAGAAAGACAGCATGCTCCTTGCTGTTCTCAGGCTGTAATTAGCAGCTATTTAGGCAGTAAGCCCTAGCAAACCCGTTATTATCAATACTTAATGACTCTGAGGTGAAGCCCAAAGCAATTAATGCCCTTTGAGAACTGGGGGCTAATGACAATGAGCACTGATTTTGAGAGATTGTGCGTGTGTATTAGTTTAAAATAAAAAAAGGGAGGGAGCCTATGGTGAGCAGAGCAGCTATGGACTACACAGAGCGTCGTCTCTGCTTGCATACCCCTTTTCTTTCAGGGGAGAGGTCGCTGTCTGAATTGATAGTGTCCCCCTTTGGAGAAATCCAAAATACTCACCTCTAAGCTCCCAGAAGGCAGTGGGGGCTGCACCTCACTCTTTTCTCCTTAGGTATTTGTAGGGCATTACAGTAGCATTTGAGCACCTTACAAATGTTTATGAATTTATCCTCATCACACCCCTGTGAAGTAGGGGGGCTTGATTAGTCCTATTGTCCAGAGGGAGAACTGGTGTACAGAGAGAATAAGTGCTTTGTCTGAGGTCACACAGGGATTGAACTCAGATCTCTGGAATGCAGTGCCTTAACCTGCAGACCCTCCTGAACCCATCCCTCCGGGTGGGCATTTGGAAGGGCATTGAAAGGGTCTGAGGGAGCCGCTCACAAGCTGAGAGAAGTTGGGGGAATGGTGGGAAGTGTAAAAAAGAAAAAAAAAAAAAGTATCCCTGTCCCAAAGGAATCCTTTGAAAGAAAAAAAAGAAAACCTGCCTTTTTATCCCACTGCATAGACTGTCCTCCTCATAGGCACATCCCAGCCCCCGGTCTCTGCACAAACATATCTACATCCACACATGTGCAGTCACCGCATGCACATACACATCTATCTGTGTCTCGTGAGCCAAATTCCCTGCTGCTGCGAATTGCTATAGCTCCATTGAAGACAATGGAGCCCTGCTGATATATACCAGCTGAGGATCTAGCCAGTGGTTTCCGAAATCTGTGTGTAGCTGCAGACAGCATCAAAAGACTTATTTAGTAACCAAATGACATACACCGTCCTGGCGTGCACAGTGCTTTATTAGCTAGTGGTAGGCACTCCCAAGCCAGAAAACTTAAGACAATTTCCAGTCCCATTCCCCAGGCTAGTAGGAGATGCTGCAGAAGCAGAGCCAAACTCAGCTTCTCGGGGAAAGATTGCCTCATGTTGCTCAACAAAAATTCCTCCAGCCATCCAGGCCTGCTTGGCTGGGAGAACAGTGGCTGTGACATGGGTGATGGAGGTGAGGGTAGGAGTCCTTGCCCAAATGGGGACACTGCTCCCTAGAGGTCGGGGGGTTGGGGCTAACGATAATGTATACGAGTCTATATAGAAAGTTAAAAGCAAAGTTTGATGTTTCTAACTGGCCCTTTCAGGCAAGCTGTTGGAATTATTAATATTAGTATGGGAGACCACCAGACACTAATTTAACCATAAATTCTTTTTTTAAGCCCAAAGGGCAAATGGTATTTTATACATTTTCTCTAAACATGCCTAACAGCCTAAACATAAGCAGTCACCATTCTCACTACACTAACAAAGTATTCATAAGCATGTGATCAATACACCTACAAATAGGCCAGACCTAGGAAAACCATCTCAGCTTGGCATGCTCCAGCATGTTCAGGTTGGGTCTGACATAGACCCTTCAGACTCATGGCTCTCTTTATACCCTTCAGCTAATTTCAGCTAGTTTTAGCAAAAACCCAGTTTGAAGCAGTTTATTCTTGCTACTTTCCTTTCTCCATGGCCTTCCTTTCTTATCTCTTGCCCTGTCCTTGCTTACCAGCAGAACAGTGGGAAGGTTTGGGCTTGTTTCTGTTAAGGCAGTTTTCCTTTGTCTTGTTACTGCAGCTTTTCACTTTATCGGTTTACTTTTGGAACCATACATTTTTCCCACACTACAAGTAATAAGTAATATATTCGTCTCACTGCGTTCTTCTAATTGCTGTTTGGGGCCTTTTCCTTACTAGCCACAAACCATTAAAACAAATATATTATGTTCTTAACCAAAGTTAAGTTAACTTTAATTCTTTTAATTTCATAACTACACACACCATAGAACCTACCAGGGCAAAGTCAGGAAGTAGGGCTTGTGAGTTGCTCCTGAGCTAAGAAGACCACTCTGACATTGAGCGGGAAGGTGTTTTGAAGATGCTGTGGATATGAAATGGCTGCTTCCCAGGGCCCTATCCTGTCAGAGACCCTCACCCAAGCACTTTTATTTTGTTCTCAACCAGAGAACACCTCCACCTTTATTTGGTGTAGTTTCATATAAACTGCACCCCAAAGACTTTACGAAATTACATAACTGAGTCAGCAATCGATAATAACAGCCAGGGGAGAGAGAAACGAGGCAAGGGAGCAAAGCTATGTTTTTAGCTGAGATCTGAATAGAGAGGGGCTGCTGCAGATGGCAGGAACTGCAGAGGAGAAGGCCTTTGCATCAGCTGTAGTGATGGGGTTGTAAGAAGAGATGGGTGGGAAAGGGAACAGAGAGAGACCAGGGGCCCCATTCTTAACTCACTGAAGTCCAGAGTTGCACTTATGTGAATGATGGCAGAATTAGAACTGTGAGATAAGCTAGGTAAAACAAACAGTTACAAAAAGGAGCCAAATTCTGTTCTGAATTATATGGAGACAACCCATCTACTTCACTGGGAGTTGCACCTGTGTAACTGACAGAATTTGGGCCAAGGAGGTCGATTATGAACTAGAGAAGCCCTTACTAGACCCTAGAGCTGTGAGTAAAATGTGTGACTATCGCATTTCCAGCAGATGTTTTGCTAAACTGGGTGAGTAGAACTTGGTAGGGAAGGAGATGGAGGGAGGTACCCACTGTTCAGAAATCAGGTTGAGTAAAGTTAAGTATTTGGGCTCCGTGACCCACTTTGTGCTATTTCCCTCACCCTGCAGCTTCCGCATGGCCTAAAAAGAAACATTCAGTGAAGCTTTAAAACTGACTAAATTGATGCCATTGAGATTTTTTTTTTTTTTTGGTCTGTGCACATTAGTATAAAACTACCAAACTGTGGCATATTAAACATAGTGCCTTGTGCCATGGGCTAGAACCAGAGCTGTGTTCTCTATTTCATGCAGTGACTTTCAAAATCCCTTTGGCCTTATGCTCCACAAACCGTTGGAGATGCTTGAAAACCAATTGTTTTTCCTTACTGATTTTGTCCTTTTTTTCATTAGGTGTATTGCTTTCCTCTGTGTATTCTGAATGGAGCTTGACATTCACGGGGCTCTGATTGTTTATTTCCTGTTTTTGCACCAGTCCCAGTGATGATGTCAGTACATCTGACTGTGATTTATTAGGTCCATGCTGTTGCTGAACAGAGGTTTTATATTAGTCCAACCTTAAATGTATTGCATTGCACAATTGGTGCATATGGGTGTGTTACAGCTCCAACAGACGCAACCAGCTTAGGCCACTGATAGGGATACGAAACGAGACAAAACACGGGCCTTTTCTATTATCACAGTTCTTAATAATAATAATTTGAGATATACCTATCTCATAGAGCTGGAAGGGACCCCGCAGGATCATTGAGTCCAGCCCCCTGCCTTCACTAGCAGGACCAATTTTTTGCCCCAGATCCCTAAGTGGCCCCCTCAAGGATGGAACTCACAACCCTGGGTTTAGCAGGCCAATGCTCAAACCACTGAGCTATCCCTCCCCCCATTCTTATAGTTGTGTTTTCAACTCCACAGTGAAAGAGATCGTTTTAAAGAAACTACGTGCTTAGGAAGTAGAAGGTGCTGACACCCACCAGTCTGAACTAGCTGTCAGAGATGATACTACTCCTTGACAAGAGACTTGTGTGAAATGTTTGTAACTGGAATGGCCTGGAGGTATCCCCACCAGATTGCTCACCGTAACTTTGGAACAACCAAAGCTCAGGCTGCCCTTGTAGAATCCATCCCAGGTTTATGCTGAGCCTGCTGCATGATGGGACAAGGCTTTGGAAGTTTCGTGAGTGCTGTGGAGATGCTCATGGACGCAAGCAATGATTAATGAAGTTCATAGATACCTCTACATGTCTCACTAACAAGTTTCAGTGTCTTGATTTAAAGAGCTTTCAGTATCCTGGGACATAACCCACAGTCACACAGAACTCCCCTGCTTTGAAGCTTCATCATGAGCTCCAAACTCATCCTAGTTATGCTGAAAGGTTTGCTAACTTTTGGAGCAAACATGGACCCAGTTTGGAGCAATGGCTGATTGATCCTTTTGCACTAAAGCGATGTGAAACTTGTTTTATATGTCTCCTCCCCTCCCGCCCCCCCGCCCCTCCCACGAAAGAAAGAAAGAAAAAAGCAACCAAGCAAGAAAAATACTTGATTTGAGTAAGCTGAATATTTTAGGTTTATTTGATATCCAAATTTAAAACGAAAATAAGGAGGTATGAACCCCATACAAAATTAGGCTGGAAAAAATATGGAATCACTGAGAAATGAAACCACCGTTTCCTATATCTGTTTGCTGCTTCCTTTCATAGTTTTTTTTTTTTTTAAAGAAGAAACTTGAGAAAATGTACCTGTTTGGTGAGGTGGTGATTTTAAATGTTGACTGTACTAACTGGCTGGCCTCTGTGAATTCTCTCTCTGGTCTACCCCACTGCAATTTTATTCAAAAGAAGAGAATGAAAGCTCTCAACAGAATCACTTCAAGACACCCTCTCCATCCTTCCCTCCACCCCTCTCCTCTCGCTCTTTGTGCTGCATGTTCCCGTTTTGCAAAGTAATTTCATGGCTCGTGCACTTAAGATTCCATCAGAAAGCTGAGTCTTTGATCAGGCTGGCAGACGCCCTGCTGGGATTTCATTGGCAAATCACAATTCCCTTAATTAACACAATGTGGCTTTATATCACTAAACTGATTCAAACTGGGTCCCTGCGCTTTTTACCTCCAGATTTACCTAGCTTGGGGATTCTTGGCTCCCGACAAGTCCAGAGAAACAGAAAACATTGAAAGGCAGTCGCTCTGGTCCCCTCCCCATCTAATCCTGCTGCTGTTGATCCTCTCACCACCATCTCAGCAGTAGGGAATTGTATCTCTCCCATAGGTTTACTTGCACATCAGTACAAATCAGTAGGAACTGCAATGACAGGGATTTGCTCTGTTTCTTCCCAGCGCTTGGTAGAGGGGAATGGGTGGTAAAAGGGGAGTAATAATTGTAGCGATAATCCCTTTGCTGTGTTTTTCGGAAGCTCTGCTCAAAGTGAAAGGCAAGTAAGTGTTGAAATCCAGGGTAGATTCTTTTCCTCCTTATGCCATGTAATTACACCACCCCTCAGATATTCTTCTATATGTCTAGCAGCTAAGGCAAAAAAAAAAAAAGCTTAACAGTGCTCAGCTAGGGCAGTCACAGGCCAGCTCTGGGTTGGAATTTGGTTACATTCCTGGTGCGCTGAGCTAGCCTGTTGTATTATCCATGGCAGAGTGAACAGTTCTGTAGAAACAAAACATATAAGTGAGTACCTGTTGTGGGGCTTGGTTCCCATAGTGCTAACGAGAGAACATTTGGCATTGGTTTCGAGGGGGTGATGGGGATGGGGAGTTGGAGACGGTGCACTTTCTTCAGAATCACCCACATTTTCACCTCTCCCCTCTTTACTTCCCCATTACCCCTTGAACCTGCACCAAAGACCAGCTCGATGGAGATGTAGCTTCCTTAGAACCATGCTAATGACATTGAGACTGGCCATGGCCAGAGAGGTCATTAGGAGGCAACACGAGCCTCCTACCCCACTACCGAGAGCTACCAATTGCCTCCATAGTGCTGCCTGCCCACGGAAGGAAGACTATGCTCCAGAGATAACATGTCTAAGTATCAACCACGCTGGCACCGATTAATTTGCTATAAACTGTTTCAAACTGTTTGCAGAGTTCAGATTTATTCTTTTCATATTTTTATAGTTTCTAGGCATTTTTAAAAGCACCACTGCTGTAGATGGGGGGAGGGGTGGGGGGGGGGAGGCTTAAAAACTCGCCGATTGCTTGACAAAACTAAGTAAGTATTTGCAGCTAGATCATCTCACTATCTGCAGTATTCAAGGTATTTCCTCTGTTCAATATAGTGAAGTACAAGGCCAAACTGCAAATACTGATGGCACCAAATCTGTTATCTCTGATCAAACTTGGTAAGGGCAATCACCCTGTAAGGGCAGGTTCTTCCCAGAGAAAAATCAGCCCCTTGCCACCCCCCTCCCTGCGTGATGAGTGCTTCACAAAATGACCCCCTTGCGTATCATCCCCAAACTTACCACAATTACTTTTTGACTACAGAATTAATTTTCTGTAGTCTAAATAAATCTGATAATTAGTTTGAGTTAAAAATTAATTTAAAATAGATCCTTCGAGAAATTTAGCATCTGTCAGTCTTTTTCTTGTCTCAAATTATCTTAACAATGGAATGACGCAGATGCTTCAAAATTCCCATATAGTTTAAATTAATTGAAATCTTGCACATAAGGCTATATATGAAGACATTAAGTTGTAATTAATGAAAGTTATTAATGATCATTGTATCTAATTGCTGTGGTTATATAGGCTTCTGACAGGCTCAGGTCTACAGCTCAGATAACTCTTGGGTGGTGCCATTGTGACATCACAAGTAACTCAATCAATTACTATCCTTCCTCTGTACAATTCTACAGGTTGCAATGACTCAGTGGCATTAGGGATACTGGATACCATGTATCAAGAGTTTTCATTGATAGATTACTGATCCCAGCCATCTGTGCTCTTTGAGCTGGTAATGCTGTCTTGGCTCACTGTGCATTGAGGCACTGCTGGGGAACTGAGGCAGGATGGAGGGGCAGCCCTTAAATCACAGAGATATTTGGACTGAGGGTCTGGGCTGACCCCATGCACCCCTTCACATGTTGCTGGTCTCGCTAATATAGCCCTCTAAACCCACAAGTCAATTGCAACTTAAGGACCAGATTCACCAGTATGCTTTGGCTGCCTTGTAGTGATATAAAACGGCTGTAAACCCGGCATACCTGGCTGGTGCACTCTGGCTGCTTTTTGTTGCTGCTTTCAGGTACTGCTGAATCTGCCCTGAAAAGTTAGAATTAAAAAGAATGATTTAAAGTTGTTATTACATACCAGAGCATTAGAAATGTCACATGGTAGCATTCTTCTTGAGTTTCTTGTGAGTATTCGTGTGTGACAAAAATACCTAGGTTAAGATGGAGTGAAAGTTGAGAGTATATATCAATAATTTACAGGTAAAAAACCTTTGAGGGATGTTGTAATTATCCCAGAACCAAGCATTATAAATTGACAGTTAAGATTACACTTAAAAGAAATCTACATATGTTTTAAGTTAAGACATGCACAGTTAAGGCACCCAGCCAACCTTAACTTAGCCCTGTAGTGATGCCACAAAACGGGGGAGGGGAGGAAGCATGTGGTTTTAAAAATAATATTAATCTACTCTGAGACCACAAACATTGGTATGGTTATTGCATGCCATCAGCAGCAATCATAAGGTCTGATCATTAGTAGCATTAGACTTCCCTAATTCCTTCTCTTGGCCATGTATGAGAGCTGATATCTGACTACAAATCCTCAGAGGGATGAGATCTTACAAGCGACCAGGAAGATGTCGATGTGTATGTGCTGTACCGAGAGAGCGTGAGAGAGAAGGTAGAGGGGAGGGACATTATAGGGTATAGGAAGCAGGATAGAGAAGTGAAGGGTAAGTATGAAGGAGAAGGGTAGGGTGATGGAAATAATAAAGAGGGTGAGGATGGAAGAGAGAGAATGAGGAAAAGCAGAGGGCCAAGAAGGGGAGATATGTGGGAGACAAAATGAGGAAAGGGAAGGAGGGGCGAGAGTGAGAAAGGCAGGGAGATGGAAGGAGAGAGGGGGGAAGGGTTGTAGATCCTGTCCCAGTTGTGTACATTTTCTCATATAAGATGTGTGGCCTGCTCTCTATCTAGATGGACATGAGTTAAAAAAGGAGAATGAGCCCACTGGGCTCTGCTATAGTGACTCCCTTCTTGTGGTCACCAAGTGTTTGGCAAGATAAACTATTTTAATGGACACATTACTGCCCATCTTCCTTCTGCTCCCCTGCTAACGAGCAAGGCAAGAAGATAAATCATTACTGTATCCTAATTGAGTGCAGCAGAGGTGAGTGAATTCCAGCACCTGCATATATTTGCTTTCCCACTACAGTGTGTGTGCTGGAGATTTTTCTCACATCTCACACATACCATCCAGGAGGTAAACAGCTCTTCCCCATCAAAATATGTTTGCCTCCATTTACCATCAGGGCATTTACAGTTACCTCTCTCCTGCTCTACACGAGCTGAGGCAATTGTTTTGATATGCAGAGGGAATGGGCACGACTGCAATCTTTTCATTCCCTCTTGCTATTTCCTACTGCCTGGTGAGATCAAACAGGTTAACGGAATTGGGGATCTCCTAACCACAGCGGCAAGGAAATGTACCAGAGTGTTAGCAATACACAAAGGACATTTCCTTCCCCTCTCTCCTCCCCCTTCCAAATATACCCTTCACAGCTTCAGTCAGCATGGCAGACCAGGAGGGACCCGGTGAAACGCTAAGAACTAAATGAAACACTCAATAAAGCTGAATTGAAATGCTTCATAAAAAGAGAAAAAATCTTACAAGGATTTTTAGGGTCTCCTATTAATGGAATAACTCCTGGGTAGGCATCAAATGTAATTAGAAGTCATTTTAGAAATCAAATATTTGAAAATCAGTTCTTCCTTCATGTACCTGCCAAAGCCCTATCAATGGCTGGAAGGGAAACATCACCACTCTGTTACCACTCAGGTACTGCTGGGATGGGTGCAGAATAAATATCTACAAAGAGAACTAGAGGGGTAGGCAGACAGATCAGTAGGTAATGCCACAAACGCCTGCAATGAAGCATTGTGTTGCACTGCTGTTTTTGTGGTCGCACTGTGGAAAGACTGAGGGCGAGAGCCTCTTGTGTAGTGTGGTCATTTTGTGCCAAAAACCTGCGTTGTCTGGCCATAAAGCTGGTTTGACCAACCCAAGGAGGCTCACCCTCACTGTAAGGGTGATCTTCCAGTGAAGTAGAGCCAATGCAGGAGCTCTTATTCTTCTCACTCTCCCTGCTGCCTTCATAATCAGGGCCGGCTCCAGGCACCAGTGAAGGTGCCTGGGGCGGCCAATAGAAAGGGGCGGCAGTCCGTCTGTTGTTGGGGCGGCACGTCCGGCGGCGGGTCCTTCACTCCCTGTCTTCCTCTTCGGCGGCACTTCAGTGGCAGCTCAATCGGGGTTTTGTTTGTTTGGTTGGTTTTTTCCCGCCGCTTGGGGCGGCAAAAAAGCTGGAGCCGGCCCTGTTCATAATAGGGGGGAGAAGGTATGGCTGAAGAAAGGGGGCATGGTCAGAATACCCCAATGCTATCCCAATGCTAGTCTTTAGCTCATTTTGGCCATTGCAGTTTGGTGCAAGTTAGAGTAGACCTAGGGCTGCTCTAACACAGTGCAAGGGGAATGACCTATAGATAGCAACAGTAGGATATAGGAGAATGTAAAGGAGAACTTTGTTACCTTTGTACACCACTCCCAACTTGTGTTCTGTGCACTCTGGCCACATCTAACAATCTGGATCAGAAGCTTGGACTCAAGTCTTTGAAGGAAGGAAGTGAAGGAAGAAATGTGATCTGGTGAACTTTGTGACTTCTGAGTTCACCTAGTGTGCCATCCCCCTCCACCACTAACGATCACCTTAGGTGCTGCTGTCATAAGATCGTATGACCTGCTCCATAGCTATATCTGTATCTCCAGACTGTTAAACTAATTAACACTTTGTTGCAGGGCACAAAAATCAATCACGCATTATAGTCATGTAGTGGGTATTGACCATTTAACTATCTGGCCATTCCTATACAGTAGTGAGTAATTAAATTAAATAGCATATCAGTGGAGTTACTCCAGATTTACACTGGTGTGACTGAGAACGGAATCTGACCCCTTGAATAACAGGATAATTTCTTTCCTCTCAGGAAAGCTAAAGGGCATGTTGCGTGGTAGGTTATTCTAGAATCATTGAGTGTGATTGTGAAGTATACGTGCTGTACAGGGTGTTTACTAGGGTTGTGCACAAATGCATAAATTAATGTCGCATTCAGGTTCAGCAACATTTATATCTGTCTACTTTTTTGCCATTTCTTCCATGCTTTAGAACTCTGGCAAGTCCTGAATTCTCATCGATTGATTGATGAGGTGCTGAGTGTAATATATTGATTTTCTAGATAGCACCTTTTGTCCTAAGATCACAGTACACTCTACAAACTTTAGAGACTGCATAGGATCTTCAGTTTCTGGGGTGGATAATAGACAGCAGCAACAGTAAACAAGAATTCAGGACAGAAAGTGAAGAACACAATGTGCAAATGAAGGTAAATGGGAGATTTTTTTTAGTGACAGAACGTTACCTGAAGTGGAATTTGGCCAGGACAAAAGTGCTAACACTCCTATGAACTTGTAGAAAGTGTAATAGGATCTTTAATATCTCTTTTATTTCTTATCCAAAAATCAGCACCTTTACCATTTTAATGTCTCACAACACCATAATGGGCCATTGGATCAGCACTGACTCAAAAGGGCAGAGTGCTACCTACTGATTCGTCAATAACACTTCCTGCAGCACCCTGCAGTGTACTTAAAGGATTCTGTAACAGGATGGCAGGTTCCAGAAGCCTCTGTAAAGATGCAGGCCTTTCACTGGCGTATCCTGTTAACAGGAGTTACAAAGCTGCTGAAAAAAGATTTGCTAATTGATTATCATTTTCCAGGAGCTATCCCACTGTTGTACTAGCCCTCAGATGAGCTTTTCCAGCGATAGCAATGGTGGTAGCACTAAAGACAGGGCTCCCTTGTTTTACCACTGTGTCATCTAAATTCGCTGACAACAAAGTGGTGACGATGCCTGCTGACACTAGCCTTCCAACTATGGGTGGATGATTGACGGAAAGGCTGGCAGCCTGGTAAATGAGGAGGACAGGGCAGTCATACAGAGAGAAACGGATTGCTCGGTAAGCTGGGCCTGTTCGAACAAAATGTGTTTTAATACAGCCCCACGCAAAGTTATACATCTAGGAACAAGGAATGCAGGCCATCCTACGGAATGGGGGACTGGAAAGCAGTGACTCTGAAAAGGATTTAGGGTCACAGTGCACACACAACTGAATGTGAGCTCCCAGTGCAATGCTGTGGCAAAAAAGGCTCATGCGATCCTTGGATCTATAAAGAAGAGAGGAGGAAGTAGGAGTAGAGAGGTGATTTTATCTCTGCATACAGCAATGATGAGACCTGTACTGGAATGCTGTGTATAGCTCTGCCATCCATATTTTCAAAGGGATATTGAAAAATTGGAGAGGATGCAGAAAGGAGCCACAAAAATAACTTCCCCATGTAGACACATCCTTAAAGAGCTCATTTTGTTTAGTGTATCAGAAAGAAGACTGAGGTGACTTGGTTACAGTGCATAAGTACCTTCATGGGGAAAAAATACTGGGTACTAACGGGCTCTTTAATCTAGCAGAGAAAGGCATAACAAGGACCAATGGCTGGAAGGTGAAGCCAAACAAATTCAAATTAGAAATTAGCCACAATTTTTTTTTACCAGGGAGAGTGATTAACCATTGGAGCAAACTACCAAAAGGGAGTAGTGAATCCTCCATCTCTTGATGTCTTTAAATCAAGCCAGTGGATGCTTTTCTGGGAGTTCTGCTTTAGCCAAACACAAGATATTAGCTCAATACAGGGATAACTGGGTGAAATGTCATAGCCTGTGATATACACAAGGTCAGAATAGATGATCTCATGGTCCCTTTTGGCCTTCAACTCTATGATCCTATGATATGTTAGTGATATGCCATCCAAAGCTACCTTCCAAGCCCCACTAGACTAGTATAGTGTTATAAACATATTGTTTCCCTTTTGCTGGTGACATTGAAATACTGTCAGAATCCCCTAAAAGAGCAACTCCCTTGTCACATAATATGCTGGCAACCAGCATCAATATGGTACCCTGTGAACATGTTGTCTAATTTCTTCCCATAAGGAATACCCCCTACATTTGCCAGTCCCCTATGAGAAGAGACCATTGGAGGGCATCTCTGGCTAGGCTGGACTTACCAGGAGCCTAAGGCTAGCTTTCTGAGCATGTATTTTCTGGGGCACCTACAGCTGTGAGAACGGCGGTATTCCTTTCATTTTCACTCAATGTAACATCTGTGCAGGGTATTTTTGTTTGGGTAGTTGGCTGTTTCTCTCCTTCTTCCCTCTAGCTGCTTTGGCTCCTGACCTAGCTTTCACCATGTTGCAAATTTATATTCCTTCTGCTTTCGGCAGGCCCATATGTAGAACTGTCAAAATGTCACTGGTGTCAATTGCGAAAGGGTAGTGCCACAGTGTAGTCAGCGAGTTTATTAACAGGGAAATGATTGGGTTTTGGAGAAGGGGAGGGGAGGGCAAAGGGGAATCCATTTCCCAGGCACCCGCTTCTCCTACTGCACATTGTTTTCTTATCACCTATAAATTCAGAAAGGCTTTACCATCTGCATAGCAAAAATCCTTAGTGGATGCTGCCAGAAATACAAAGCCCCTTCCTAGTGAGGCTGAGCAGGGGAAGTCAGATACAGAAGAAGTAAGGAGCTGCAGTTCACATGCTGCAATTAGACGAGGCATTCGTGTATAGAAATTAGAAATGGACTTGAGCTGCAAAATTCAGGTCCTGGTCAGGATCTAGATTTTCACCACCCCTGAAGTTTGAAGGTGTTGGATTCATGGTTTTGGTTTGGCCCATCATAAAGAGTTCAGTCAGGGTTCAGATTTTGTACACCCCCAAAGTTTGCAGGTGTTTGGACTCTGCGTATAGTGATGACATCTCTCTGTCTTCTTATTTATTTTCATTTATATGCTGCTGCAGATTTAATTAGACAGAATAGAACTATGCAAGAAGTCAGCAGTGAAAATCAGTGGATGGCCCCACGTATCCTGCTGCAGTTTACAACAAGCTTTATATCTAGCTAAGTTATTTCTATGGCCCTTGTTCCTATAGTATCTGAGCACCTCACAATTTTTAATGTATTTATTCTCCCAGCACCCTGCTGAGGTAGAAACTATCCCCATTTTACATATGGAAACTGAGCCACAGAGAAACTGAGTGATTTGCTCAAGGTCAAGCAGGAAGTCTGTGGGAAAACAGGCAATTGAACCTGGATCTTCTAAACCACAGGCTAGTATCCCACCCACGAGACCATCTTTCCTCTTCCGTTGTCCCTATCTTTGTCCTTTGGCTTTGTACATTTTTGTTTCTTTTAAAGTAAACTGTCTAGCTGACAGCCATGGAAACTGAAGAACATAAGAACGGCCATACCGGGTCAGACCAAGGTCCACCTAGCCCAGTATCCTGTCTACCGACAGTGGCCAATGCCAGGTGCCCCAGAGGGAGTGAACCTAACAGGCAATGATCAAGTGATCTCTCTCCTGCCATCCATCTTCACCCTCTGACAAACAGAGGCTAGGGACACCATTCCTTACCCATCCTGGCTAATAGCCATTAATGGACTTAACCACCATGAATTTATCCAGTTCTCTTTTAAACCCTGTTATAGTCCTAGCCTTCACAACCTCCTCAGGCAAGGAGTTCCACAAGTTGACTGTGCGCTGCGTGAAGAAGAACTTCCTTTTATTTGTTTTAAACCTGCTGCCTATTAATTTCATTTGGTGACCCCTAGTTCTTGTATTATGGGAAGGGCCCTGTTTGTCACAGAACAGGCACGAGCAACGTGAGTTCCCATAGACACACCACCACCACGCTTCACCTTCTCGAGGGGTCGTTGAGTTTCCACACTGAGGCCACCCTGCGAAGGCTCCAAAGTGTGGTGTGGACAGTTGTCTATCAGCAATTTTATGGAGGCCCCATAGCTTTTTTCACATAAGCCACTGCACAGCCCTCACATGATGGCTTCCAGTTACTACCATCCTGCCCTAGAGTCAAACCAGTGACCTAGAGGTGAAAGACACCAGAGTCCATTACCAGTCCTCTGGGGCATCCGGTCCTAGCTTGTCTCTGCTTATCCCTTTTCTGACATGGCAGTAAAGGCCCTGTGGGTTGCTGATAATGCGCTGCTAGGGGATAGAATGCGGGTCTATCCTTTTCTGTAGGAATGATTTTGAAAATGAGGCGGAAAAAAAGGAAATGAATATTAATAATTGGATTGTCCCAGGGATTCTCTAGTGGAGATGAAGCCCTTTGTGTAGTGGAATTAGAGCGAACACCACACGCAGGTGGCCTTTTGTTGCTCTTTGAATGGTGCTGGTAGGTGAAATTTAATTTCATCACTCAGGATAAAAACCAAAAGGGGATTCTGAGGCAGATCGCAGAGAAAGTAGGTGAGACGCCCCTTCTCACAAGAGGCAGAAACTCCCCCTTTCTCCTCCCTGCTCTTTCCATACACAAGTCGGAAACCTAAGACGAAGGAGCCCGGGGCTGTGTGTCAGCGGTGAGGAAATGGCACGTAGCTCTGATGTTCACTCAATCAGTCAGTCACTTTTGACAGGGGGGAGTCAAAGTGTGTCAGGCAAGGGGAAGGAATGTGTGAAGCGGGAATATTCCTCACCTTCACCCTAGCTGATATACCGCAAAATAGTTTTTGTAGCTCCACAGCAGAGTATTTAATGCTGAACCAAATCCAAATTACATACTAGGTTCCTGTCTCTATAATGGGCTGCACCCAAACCCCAGATCCTACTGCACCTGAACTTCATGGGGGTTGAAATCTGAATCTAAATGCAGGTGTTGTGGCACAAGTCTGTCTCTAGTGGCCACATGACTTCACTCAAAACTAATCCAGCCCGGTCTTCCAAAGCCCCCTTGACTTGTCTATTGCCAGATCCTTTCCCAGTTAATACAGCACCTCTCAGCAGAGGAGCTGAAAGCGCTTTACAGAAGTAGGTAACTAACATCCCCATTTTCGATGGGGAAACTGAGGCACAAAGTAGCTACGTGAACTTGCGAAGAGTCTGATTCGGCAGCCCAAAGGGAGCAGGCTTATTGAATTCAATGGGACTGTTTGCGAGTGCAAGTGCTACTCGTTGGGAGTAAGGGTTATAGAATCAGGCCCAACATGGGGAATACAGACCAGGTCTCTTGTCTTCCAGTCCCATGCTCAAACCACCAGGCCATTCTGTCTTCTGTAGAAGCTGAAATCCTCTTAAATGGAACATCAGAGATCAAAACCTGGGTCTCTGGCAATTAAGCAGCCATCCACCCCTCTCCTCTTCATCCCAAGTAGGATTTTAATATACTTCCAGTTTCTCTTTTTTGAAAAAAAATTAATCATTTATAGGGTGAGTTCTTTTCAAGAAAATGGAGACGCATTCAGTGCTGATATATATTTTCCCCTTTTTAAATGGTATCTATTTAAATGCAGATTTTCTGGCTTCCTGTATGGAGTTTGGAAGCTACGCCTTTCAATTTAAATGTTAATAGACGAGTAAACTTCAAAATCAAAATTTCTCCATGAGGGAGAGCGCTTTTTCACTCTATTTAATATATTTCTATACTTTCTCCCTCCTTCTTCCCCACCTTTCTTCCCCCCCCCCCATCTCTCTTGTATTAAATAGTCTTTTTTTCTAAATAAGAATACTCTTTTCAAAAATCCTAAATTAAAATGTTTAATGCTGGGTTCTGTGGAATGAGGATGTTTGAAAAGAGCCCTGAGGTGCTGATAAAGCAGAGATATCTGCTCCAGCCTTTTCCATCCCAGCCATTTATCAAACCTGCTGCTCTGAATGCTTTATGATGCATTATTCTTGGGCTGGCACTGCATAATATTCCACCGGTCACTGGGGGTGAGGGGGGAGACACACAGGAAGAAAACCTTTAGAATAATCTCTTTCTAAAGTGAGCAGGAAGAGTTTGATAGGGGCCGGGGAGGGTAGCAGCGGACGAAATGCCATTGGTCTGTAAGTGATGGTATGAAGTGGCACAGCAGAGATGGTACTACAATGTCTGTGCCTTTCCGTCTGTCCCAGGGCCCAATCTTGGGAGGTGCTGAGTACCTCCCACGTCATTTATCTTCAGTGGGAGCTGAGGGTGAATCTGCATTTTGTGGAAAGCTCTCAGCACCTCTTGGGATCAGGCCCTTGCAAACCATCCTATTCCTCTCCTCCTCCTTGTCTCCCTCTCATCTTTCATATGAACTCCCCTCTTTCTTTTCTCATTTCTCTCTTTTCTTCCCCTCCTTTCTCCCTCTTCTCATAGCTCTTCTTTCTTCCATCTGTTGGATCCTTTCTTTCTTTTTTCGTTCTTTCCCTCACTCAAAGAGGAAGAAAGAGAAAAAGCTCTTTACGCTCTTTTCCATTTTCTCTTCCCCTTTACTTATTTCCCTATTAACCTCTGCCACGTTTTGCTGGCCGTGGCTCAGATAGACTCAGGTTTCATGTGTGATAGCCTGAGATTAAATTTTAATCAACTCCCATGAATTCAGAGAGTGAAGTACTTCCAACAGTCAAGATTCCATCNTCCCAACCCTGATATTCTATGATTCTATGGTTCTATGAATAGTAGTCACCACAATGATTAGGTAGCACCTCTTTCCTCTTAGTCAAGGAATCCTAGATAGGGGAGACCATCCACATCGCTCCAGAGGGGTCACTGCCGAACAAGGCACTCAGATGCCACAATGATTGGTGCAGTACAAGAAACAGAATAAAATAGAATAAGAGGTCTCTTGCCCTTCCTGGACAGAGTGTGCGCCCTCCACAGAGAGACATTTGTAGATTGAATGATGATACATTTAGAAGGATAATGTGCTACTCTGTTAACCAGTGGGAGGAGAGACAGGGCCCTCACCCTGTGGGGCATTTCTCCCTCTTCACTGGCATGGCTGATCTGTGGACTTCTTCTCAGGACCTGGTCTTGAATGAACTTGAACAAAGCAACTGGGGGAAAAAAGTCGATTCTCATTTTTTTTCTCTGATTAATTTAGATAGAATTGTTTGGGGGATGTTTTGTTCCCAACTTTAAGGTGTCTTCCCCCACAGTGCTCACCTGATTCTCATTTTTGGGGTCTCAGAATTTCCCCTTTCATCTGATGTGCATGGAGATTGGAAGCAGATTTTCCTAGCCCTTAATCACCACTATATGTTCATCAGATTGGACTAAATTACACATTTTTCTCAATGGGTTATAGAATTGAATTAAAAATGAGGGACTGTAATGGGATACAGAGCTTTTTTGCACCTAGGTCACTTCTTCAGATCTATTTACATGGCCTTGTCATATTGTTATCTGAATGCATCACAAGCAATCTATTTTCACCTCCTGTAAGATGGGGAAGTATTATTCTCCTCTTACAGGTAGGGAACTGAGGAGCAGAGAGATGATGGATCTGATTTTCAGAGTTGATGAGCACGCACAACTCGAGTTGATGTCACTGTGAACAGCGAGTGCTCAGCATTCTTGAAAATTGGGTGACTTGCCCATGGTCACACAAGAAGTCAGTGGCAGAGCCAGGAAGTGCACCCAGATCTCCTGAATGCCAATCTAATACTTTAACCACAAGATCCTCCTCCTTCTCAAGTCCAGGATGGTACCTGACTGGAAAGGTCCCTGCCATCTCCTGGCTGGGCTGTTTATTGGTTCATGTGCCCTGAGCTGATAGTCTAGGGAACAGAGTTCCTAGAAGATAGGTGTTCACATTTCAGAAACCAACCTCACAAATTACACACAGGACTTGGTTCTGTGAGGTGCTAGACACCTCCCCACACACTCCATGAGCTTTTGAACACCCTCAACTCCCACCATCTTAGTGGAAGCGGAGGCAGCTCAACACTTCACATTAAGTTCTCATTACTTCACAGAATTTGGCCTTAACTGGCACCTTTGTTGGCTGTCTCAGTAGACAGCCTGAGCACTGAATGGCCCTGGAGACAGAACTCCCCCTCACCCCAAGAGGTGGCCCCTCCAGCTCAGGGTTGAGGCACATTGGCAGGGCAGTGTGGTGAAGCCTGCACTGATGCTTTTCCCTGGTTGCTTGATAAATAGAGGAATTCAATTTTCAGGGCTGCCAATCCCACACCTTTCCCCAGCGCTAAATTCACTTTACAAGAAAGAATGTGTTCTTTGCTCTGAGACCCCGAGCCTATTCCAGCTTTCTTCCAGACCATTAGAGAATACAGAAGAATTTCCATTTAAAAAGCCAAGCTTTCCACCCAGCCTCTCATGCAACCAGCAGAGCTAGAAATGCTATGGAACAGAGATAGCACAGTGGGAGCATGGAAGGGAGTGCACCACACCCTCCCATTGCAATCCCTCTGTCCAATTTAAAGTGCTGTTGCCCAGCTGCAATGCATTCCTCCTTCGCCAGCAGAGCGGAGCCTGTGATGTGGTTCCTCAAAGGTCAGACAGTTGTAAAACTCTCTATCTTCAGCTGTAAAACCCTCTACATCTGTTCAGAGCTGCATCTAATCTTCCTTAAACTTCAGCTATACAAATGCAGCCTTTGTGCATCGACCTCCCCAATGTCCATATCAGAAAGTCTCTTGAAGGCAAATCCTTCTCTTCAGTCCCTGATGAGACACTTCCTGCCTTTTCTTTTTTTCCTCTCACATACACAACCCAGGTGTCTTTTTTGCCTTCTTTCTTTTATTGTTGTGTCAAAAGGCTCTTTTCATTTCCACCATGTCTCCCATGTCTCTTCCCGCACGCCCACTCCCTGCACTACGGGCCAAAAGCCAAGAGTGACAGTGGGACCTGTATCAGGCCACAGATAGGGCTGCCAGCCATCTCAAATTTCTCAGGGCCCCCTGCTATTGGCAGGTCTGTCCCATGTCCTTTGAGAATAGGTTGCAGAACATTAGCAAATCCCAAAGGTCATCTTTAATTGGGAACCCGCTACCATTCAGGTGCATTGTGATGAGAGTACATAGGGACGGGGAGTCATGACAGTGCATGGCAATCTGGCGTTTTTGTCCTGAAGCTAAAATCTCTATAATGATACCAATCCTAGTCATGCCGTATTATCCAACATCTGTCCGAAGCTGTTGGGATTGCTGGGGCGACAACATGGGCTGAAGTGCCAGCAGTACACTGGCGACATCCTGCTCTCTCTCTCCTTTACATCAGATATAAACACTGCAATCTCCCAGTACTCGCAGTGCTGAGCCAAAAGCAGCACCTAGATGAAAAGCAGCTGGCTAAAGCTGAACCCAGGCAAGGTTGAGGTGGTTCTGGTAGGGAGAGAGGAGCACCTCAAACAACTTGCCTCCTCTAGTAATGGCCGTTGTCTTCAGATAGTTTTGTCCAGTGGTTCTCAACCAGGGATACCCGTACCCCTGGAGGTACGCAAAGGTCTTCGAGGGGGTACAACAACTCATCTAGATATTTGCCTAGTTTTACAACAGGCTACATAAAAAGCACTAACAAAGTCAGTACAAACTAAAATTTCATACAGACAATGACTTGTTTATATACTATACATTGAAACGTAAGTACAATATTTATATTCCAATTGATTTACTTTATAATTATATGGTAAAAATGAGAAAGTGAGCAATTTGTCAATAATAGTGGGCTGTGACACTTCTGTATTTTTATGTCTGACTTTGTAAGCAAGTAGTTTTTAAGTGAGATGTAACTTGGGGGTACACAAGACAAATCAGACTCCTGAAAGGGGTACAGTAGTCTGGAAAGGTTGAGAGCCACTGGTAGTCAGTCTGCAACCTCTGGGTCTCTTTGGACTCCTCAATGCTACGGAATACACAAATAGCCTGCTGAGAAAAAAATGGGGTCTTATATTTGCACCAAGCAGAAGACTGAGCCCTGTCCTATGAGATGCAGACCTGGCCCCAGTGATTTGTGCATTTGTGACATCCAGGCTTGGTTATTGTAACTCATATCTAGGAATGAAGCCACATCACCTGAAAAAGCTCCATCTGGTAGAAAAGGCAGCTGCTTATGAACACAGGTCACCATGAACATGGCTTTCTGGTGCTCCCATTTCTGAACTAGTTCCCCATTGAACACAAAGTCCAGTTCATTGGGCTCTGTTCTGAAGTTCAAATCCTTCCTTGGGATTGGCCTTAGGTGCATGAGAGATTGTGTCCTCACACAATGGCTACATTCCACTGGAAAAAAGAAACTATCATAATGATGAGGCTCAAAGAGCGCAGAAGACAGAACTTTCACAGGAGTTTGACTTAGACTATGGAACTCATTGCCACAAGAGATAGTGACATGGGGACTCAGCACATTCACAACTAAATGCAAAACTCATCTCTTTGATTTGCTTTTCTTTCCTAACGATCTTAGCAGAGTCATACAGACACACAAAACCCCAAACAAAAGAACCTTATAAACTAGTCAAGCTGTTCTTCCTGCAAGATGGAAAAGAAGAGAGGGAGAGAGAGTGTTATTGCTGTTTCTATTTTTGAATAGTTGTGGGAGTGCTCAGACACTCTGGTGCAGGGTGGTTACTAGGTAAGCACCTAGGCAGACAGACAGACAATTCCCCATGACAAAAATTAAAAACTTGTCAGAATTTCCATTATAAGCCCAACCCCACCATGTCTGACAGCGCTCAGCCTGACTAGTATGAACCACAACCAGGAACAAAAGATTGTGACTAACATGTCTATGTTAGTTAACACGGGTTAAGTGTTTGGCAAGTGTTACAACAGGACCAAAACTCTAGTCTAGACAAGACCTTTGTGTTTTGCAGATGAAACCTTAAGAAAATGTGGTCCTGTCTTCTGTGCATTTCCATTACAGATCCCATAGCACTTTATGTAAAAGTAAGGGTCCTCTAAATCCCTCTGTGCAAAAATTTCCCATTTCGCCGGTGTTATCTGCCTGGCTGCCCTCTCCCTTCCAGAAGTGGCTGCATTTCAGTGGGTTTGAATATACATTTGTGAATCACTTTGTGGTGAAAGGTCCTGTGTATAAATGTAAACTATTATTATTTATATTAAAACAGGTTTTTCTTGTTATTGCTGCTTTGTAGGAACCCTTATATTGCAAAATGAGATTCTAAGAGCAGCAATTGTGCAAAAAAGGAACTCATAGGTGAATGCATTTTGATGGTGTTTCAGGCAGACTGGAAG
This sequence comes from Platysternon megacephalum, assembly GCA_003942145.1. NCBI lineage: Eukaryota > Metazoa > Chordata > Testudines > Platysternidae > Platysternon > Platysternon megacephalum. Next base: position 2,696,304 of record QXTE01000173.1, read on the forward strand.
CATTTCTTCCATTATCTTGCTGTTCACAGAATAAAAAACACCAAACCAGCATTTAAACTATGAGATGAGCAAGCCACAAAATGCACAGTTAAAACCACCTCCAGTAGTGCTCATTTACCCAGTGTGATTGAGTTCTGCTGGTGATGGTGCTAAATCCGAGGTCAGTGTAGAAATTGCTGTTTCACACATCTCCCGCTTTCTAGCTTGATAGCAGTGTGTTCTGGAGTGGAGGAAAGGGGACAGACGATCCCCTGTGGCTGATTCTCCTAGCAGACGTTTGTAATTTAGAGTACTGTGGGCCAGATCTTCAGCTAATATAAATAAGCATAGCGCCATTGAAGTCAGTGAACCTGGCTCTTGGATCATATGAGAGAATTTAGAGCTGTAGAAGAACTCGTGCAGGGATCTGCTTAATTTAACTGTATAATAGACATACCCCCAGCAAGGGAAGGGTGAGATGTCTGTGATTCCGATGTCTCTGGATAAACGTAAACCAACATAGCTAAGGAAAATTTGAAGTCAGTCTAAATCTGGGAGGATCATGGATTAGAATGACCTAGTATGGAGGCGTACATTTTCCCAGTCCATTTCTACTTATTTATAACACAAACCCTGGACACCTAGGCCGAGCTGGGCACAGCAATCTGATTCAGATTAGTCTTTGATCCAGGGGGCAGGGCGGGAGGTTTGAGAAAGAGGAGCAGTTACACCGAGAGTCCATTCTTGTGGCACAGAAATCTCCTTTAGGATCTTCTCCCGCTAGGGCCTGCACCCAGAGGCTATTCCAGAGTGTGGGGAGAGGGAAGAGGGTAGACAGTGTAGCACAGAATACCTGGCACATTCTTTACAGCAGCTCTACCCTTCTTATTGATTTGATAGCAAAGACTGGATGCAATTCTGCATCCTGAAGTCAGAAGGATGCTCTTGTGGTTAAAGCACTCACCTGAGACTCAGGTGATCTAGGTCCACTTCCTGGCTCTGCCACAAACTTCCTGTGTGATCTTGGGCAAGACTCTTAATCTCTCTGTGGCTTAGTTTCCCATCTTTAAAACGAAGCTCATATTTTCCTTCCTCACAAAGCTGTTGCAAGGGGGAAAAAATTCCAATATTTGTGAGGTATTCAACTCCTGTGGTCATAGAGGGGCAAACAGGTATCAGTGGGAGAAAGACTGAGCCCTGGTGATTTCACTTGTGATTTCAAAAGAGAGAATGAAACATCGATGGTCAAAAAGGCACTCTGATTTTTCCAAGTAACAACGCTGATTCAAAACATGTCCCGTTTGTGGTTACTGGGGTGTGAAACTTCCCGCACATTATGACGTTCAAACCAGAGCAGCATAACAACCACAGATGGACAGATGTCTGGGTGAAAGCAGAGGGAGGGGCATTTGCAAACTCACAGCAAGAAGATTCTACCCATGCTATTTGGGGGAAATAAATCTGCATCAGCTTCTCTTTTGCCTCTCATTACACCCAGGAAACCTGTAGAGTAAATATTCTCCAGCTGAGGTCTGCAGTGCTGTTAGGGAATGCATGGAGTCTTGTGAGATTTTTTAGATCTCTCTTCCCAGCATTGTGCATGAGGTTGATAGCTCTCAACCCTCCCATCTCAGCTTTCATGCCTGAGACTTGAGGCTATTCCATCCCTCCTCTCACACGTTATTAAACGTGAGCTTTGAGGCTCTGGCTCACAGCCCACACCATCATCACGCATGAACTCCGTCCCAGCCCCTTCCCATCTTCCTTGTGCCAAGTATGAGGCTGGCATTGTTGCCTGTCATACACACCAGTAACATTGTGCATGGGTGTGATGTTTTGGGGATCACCCAGACCAACAAGGGGTTCTGTCACCTCCTGCATGTAACTTTGGGTGCCTTAATTCTATGCTCCTATGCCTCAGTGCTCTGACACCGGTAGCCAGCCCACAAACACAACGGTCTAACCCGGGCTATCACCAGCCTAGTTACTCCCTGTAGTGGCCCCCAAAACCTCTTCCAGTCCACAGTCTCCCCAAATCTGTCCACCCCGAGTCCTTAACTACCAGACACTGGGCCTTTTGCCTTCTGCTTCATCACCCCCAAAAGTGTGAAACCCACCCCCAGTTATAGGCTCCACCCACACTCCGCCCTGCAGCCCCGCCCCCACAGCCCTGCCCTTGAACTGCCTCTTCCTGCTCCTGCTCTGCCCCCTCCCCTAACACTCCACCCTCACTCCGCCTCTTCCCGCCCCCACTCCGCCTCCTCCCCCGAAACTCCCTCCACCCTCCGCTCCCCCGAGTGCCTCCCACCCACCAAACAGCTGATTGGTGACCAGCCCTGAGGCCAGAACCACTGTGGCTGGCGGGTGCAGACTCCCCAAAAAATCATGAGATTTTAAAAAGTAATAAATTTTGGGTGCTTTTTTATTTGCCTTCTGGTTTTTGAGCTTTTAGGGTTCATATTTTAAAGCTTTTCTCCACAGTCATGATGGCTAGAAACTTAGTTTTTTAAACAAAAAAAAGAAAGAAAGCTGAGATTCTCAGGTAATCAAATGACTCAAGGAGCTGGTACTTTAAGAATAACAAGAAACATCACAAGGGAACAAGCCCCAGTGAGACACAAACCACTTGTGCATTTAGAAACTAGAAACTTCACTAGCGAAGCTTTCTACAAAGCTGCACACGAAAGGAAAGAGAAATGCATTGATTTTCTGGAGCAGCGCCTCCAGCAGGTGTAGGTTGTAATTTAAATTCTCAGGCAATCGGCCCACAGTTTGTCAGGAGACAATGGAGCAACAGCCTGAGCAATCTCTGCCATCTCTTTACAGATGAAGGCATAGTTCCCAGAGGTGCATGCACAGGTCCTCCACAGGGCCAGAACTAACATGAAACATCATTGGACTAAACAAAGTGATTCTCATCCCTTTCCATATCATAGCCCTATATTAACAACAGAAAAATCATTGTCAAGACTTCCCTCTCATCAAGCCATGAAGAAAGGGAGAGCGGTTGTGACCCCCTGAGGTCATAACCCGTAGGATGAGAACCCATGTCCTAGTAAACCACTGGGACTAGCAGCCAAACAGTTGATGAATTTGAAACTGAATTATACATTATACTACTTACCAAATAAATGCAGTAATAACCGGTTTTATGACAACATATAACCACACTCCTAAAAGATGTAATTAGTTTTAGATATTATCATATGTAGAATATAATAGCATAACATTGATTATGTTGTAAAAGTGGATTCATGAGAGTGCTACAGTCTATGCACCTGCTGCAGTGTCAGGAACTGTGGGATGGCAACCCATAATGCAGTGCAAGGCATGCCATATGTGGACGGGGGGAAGCAGTGAACCTGAAAGAGTCTGGCTAGCATGGGACATGCTACACTACTGCAATTCGCAGTGGTTCAGTCCCACTGGCACAAGTTTCAGCAATGCATTTCTCTAGTGTAGATGCACCTTCGGTCGATCAGGTTTCACTCTCCCGAGACATCACAATCCTACTTGTTCTCCATTCATCCAGAGGGTCTTCTAAGAAAAAATAGCATAGGACAAGACCTGAATTTCAAAGTGTAAAAAACAAACAAAAAAACCTTTTAAAAAATCAGAAACATTCAGGATGTGTTTAAATGCCAGAAGGAAGCATCAAAGGGCACAAACACAGTTTTGTTTACTTTTTCAGGATACCTTTACACAAGAAAAATCGCCAAAGCTAACCAAACTTGGGCAAAATTCCATCATCTTGCTCCTGTGGCCTGCTGTTTATTGACATCAGAGCCCTCCCACTCCCATGCCCACAACAAGGAGAGCTTAATGAGGCCTTAAGGATCCTGGGGCCAGTTTTACTCAACATCTTCATTAATTATCTGGATGACAGGATGCACTGCACCCTCAGCAAGTTCATGGATGACACTATGCTGGGGGGAGAGGTCGATATGCTGGAGAGTAGGGATAGGGTCCAGAGTGACCTAGACAAATTGGAGGATTGGGCCAAAAGAAATCTGATGAGGTTCAACAAGGACAAGTGCAGAGTCCTGCACTTAGGACAGAAGAATCCCATGCACTGCTACAGGCTGTGGACAGACTGGCTAAGTGGCAGTTTTTCAGAAAAGGACCTGGGGATTACACTGGACGAGAAGCTGGATATGAGTCAACAGTGGGCCCTTGTTGCCAAGAAGGCTAACGGCATACTGGGCTGCATTAGTACGAGCATTGCCAGCAGCAGGGCCGCTCCAGCTTTTTTGCCGCCCCAAGCAGTGGGAAAAAAAAAGAGAGAAAAAAGAAGAACCCGATTGAGCTGCTGCCGAAGTGCTGCCAAAGAGGAAGAGAGGGAGCGAAGAACCCGTCGCCAAAGTGCCGCCGAAGAGTGAAGCGGCGCAATTGAGGTGCTGCCGAAGACCCGCTGAAGACGAAGGGAGGGACTTGAGGACCCGCCGCCAAATTGCCGCCGCAGACCTGGACGTGCCGCCCCAATAACGGACGGAGTGCCGCCCCAGGCACCTGCTTCCTTCGCTGGTGCCTGCAGCCGGCCCTGGCCAGCAGATCGAGGGAAGTGATTATTCCCCTCTATTCCGCACTGGTGAGGCCACATCTGGAGTATTGCATCCAGTTTTGAGCCCCCACTACAGAAAGGATGTGGACAAATTGGAGACTGTCCAGCGGAGGGCAACGAAAATTATTAGGGGGCTGGAGCACATGACTAATGAGGAGAGGCTGAGGGAACTGGGCTTCTTCAGTCTGCAGAAGAGAAGAGTGAGGGGGGATTTGATAGCAGCCTTCAAGTACCTGAAGGGGGTTCCAAAGAGGATGGAGCTAGGCTGTTCTCAGTGGTGGCAGAGGACAGAACAAGGAGCAATGGTTTCAAGTTGCAGTGGGGGAGGGCTAGGTTGGATATTAGGAAACACTATTTCACTAGGAGGGTGGTGAAGCACTGGAATGGGTTACCTAGGGTGGTGGTGGAATCTCCATTCTTCGAGGTTTTTAAGGCCCAGCTTGACAAAAGCCCTGGCTGGGATGATTTAGTTGGGGTTGGTCCTGCTTTGAGCAGGGGGTTGGACTAGATGACCTCCTGAGGTCTCTTCCAACCCTAATCTTCTATGATTCTATTCTATGATGCAAAGCCTTAATTTTTCTACCCTTCCTTCCTTGCCCAGTACCATTTAAACAAACCAGTAATAGTAATAATACCGCTACTATAGGCCTGTGCCTAAGAGAGACAGGCTTCCATTCTCTGGCCTCCTCTTTTCTAAATAGCCAGAGGGTGCTGATTCAGTGATGCGCTACATTATATATTAAGTACTTTCCCATGGAAGAATCACTTTGAATAGACTTGTTCTTAACATTGACATCCTGCGAGCTCTGCTAGGTGAGGAGTGCCAGGGAGATATTGTCACACAGGCGAGAGCTGTTTATGAAACCAGCTTACAAGTCCCCTTTCCTGCCATTGCCATTTGCAAATGGTGCCCGCTGGGGGCGGTTCTGGCAGGACAGAAACTGAACTGGTTTCGAACAAAAAAGGAAGTTTATCTCTATTTTGTAGTTCTTCCAGATGAGCCTAGTGGAAGGCCTTGCTGAGAGGAGGGTTGCTGGGAGGAGGAAGCGGTGGGAATTTTTAACTGAGCTGAGGGAAAATTCAGGGGAAGTGGAGTTTTAAACAGAACATAAATAAAACTTTTCTGCTTGGTTTTCAATGTCAGCCAAAAGTTAACCATATCAAGTATGGGCCACTTCTCCTTTTCCATAAGAGGACTTAGCCCAGGGTTGTAATGATGCTAATGGACTGCAACTTGGTGCTGAGAAAAGGAACCCCAGGACTGGTACCTCTCAGGTAGGGTGGTCAGATAAAATGAACCCCAGCACTAGAGACACTCCTACAAGTTGGATCCAGGAGTCTAGGTCCTGCGTCTGCTCCCATTTATGTAAGTAAATGGCAAAACTTCTAATTTCAATGGGGAGAAACAGGCCCTTTGTTTGGTAGGTGAGATAAGAAAGAGATCCTGCTGCACTGCCACACCCCAGCCCTCTGGAGTTTCTCAGGGGATGTCTACACAGCAAAATCTGCATGGGCGAGCTACCCACGTTAGCCTGAATCCAGCTAGTGCAAGTAACAATAGCAATGAAGACAGGTCAGAGTAGGCTCGTAAGCTCAGTACATACTGAGCGTCTGTGCTGGGCTTGTATTACCCACACTGAAACCCGTGTGTAGATATACTCTGAGAAGTGGCTCTGTCAAGACAGTCAATGGGCTGGCTGGGTTTTTGAGGTTAACTCCCAGCTAGACTGTAGAGGCAGTTTAGGGAGGCATTCCTCTCATGGAGCAAAATAAGTACAGCTGAGGCTATTTAGGCCGAACACTTAGGGGTGTTGGGCTCTGTCTTCACAAGGAAAAACGGTTTGTTCTTAACTTGAGTTAAAGTCAAGGGTCTCTTGTGAACAACGCAGACAATTATGCAGTGGTTTTGTGATACATGTTCTGAGGCATTAAAGACAAGGAACAGATCAGCAAACCCTTTCCTTTGACACCTGTATTAGGATTTGAACCCCTGGGTTAAAAGCCAGTATATCAACCTACTCTGCCACTGAAGATGGCTACTCAGTTTCTTCTTGAGTTAAAAAACAATCCCGCTGACAACCCCCAGAGGAGCAGATACCAGTACAGGTGCTTTGGTTCTGTAGGAAGTACCTGGTTTTTCTGCACCAGGGAAGATGACAATACTTTGGACTCTCTTTTCACTTTTGCTTATTGGTCATCAGGGCAACCATGAAAAGTTTCTCTGGGTAAGACAGAAAGTGGGAGTCTGAGACTTGTCTTTTGTAAGAGAACCTGGCAATCTTGAGCTCAGTAGCAATCCCCCTGTCCTAGGAGTAAGGGTCACTGTCTCTGTAAAACTGTCCCACTTACACAACAACCACAACAAAAGTGACAAGGAGACATGAGATGGTGACAACATCATTGATGCATGTCATCATTACATGCACAGGAGAGTTTGTGTTCTACAAGCTGAACTTGCACAAATGTTGTGGGACAGGCAGCCAGGTGAAAATCTGAACTGTCCGGCCAGATCCCAGGATGGGCGAGAAGCCTAGGCCGATGGCATTAGTTGTCCTTGTGATCCATTGTGACAAAGAGAAATAGAGAATTGGAGCCGGTCTGTGGGAGTTAGTCACCACTATTGCCGGGCCAGCTTTTCCCTCGCCCCAACCAAGGAGAAAAGCTGTCCTAGATCCAGTGGCTGATTCATTGTTTTCAAATCCCCCTTTTGCATCCCTTCCTCCCACGTGCATTCTGTTATTTGAAAGAAGAAGAAAAATCCTCTGCAAGTAAAATGTGCTTCAAGTGGGAGGGAATGTGTTTGTGGTGCTGACTTGGGTGGAATTTTTCCTCTGTGTGGTGAGTATGGCCGTGTGTGTGTGTGTAGCTGAAAATAGTCAAATGTGCATTTTAATGAAAGTGCCCCCACTCTGGATATCTGATCTGAGGGTGTCAAGGAGCTCATTGACTCTAGCAATCCTTGCAGCTTCAGTAGCCATGTAGATGCTACAGCTCCACATTTCACACTGGAAATAGCTGTGAAAATGTTTGATTTTTCTCCTGTGTGCAGGCAGGAGATGGTAGTGCAGCCATCCCTCCCTTTTTGATGAATCCTGCTGTAGGACACGGGGAAATTTTAATTTGAATGTTTTTTCTTCCACTATATTTTGCTCCTATGAAATGCTCATAACTGTTGTGTCATTTCCTAAAGCAAGCCATAGTGCAGACAGGTTCTGTGCAGGCGTGCGTGTAACACACACAGTTGTGCTGATGCGCCTCATTCCTAATCTGTAGTGTGTCCAGATGCTTTATTCCCAGGCACCTGCCCTCCCTTAGCTCTGCCACTGCTCTTCACTCCTGACTGTAGCACCAAAACACCTCCCCACCAAAAAGGCATTTGAAATATTCACCATCCAAAGCCAAAGGAGGGAAAAAAGTGTCTGCTCCGTACCACGATCCTTTGTGTATAAGGTACTTATATGGCCCTCATCATCCTGGTAGCTGAACACCTCGCAGTCTTTAATATATTTATCCTCGCAGCACCCATGTGAGATAGGGGAGTGCTATTATCCCCTCTTTACAGATGGGAAACTGAGGCCCAGGGGGAGACTACGGGTATGTCTACACTGCACATGCCTTACAGTGGCATGTAGAGTACATACTCTGCAGGCCCTCTTGCATGGGTATAAATAGCAGTGTAGATGGTGAGGCACTGCTTAGGCAAGGTAAGACACATCAGAACCCTGTGGATATGTACCCTACATGGCTGTCTACATGCCCGAGCAGTGCCTTCCAGATCCAGATCCAGATTCCAGGGAAACAAAAGGCCCTACTCCCAGAGCCTTTCCCCATCACAGGGAAAGTAGTTGGCAGGGGGGAAAGGCTCTGGCAGTGGGAGGGCAGCATTCCAGCAACTCTCTGCTGCTGAAGCCTTTCTCTATGCCAAGGAAAGACTCCAGGTATCGAGGAGGCAATGGGGAAAGGCTCCAGCAGTTTCCCACTGCTGGAGCCTTTCTCCGCTGCCCTCCCCCTGACGTGTGTAGCTACAAACCACAATGTGGACTTAGCCTGCTTTTCACTGTGGCACGTAGCTATACATACCCTACACATCGCCGCCAGTGGTGTGTAGTGTAGACATATCTTCAGTGATTTGATTAAGGTCACACAGGAAATCGTTAGCAAAGCAGGAAAAAGAACCCTGGTCTCCCAAGTCCCAAGCTAGCTCCCTCACCCTGGACTGTCCTTCCTCTGCATCATCATGACACAAATCCTCCTGTGCCAACCACTGACAACGCTGTGCAAAAGAAGGTAGATGTTTGGGTTAGAGTTCTTATGAAGATCTGATCAGAATAACTTATCAAATTTCACAAGTATCCTGTTGTTCTCTCTTTCACTTTGCAGACCTGCGTAGGATGACGGCTGGCTTTATGGGCATGGCTGTGGCCATCATCCTCTTTGGATGGATTATCGGGGTGCTGGGGTGCTGCTGGGATCGAGGCCTTATGCAGTATGTAGCAGGACTTCTCTTCCTCATGGGAGGTAAGGATGTTGTTTTGCAAAGAAATGTCTTCTGCCTTTCTGCATCTTATATATGGTTTCAAGGTTGTTTTAAATGCCGTGGTGTCTGATTTGATTCTGATCTTCCACGCATGTAAATCAGGAGTGACTTAACTGAAGCCAGTGGTGTTTGTGTAAATGAGATCAGAGTCAAGCCCCACAGGCAGAGCTGGGTGACTGACTCAGAATAAATAGTTTATTTATCGATTTAGTCCTTTTTTCCACACGTGGTTCTTTGATGATGAGATCACGATTTCAACAGATTTGCTTCTTGTTGCTCACTTGTGTTATGTTGTGGTGCAGATAGGAGTAAGGAGCACAGACAGACATGTCTGGTGTCAGCAGAGGTAAGTGCTGTAGTAATGATAATCTGGAAATGACACAAATAATCATTCCCCTTCTGGGTATAGTGGGACTAACAACATTAACACTCTCCATGCCTATCGACACAAACTTGTATTCAACAAATGTTCTGTGCAAACACATTTCAGCCTGTGGACGCTTGCAAATTGTTCACTGTGAGGTTCAGTACTGGCAATTTTATGGAAAATAGGTCTGTTGAATTAAGTGGATATGATTTTTTATGAGATTACGAGTTTGGTTGATAAAGGTAACTGTACTGATGTAACATGCTCAGATATGTAAGAAGTTTGACTTAGTACCCTGGGATAGTCTGATTAAAAATTAACACTATATAAAATCAATGTAGCACAATATTAAATGGATTAAAAACTGGCTAACTGATAGATTTCAAAACAGAGTTGCTAATGGGGAATTATTGCTGACTGGGAGTGTTTCTGTGTGGATGGCATAAGAATCATTTTTTGGCTCAATCGTGTTTAATAATTTTATTAGTGATCTGGAAGAAAACAGATCATTACTGATAAAGTTTGCAGATGACACAAAGTTTGGTACAGTGATCAGTAACAATGGGGACAGATCACTTATCCAGAGCAACCTGGATCTCTTGGTAAACTTAGGACATTCAAACAACAAGCATTTTGATACAGCTAAATGAAAGGTCATACATCTAGGAATAAAGAATATAGGTCACATTTACAGAAGAGAGGACTGTAACCTGGAAAGCAATGATTCTGAAAAGATCATAGTGTATAACCAGCTGAATGAGAGCTTCCAATGCAATGCTGCGGCTAAAAGGGCTAACACAGTCCTTTGATATATAAATGGGAATATTAAGTCAGAGTAGGGAGGTAGTGTTATCCCTACACACAGTATTAGAGAGACCATTGCTGGAATACTGCATCCAGTTCTGGTGTCCATGCTTTTAAAAGGATTTTGAAAGATTGGAGGGTGTTCAGAGAAGAGCCACAAGAATGATTTTAGGTCTAGAAAATGTGCCTTGTAATGAAAGACTTAAGCTCAATCTATTTAGCCTGTGGAACAGAAGGTTAAGAAGTGACTTGGTCATGGTCTAGATCAGGGGTCGGCAACCTTTCAGAAGTGGTGTGCCGAGTCTTCATTTTTTCACTCTAATTTAAGGTTTCGCATGCCAGTAATACATTTTAACGTTTTTAGAAGGTCTCTTTCTATAAGTCTATAATATATAACTAAACTATTGTTGTATGTAAAGTAAATAAGGTTTTTAAAACATTTGAGAAGCTTCATTTAAAATTAAATTAAAATGCAGAGCCCCCCGGACCAGTGGCCAGGACCCGGGCAGTGAGAGTGCCACTGAAAATCAGCTCGCATGCCGCCTTCGGCACGCGTGCCATAGGTTGCCTACCCCTGGTCTAGATTCTAGAATTTACTACACAAGGAGAAGAGATCTCATACTAGAAGGTTCTTTAGCCTGGCAGACAAAGGAAGAACAAGATCTAGTGGATGGAAATTGAAACTAGGCAAATTCAAACTGAAATAAGATGCATTGACTTATTAAATCTGACAAATAGTGAGGTGGTTGTAATAAAAATGTGTTGGTAAGAGACTGAACTTTTTTTCTGGTCAGTCATAGTTACATGACATGAGTCAGAGTTACAAAAGGTTATTCCCCTGTCATGTGGCATGGGTAAGTAGCCACAGACTCTAGTGGCTACTGTTACATCCTCCCTGACTTTTTAAAAGTCAAATACAAATGAAATATCACCCCAAAATAACAACCACAATCTGAAACAGTCAATGAATAAAACAGACAAATAGAGACATCTAGGCTGGAGGTCAGGATATTCAATATCTGTCAGTAACTACCATCTCTGAACCTTTGGCTTTCTGATCACATGGTCTCTTCTTGTTCTCATACTAGTGCCTACTGCAGAGGTCAGGTTAGCCACTGAGATGGATCTGCAACTTGGAGCCTATTTATTGCTCTTGGTGTTTTCCCACTGACAGTGACTTGATGGGCAGGTGTTACTTCTGTCAGCACATGAGCATTGTCAAGTAGCATTCTGGTGGTTGTCCTCAAAAAGCAGAGAGTCAGTGTTCTCCATAGTTTTGTTTGGCTGTTCTAAGAACCTGCAGGGCTAAAATCTGGGACCAGGCGGCTTCTGGGCCACTGATGCTGCTGCAGCACCACGGGAGGGTTAAGCCACGCTCCCATGAGAGGACCCTGTGAAGCTAGGCTTGACAGGCACTACCACCCAGCAGCGGCTGAGTGGCAGCCCCTCACAGCCCACTGATTGGCTGATACCAGTAATTAAACCAGGAAGCCAACGTGAGTAGCTGTCTGAGCAATGACACAGACTGACTGTCTGCTTCCGCTCCAGACCCTGCTTCTGACAGATGCTAGACTCTGGCTCTGACCCTGGTTTGTCCTTGACGTCACTATTCAATTGCTGTTGGAAACCTAGTGCCTGACCTTCCTGGTATGACTTCCTGGTATCCCGACCTGGCTTGACTCTGACCCTGCTATCGCAACTTGGTGCCTGACCCTGATATCCTGGCATTCTGACCTGGCTTGCTTCTGACCCTGCAGTGCTACTTGTCTTCTGATCTCAGCAGCTAGCCCATGTGACTGTGCATAGTAAGGACTTGACGTAGTGTGCTTGATCTAATAAATCAAAAGAATGGCCAAAATGAGTCACTTGTGAATTGTGGGCCATTATCTGTTATTAGCTCATCTGGAATCCCATGACAAGTAAATGGTGATTTACAATGTGTTATTACATTGTTATTCAATGTATTTTGCAACAAGTTAAAAAAATTCACTAATAAGAAGTCATTTTTCCTGTTTAGTTCAAATGTATCTATACCAACAGAGATCAGGAATCTCTCATGGTCTCCGGGGTTATTTTGCAGTCTATTTATTGCAGATTTCACACTTGGATACCTTATCTTTGCTGGCAGCATTTGCTTGGTCATAATAGGATTTTTTAGCCTCTCTTCTTACACTTCTAAATACCCAGATGGGCGCTGCGGAATATGTATAGCATTTCTGACCTCATGCTGTTCAATCTGAGAATCTTTTCTTCGATATGCGGCAGAACATTATGCCATCTCTTGTTGTGGCATTGATCATTTTTACCCTAAGCCAGCAGATCATCAACAGTTACTTCCATCCCATACAAAGCCTCAAAGATCTGGGGCATGATGGGAAAAATCCTGGCCCCACTGAAATTAATAGAAAAATTCCAGTGGACTTCAGTGGGGCCAGGATTTCACCTGATGCCTTCACGCACGTCAGGGTGCTGAGACAATCCCAAGGGGAATTTGCTTAAACATATATCTACCAAAAGAAATATGGGAGGCAAAGAGTTTTATACTTTGTATATTGACTCAGACCTGCCTTGACTTGCATCAAAACCTAAATATTTAGGGGTCCTCTAGACATGAACTCTTTATCAGTTCTCAGAGGGTAGCACTCATGTTTGGTGGCCTAACTCAAAACTTTTGACTTTGTCCAAATTCTTAACTTGTTTGGCTTTATTATAGTGGCCATCCTGATCATTCCAGTTAGTTGATGTCTGTTCACTCAACAGCACCTACTTTTACCATCAGGTCAGGTTCAGCTTTCATGTTCTCGTTCAGTGCTAATGAGGTGTTATGTGGTTTGGTGGCACACTGAGGTCTCTCTCAATGTGAACTCTTACATTGTCAATGCATCCCACTTCCCTCAACACCTCATCAAGTTATTTAAGAATATATTTTGCATTCTGGACAGTTAGGATGACCATATGTCCCGATTTTATAGGTACAGTCCTGATATTTGGGGGTTTGTTTTATATAGGCACCTATTCCCTCCACTCCCATCCCAATTTTTCACACTTGCTATCTGGTCAACCTATGGACAGTAGACAAGTTAATCACCCATTTGATCATCTGCATTTGCAGCCTACTCTCTACTCCAGGCATACATGGGGCTTCCTCTTTCACTATTTCAAACTCTGCTGAGTGGTAGTCCTTACACAGATGTGCAAATGTAGCTTTGTCGCATAGGTTAATTTGTGCCCACTGTATAAAACATTTTTTATTTTTTTTTAATTTTAATGTCAGTAGTCTCTCTCTCTCTCTCTCTCTAGTGTGTGTGTGCGCTAAGTTTGATTACATTGCACTCAGCTCTATTTTGAGCTTCACTTTTTTGTTAATTTATTTCCAGTGTCAAAAACAATCTGTTGCAGAACTTTCCTTTGTAAATGTATTAAGAGACCCAACAAAGAACTCTATTTTTGTCAACTTCACGATCTTCATCAGAGCTCTGTTCTTCAGCTGTACATTCATGAATGTATTTTGCTTTTGTATTTCTTTGCAATTCGTACTGAGAACAACACACTATTGCAAAATAGTTGTTTTTTATTGCTAGGGCCCTACCAAATTCATGGTCCATTTTGGTCAATTTCACAGTCATGGGATTTTAAAAATCATAAATTTCATGATTTCAGCTATTTAAATCTGAAATTTCATGGTGTTGTAATTGTAGGGGGTCCTGGCCCAAAAAGGAGTTGTGAGGGGGTCGCAAGGTTATTGTAGAGGGGGTTGTGGTACTGCTACCCTTACTGCTGCTGCTGGTGGCCTTCAGAGCGGGGCAGCTGGAGAGCAGTGGCTGCTGGCCAGGAGCCCAGCTCTGAAGGCAGAACCACTGCCAGCAGCAGCCCAGAAGTAAGGATGACCTGGTATGGTATTGCCACCCTTACTTCTGTGCTGCTGCCTACAGAGCTGGGCCCTCAGTCAGCAGCCGCCACTTTCCAGCCGCCCAGCTCTGAAGGCAGCAGTGCAGAAGTAAGGATGACATGGTATGGTATTGCCGCCCTTACTTCTGTGCTGCTGCTGGCAGGGAGCTGCCTTCAGAGCTGGGTGCCTGACCAACAGCCGCCGCTCTCCGTCCGCCCAGCTCTGAAGGCAGGACAGAAGTAAGGGTGGCAATACTGCAACCCCCCTAAAATAACCTTGTGTCCCCTCTCCAACTCCCCTTTGGGTCAAGAGCCTCAATTTGAGAAATACTGGTCTCCCCCGTGAAATCTGTATAGTATAGGGTAAAAGCACACAAAAGACCAGATTTTACGGTGGGAGACCAGATTTCACGGTCCGTGATGCATTCTTCATGGCCGTGAATTTGGTAGGGCACTATTTATTGCATAACACAGCACCCTTTGTGATGACCACTTTTTCATCATGTTATTACAGTCACTTTTATTGCAAACAAATATGGTCTCTGCCATTTGTTTACCCTTGTAGTATCTATTTATGCCTTAATATACACTCTAATTAGAGATGCACTTTTGCTTTTTCACTGTTTGTTAAGAAGCACAATTTTCATTGGAGAAGCACAATTTTCACTTGTTTTTCAAATATTCACTATTCATTGCAAAGTCATGTCTAGGTCTTGCAATAACTTGGCTTTGAGCCAGATATCAGTTTTACCTTCAATAACTCAGTCTATCGTTAGCAAATAGACAAATTATTCCATCTTCTAAATGTCCCTGTTTGCACAATTTAGCTTTAGTATGCAGTGCTGTCACAAAATGATCAGAGGCAGCGTATTCCTTTTCTTTTGCACGTGACATGCCTGGGTAGGGTGACCAGATGAGAGGAAGAAAATATCGGGACACCAGGGGGTGCAAAAAAAAAAAAAAAAAAAACCCGAGTGCTGCTGGCCAAGCAAAAAACAAAACAAAAAAACTGCCGGCGGAGCAAAATATCGGGACAAGTTGCGTCGGGACACGGGACAAACAGCTAAAAATCGGGACGGTCCCGATTTTATCGGGACGTCTGGTCACCCTATGCCTGGGTGAAACACAGACTTCAGGACATTTTTAAATGGCCTTGTCTAGCAGTTTGGAGTACCTTCTTGCTCCCATTGGAAGGTACTATTGGTCTCCAGGGTTTGTTGGCCTTCCCCATATAGCAAGTGTGGTGGATTTCTTCCTGTCTAATTTCTCTGTATTAGCACTTGCTTCTAGGAACATGTGGAAGTGCTTCAATCCCTTCCCCCAGTGATATGCCAGTCTGAGGACTTCAGGAGCTCCCACTGGCTCCATCTTCACACAGATTTAGTTTTCTTCTGACACCACATAGGAGTGCTGCTAAGTGACTCATCCTTACTGTCTGGCCCTAGTCACATGATATGGGTCAGGGTTACAAATGCTTTACATACCCCTTCCCCACATCAGTGATCAATACCCACTCTCCCCTGTGGCGGCTGTTACGGGAGTGATAAGCAGACAAGGAAGATGTGTGACGAAAAAGAAAGTCAAGGATCAGTATGCGGGTTGCCCGCACAATTTGGTGGTTTCTTCCAGATATGCAAAGCAGGGATGTTTGTTAAAGAAAACACCCAACCAGGTATAAGTGTATGAGATTCTACTCACATCTATTTCTGCATTCTGGTCTGGGAAGAGGGTGGGGATGGTGGAAACAACCCTTCTGGTGCCCAAAGCAACATCTGAGTAGGGCATGTCCCCCGTTGCAAGGCACTGGCGGGAATACAGTACAACCATGTGTAGCATGCCAGTGTGCATCAGTGCCAAGTGGCTTCCAAAAACTCACTGGTACTATCCAAGATCTCAGTGAGCAGGATGACGCTGAGGGAAATATATCACATGGCAAATAGAAATCTCAGGATAAACTGACTCCTGGTATGTGGAGGAGAGAGAGAGAGTGTGGACAATTGCTAACATTTTAGGTAGGTTTATATATCAGAGCTGTTGTCAGGGCCGGTGCAAGGAAGTTTTGTGCCCTAGGCGAAACTTCCACCTTGCGCCACCCCACCCCCCCATCAGCTAACCCCGCCCCCCACGGCAGCTAACTACGCCCCCCACCTCCCCCACCAGAGTACCTCCCTCCACGGCAGCTAACCCCGCCCCCCCACTTGGGGAGCCCCCCCCCCGCAGCAGCTACCCCCCCTCCATGGCAGCTAACCCCGCCCAGGGATCCCCCCCTGCGGCAGCTAACCCCGCCCGGGGAGCCTGCCTGAGCACGCCGATGCCGCTCTAATTCTCCTCCCCTCCCAGGCTTGCGGCGCCAATTGGAGGAGAATTAGAGCGGGGGCTGTGTGGTCAGCGGAGGAGGCAGAGTGGAGGTGATCTGGGGCGGGGAGCGGTTCCCCTGTGCGCCCCCCCCATTATTGCGGGCGGCCCTCCCCGTGCCCCCCCAGCTCACCTCTACTCCACCTCCTTGCCTGAGTGGGCTTTTAGGTGCCCTCAACCACTAGGCGCCCTAGGCAGCCGCCTAGTTCGCCTAGTGGTTGCACCGGCCCTGGCTGTTGTGTGTATCAGTCTGTCTCTTTGCAACACACATGCATATCTTCCTCTAGCTCACCAAGTAGAGGCTTGTCTTCAAGAAGTCCAAGGTTATGCATTGTACTGCCTATGGCTGTGCGATGCATATCTGCAATTAAATGACAACTGCAGTGTCTGTCTATGCAGCCACAGATGGGTCCTTTGGATCCCAAATTTAACCTACGTTGAAAGTTGCATATGATGTTGAAAAATAGGGCCTCTATTCCACTTGTCTGTGGGCTCCATCTCACAAAAATAATAATTCTACTGCTGATTGATTTGTCAAACAAAATGTAGGGATTTAATAAAACAAGCATGTGGCAAAGCTCCGTGATTGATCTCTCCAAGGCAGGTATGAAGTACCTTGATGGCAGCTATCAAGGGGAGGCAAGAAGGGAAAAAAACTGAGACAGGATGAAACTCCATGGAGTTCAGCTAAAAATGGCAGAGGCTAATGCAATTTCTTTTTTTAGTAACTTTTTATGTGGCAAAATGGTCATGGTCCCTATTTATTCTTTTTATTGCATCTCTTATAGTGGTCACAGCAGAAGCAGTTGCTATGGTGAAGGCTGAAAACACTTTCCATTATGAGATTCTGTTTTACATGCCTATAACTTTTCATAACATTCTCGTTTGGGAATCCAATTTCTCATGCTTGTTCTCTTCTCAGAGATGAATAATTTTGGGAAGCTTATACAAAATCTTTTCATCCATTTGTGAGTGATGGCTGATAGATACACTTACACACAAAGAAATCTGGCCATCCCCTTTGAAATAGAACTACATAATCAATGGCTAAAACATAAACACTGAAGAAGGGCGTAAGTGTAGGCTTCACTGAGGAATAGTGCCTTTCCTTGGTTTGACAAATAGTAGCTGTGGTTTGACAAAGTTCGGAGCATTTGCAAATGCTGAGCATGCTCATTTGAATTTGTCCATGACACTGGGAGACGTTCACTTAAAAATGAGCATCGGGTGCATGCATGTGCCGCTCAGGAAGCGCATGTGTAATACCACCCCGGGACGGTCACATAATTAACACCTATATGTGGTTTAGACACTAGCGGTGGACAAAGAGCTACTCTGTATTTGCACATCTTGGACACAGGCCTTTCAAAACTTGTTAACAGGCAGGAGTGTGTCCTGCCTTTTGTTACCCTGTTAATTTTGATTTTTTTTTTACTCTTCTTTTGCATTTTAAAATTATTTAAGGCCTTGAAGTGGCATAAGCAGCTTAAATTGATCTGAAGTCTTGGACTGGTTTAAGCTCTTTAAGATTAAGGCCATAGATTGCATTAAGCTGCAAACAAAAATGGAACTGGTGAGCTGGCCAGGGGCTCCTATGTTACCTTAAACATTTTTGAATCTGTGCACTGACAGGGGATATATATGTACAGGTATGGAAATGCATATTTGTCCTGAGAGACTAGCAGTCACCAGTCATCCTTTGGTCAACTAGTGCCTGTCAGCTATGGAATGGGGCATTTTATTTCTTTATTTCCTTTTTTCACCAAGAAAATACAAATCTAGAAAATTAAATAGTTATACCGCCTCTTCCCCACACCCCTCTCTCCCCGCAGTTTTAATGTTAGGAAATGCAAAAGTTAAGGTCAATTGTACAACAAGAAGATACAAGACAGCGTCATAATACATATGCCCAAAGGACACAGTTAAGGTAGCAGATTAGTCTTAACATTTCTTGATTTCCAAGTGCTTCACTCTGCAGCCTTATTGTTGCGTTTCACACAGGTTTTGCATTTTTTAAAATAATATCACCCAGTTTCAAAAGTAGACACTTTGAACAATGAACGTGAAACACTGCTTTCACTGAGATCACTTCTGTAAATCACTCTGTATCCTCCATTGTAGTGCCCTTTTGTAACTTCCTACAATAATACTCCTCAAGGAGAGATCGCAACACACATCTCGCCACCTACTGTAGCATCAGTTCACTTGTGGGACTATGTGTCCTCCTTCTGGCAGAAACACAGTTTTCACTAAATGATTTGCACAGAACATCGGAAATGGAGCCTAATCTTTATGCCGATACCAACAGGCACAGCACTTTAAAGTGAAAACCTAAGAGTTTATGTCCACATGTGGAAATTGGGGGTGAGAGGTTGAAGCAGTGGTGGATTCCAGTCCAACCCCAGAGGTGGATTCCAGTCCAACCCCAGGTGGTATTCATTTAATGCTTTTAACAGAAGGGATGGATCAGTAACTGCAGCTGGAGAATTTAGTGTCAACTCTGTAGCATTTGATTGCCATGGAAACATCAGCTGACCTCAAAGACAAACTTCAAATGCTTTCTTTTTGTGGTTCATTTCTGCTACTCCTAGATATGCACTCACACCCTGAAGAAAAAAGACCAACACAAATAGTTATGGCACCTTTGTATCAATCGCACAAGAACTCTGGCTTTTTGTGGTGCAGAGATCTGACAGTAGCTGTGTGCGTGAGAGAGAAAGAGAGAGTGTATACAACTGTCACGGATCCACAGGATCAGTGCTATGACCCCAGATTTGGAACAGTCTCTTGGATGACTCCTTCAGTGAGCCAGACCCCTAGGGGTCTCACTCTTCCTTGAGGATAAGCCCCATGGCTTCACCGCCTCCTTAGGCTGGACCTCTGGTCCTTCAGTACCTGCTTCACACTGTGCGCTCCATTCAGCAAGCCCCACTGAGGCAGATGCCTGAAGGAGACTTCTACTACCTTAGGGAGCAATGCACCTCCAACAGCATCTGCAGGGACATTCACGCAGCGTTGTCCAAACAGAAAGGTTTATTAGTCAACTGGAACACAGCATAGAAAGTCCTTGATTAGCATAGAGAGAAGAAAGTTACAGCATGGTTTGTTCTTTGTAGCTCAGAGCCCCAGCCAAGTGGTGTCCCGTTGGTTCCCACTCTGTCCCCTCTTTGTTGAAGTTCCTGGGCCAGTCCCACCTGGCCCTTCCTCAGTCCTTTGTTGTCCAGCTGGTCAAACACAGCTGGCTTCCTGTGGAGGGGTGGGCCATCCCTGGTCGTTAGCTGCTAGCTGGCAAATGTCCCAGTGTTTGGCTTTTCCATTCTCTACATGGACTCTCCAATGGCATGGGCCCCAAACTCAAGACAGCAAGGTGTCAGTCACACCTGCCTGGTCGCCTGCTCAAGAGTAAATAGCTCTTTTCTACCCCCTAGGTGACAATGCAGGATATGAGGGGAACTGAGGCACAGGGTTCATACAAAATATTTACAGAAAATTCCCACTCCATCACAACAACCCATTGTCCTTTACTTCTGATTGGGATCAGCCCGCTTTCTTCAACGTGGCCTACGTTAGACTGCTAAGTCAGTTCATCCTGATTTTGCAGCACAAGGCATTTTTTCACGGCTCTTGTTTTGTTTCTTTTTAAAGTAGGCCAGATAGCTAGAGAGAACCCTAATTGTTCACTCCCAAGGCCAGCATGCACTGGGAGAGATGTGGAGGCAGCACACTCGGCCCTCTGGGGAGATGAGAAAGCAGGTAATGCCTTCTGCTGCTCGCCAGCAAATAATCTGGCCTTTGGCTCTGGGGAGAGTCTGTGTAGCCCCTTTCTTTTGGGAGGACAGTAGTAGCTCTGCTGTGAAGAGGTGAATTAAAGCTGGACAAAACGTGTGGAGTAGGCTCTGATAGGAACACAAAGGACTGTCCCAGCAACAGCCACGGAAGACAAGCTGCATGTTTTTTTTAAAGTTCTGTAGTTCTCTGCTCCTTGATAATGTCACCAGGGTGTTGATCTGCTGCTGGCATTTGCATTTCAAGGCCAGAGGAAGGTGGTCAAACAAAACTTGAGTTTACTAGGTTTTTTTTAACAATTACTTATTGAGTGCCTTTAGCATACTGGTACCAAACAGAGAGGAAGGCAGTGCATGGGTAATAGAAGGAGAGGTAGGGCTGGCACGACACCTTACTAGTCAGGAACAACTCTCTGTAGAGAGAGAAAGGGGACTGCCTGTGTATGTGTAACAGGGCCTAGTTTGGAATTTAAAAATTCACTCAAGACTCAGACCCACCTTCCCAGGCACCCTTGCAATGTGGGCCTGTCTTGTCTATTCTTGAGGGCCCTATTAGGGGGCGATAGAGAAGTTAGTCATACATATGGTACTTATGTGGAGTTGGACAGCTTCATGGGAGATGAAAGTTTTAGCTCCCTGCAACATGAAGAAAGAATCCATCTTAGCCCTTTTCAATGCCATGTAATCTTTAAAAGGCAGAAAATAAGGGATCAGGAGTGCTGCTGCCCACTCTGCAATTCATGTGATACCATTTTCATGGATTTGTCCTGTCTCTTGCAGGCTTCATTTACAGGACAATGAAAATCTCAAGTTTGATTTCTGGATAATTATATCCCTCAGGACAAATACAAGTGGTTCCAGTTCTAACTGAATGGCTCGGGAGACTGGTTGTGGGATACAAAGCCATCTACAGCAAGGTCGTCCCCCCCCCCCCCTTCAAATTCAATCCAAGTCAGACAGTGAGCAAGAAAAAGTCATTATAACCTGACAGGTGTGTGGTTGCCTGCGTGAAGTGAGGTGGTGAGTCTCAGTACAGTTGTTAATGGACAGATGTCCAAATCATACAACAAACACCACCACAACTGGCACCAGATGGCATCTTTGATGGCATCCACAGCAGAGGAATAAGGATTAAATGGACATGGAGATAACACTACCCTCTCATCCCTTGAATTGTTCCTTGCAGAGTATTTTAGAGGCATTGGCAGGGCAGTGTGTGAGAAGTTTGCACTGCCTCTGTTTATACTGTGCTTCTATAGACAAAGAAAGGACCTCAGCCGCCATGAATCTGACAATTCTCATCAGCTCTAAATTCACTTTAAAAGCCAAAGTCAGACTTCCATATAGGGATCTGATTTTCAGAGCAGAAGTGGATTTATCCTCCACATCCTGGAAAAGGGAAAAATTACCCAGGGTGCTGAAAGATCAAATGAAAAGGGTGCTGAAAGTCTCTTCTGTTGGGCACAAAGGCATGTTTAAACTGGATAAGAAGCCTGCTGTGACTTTAATAGTCTGTTCTGATTACGTTTAAGTTTCAGCTTAAATATAACTGCGCATGTGTAAGAAATTGCAGAGTAATCACGTTTGTGAGGAAAATAAAAGTTAAAGTAGCCACAAAGCTAGAAGAAACTGGTTTGAACTAACACAAATCCTGTACCGGCAGGGGAGGAGAGTTAACATGGAAACGAGAAGATAACAGAAAGTTATAAATAAGTCTGCATAACAACGGGAAGCTGAAATCTTATTGTCCAGTGCTGGAGGTAACCATGATGAGATCATCCTGATGAGCTTCCCATTTGTGATTAATTGATCGCTACTTACTGAGTGCTTTGCCTTCCTAAAGATTTGTTAGACCCACCTGCTGAGTAAGTGAATCTCAGTCCAACACCTTTACTGCTGTGAATGCAGCACTGTGACAAGTCAAGTCCTTCTATGTGATAATGAAGGTCAGCTCAAATTAATTGAGAGCCCGTAACAGGGGGTTCCTGCCAGTGCTGCAATTTGGCATCAATCTAGCAGTCTGGTTATATGGCAGACCTGAGATGTGATGGAATGGCAGGCATATGAATCAGATACTGGACAAACTTGCAGCAGGATAAACAGTCTGGGAGATCAGACATGCAGTGATGGAAGGAGTTATTTCCACACCAAAATTACTTAATTATGACATTAATTACCACTGCCTATATTACCCCCCACACCACTAAAGGGCTATGCCAATACTGGCTCAGTTTTTTGCTGCCTCTGGTTACGTGCTTGCAGGGCTGCAAGGCGTCATGTTGGCCTCATGGGTGTAGTCAGTCATGTTATTACTGCTGGGCTATCTTGAGGTGAGATGGTCATGGTCATCACCGTGCCCACGGTGTTCAACGTTAGTCACTGAGTAACTCTCATGCTTTGAGCCTCCCCTGTTCTATTCTTTTCTGGAGTCCATCTCATCAAAACGTAGTGCGACTGTAGCTTCTGAAGAAATAATGCAAGACAGGACGTGCAGTGACAGTGTCACTCCTGACTTGTGTGCAGAACACGTGGGAGGGTGTGCACTTACTGTGTTGTGCATGCAGAGATACATGGTAGGGTGCACTGTATACACACCATTGGTGCAATCATACATAACAGGGTGCACTGCAATTGTAGAGTCTTGTGCTCAAATCTTGGGTGTCATAATATACAACAATTTGGAGTTACTGTGTCATATCTATGTGCCATAAGAGAGTAATACACAAAGGGCCAGCTCCTTACCTGGTGTAATTAGGTGTAGCTCAATGAAATGCATTGAATTGCACAAGTTGAGGATCTGTGATACACGTTCTCCAGGTGTAATAATACACTACAGCTTGTGTAGTTACAATTCAGTACACATGCACTGCTGCTGAAATAATACACAACAGGATGCATGGTTACCGTGGTTTACTATGCATGCCTCCAGTGTGCTGTGAGACATGAGGCCAAAGGCCAAATGCAAGAAGCACCCAACCAGCAGATATATGATACGATAACAGCATTACTATACACCCCGCTGTTTATTGTGGTTCTTAGTTTTTAAAAAGTGTATTAAATTCCAACCCATGTGGGTTTATGGTCTCATAATGACACAGCATGGAAACCCTGTCAGCCAATCAGATAGCTCCTTCCACCCAAGCCTTTTTATAAGAGCAAATTTAAAGTAAATCCTTTGAATTCTGCAACCCGTCTGTTAGCTGATGATGATGCGACGGTGTATAATTAAACAATAATTTATATTCTGTGCAAGTGTGCACAGAACAATAAAGTGTTCTCAAGAGCCGTGTGCCGCTGAGGCATTCAGTCCATGCACAGAAGGAGTTTACTGCAAAGCTGCTCCCTCACAACGGAGTTTGTCACCACGGAGCTAGGAGCAGTGTTGTTTTATTCTTTAATAATTTCAGGATTGTGATATGATTTAACTAGTTAATGGGACATCTACCTGAGGATCAGGCGGCATTTTGTTATTTATTTGTTTCATGTACCTGGAACAAAAAAACTTGTAGGGTAAAGAAAGGCTGAAAATGATGCAGCTTCTGTTGTGATGTGGGTTTTTTCGTCCAGCTCTATAATAAAAGATCAGATGACGGCCACAAGACTAGCACACCCTCCAAAGAAATGAATAACCACAAATAACAACCAATAGCAACAACATCCAGATGCAGATCTACAGAAACATTTTAAAAAACGAAACTCACATTTCAGTGAGAATTGCCTGGGTTAAATAAAGTTAAATAAATATCATCTTCTAAATCAGACTTCTGTGGGGCTGTTCTTACCTACTAGAGTTGCAAAGTAACACCTGAGGTTCTTATAACTGTAAGAGATCAGAGAGGNAAGTGGCCTGTAGAATTTGGTATTGGAGAGTTGTCTGGCGGCCTCCTTTTGGTAGTCAGAGTAACACCTGAGGTTCTTATAACTGTAAGAGATCAGAGAGGAAAAAAAATCTCTATTTTCCCCCCCAATTTATTTATCTTGCACATTTGAAAGCACAGTCTGTTAATGAGTCAGTTTCCGCGGTTGGTTTTTTGGGAGTGGGGAAGGGGGGGGTGTCTTTCAGTCAGGCACAGAAGAGAGATTTTTTTAAAACCAAGAGGAAAATGTGATTGTAGATCCACATAAATTTTGAGACGTCTCAAGGGCAGGCATAGTACCAGAAACTACTTGTATCTATTTTTAGGAACTGACTCGCTTTCAAATCCATGGTGTCTCTTTAAGGTGAAGGAACGAATTCCACTAATAGTTGGCTTTTCATCCTTTATCTAAGGCCTCAGTCACAAATACTAGCCACAGGCATGTTTAAACAAAGTTGTTGTTAGCAGGGTTCTGGCACAGTGGCAGCATACAGAGGTTCCTCTAGCTTTCCAGCTTAGGCCTCACAAAGGTGTAGAGGGCAAGGAATTGACGCATGGCTGGGCCACAGAGCCCAAGCAAGCTCTCAGAGCAAATACAAGGGACTCTATAAAACTAGTTACTTGGTAATCAGAATGGAGGAATATATGTGAGAAAGCAGAAGTGCAGGTGTGGGGCAAAACCTTAAACCCATTCAGCATGGCTAGTGCTGGCAAACTGAGCCGGTTGTGTTTAAACCAGTTCAAGCACAATTTGGCCAGCCTGGTAATCAGATGATAACAAAACCTCCGTACCTGAACATCCCCACAGCCCTGCTTCATGCAATCATGCTTAAAAATGACTGTAACTAGCTCCACACAGTACTGCTTCCGATATGGAGAGGGCAAAAGTGGACTCTCAAACCACAGTCACAACTCATGCATGGTTTTCCTCCTCTGCAGCTCTGAATAGCCTCCATGAAAACTTATCCACGCAGGGTCCCCAGGTGCTATAGCGATTATTATTTATTATTTGTATTGCAGTAGCACCTAGAGGCTCCAACTGAGATGAAGGGTCCCATTATGCTGCACTTTGTGTATAACAAAAGGATGGTCCCTGCCCTAAAAAGCTTAGTGTCTACATAGAAGATAAAACAACGAGGAGTCCTTGTGGCACCTTAGAGACTAACAAATTTATTTGATGAGATGATGTATGTAATAGCCCAGTCAACTTGCCCTTGCTGGCTGTTGTGTTTGTACCCACACCCTGGGCCTGCATGCTTTTAAGCTTCCTTTGGTCTGGGGAGGCTCTGGCCTCTCTGACATACTTCCTGGGTGCAGATTCTCTGTTGGGTACCTGGAAGTTGAACCTCATGGCCCCACTGCTGTAGGCCCCCAGAACCAGTTCTGAACCCCACTCCCACCCCGAAGACACCGCAGTGGCTTAAGCACACCCTTTCCCAGAACGCCAGCTTTGTGGGTTCTCTAGTTTATAATTTATCCCTTCCGGGACATGTGATCCTTGAAGCAAATAGGCACAGACATTGCAAAGGGTTTCTAAAAAGCAATCACTCTTTACTTTAGATGCACAGGAGATATACAGATCTATGCAAAATAAGAAAACCCCATGTGTGATTCCCTGCCTCAGTTTACTAACCACTCAAGTGTTCTCTGGGATTTGATCCGGATTCTGGGACTTCTCTCCTTCAACACATGCTTCTTTTACTGTTCTGGTTGGTGAGAGACAGCTGCTCTGAGCAGACCTAGTCCTTTTATAGACTTCCAGACTCCTTTGTTAGGTCAGCCTCAACCCCCTCGTCAGGTGATCAACTGCCTGGTTACCAGCCCACCTGAGTGGACTGGGTCTTATGAGTGCCTGATAGCTCCCTAAGGTAAGGTGTCTCCTTTTTAATGGAAGACCATGGAGGTTTAACAACCCACCATTGTTAGCCCTGTGTCTCTACCCTTTGGAATTTCACACCAAGATGGCGGTAAAAAGACAGCAGAGAAGGCACAGACCAGCCTTACAGTCATAATGGAGTTTGTAGTTTGATATAGTTAGGTACAGAGGGTTCATAATATCAAACAGAATTAATACATTGTATATAGATTCCTTAGATTGGCCTCGTCAAGATTAACAGAGCGGGGTACCTCACAAGTACTGCTGGTGAGTTCTTACACTCCTTTTTTTCAAGATGGAGCTTCTATTATTACCTTTTATTGATTTAATAGCTAGACAAATACAATTAATGTGCAGTAACAGGTGTTTAACCTCTCCCCATTATCAGGGCAACCATTTTCAAAACCAGATTGAAAGGAAGGGCAGCTGTCTGATTAGGAGTAGCTACTGGATGTCAAACAAACCAACTTCTGTTGTGTAGACACAGCCTTAGATGAGACTTGCTATCTTGCCTGACAGAAGCATTTCCCAATGAAATGTGATTTTTCCTTTATCAGAAATATTGCTGTGGCTTTGTCTCATTCACTAGTGTTTCATTTGGGACACTCCCACCTCCCCTCACAAATCTCAGCCTGGATTTCTCTGCCCCCATCCAACAGAATTCAGTTTATTACACTCCTGTCAGCTGTGCTGGAGAAGTCAGTTTTTCTCCCCCCAGTCCCGCTTGGATGCCAACGCATCCCTGGCGGACTGTTATTACTGCCTGTCATTCATATTCTATCCGCCAATTCCATGGAGGGGAGATTTAAACCTCAGCCCATCTGCATTCAGTTCTTATTGGATGATTATCCCAAAGCTGCAGAAAGTGTTTTTGATAAACAAATAAAAATTCTATATTGCCACTGCTGTCCTGGGATGCTGGCTTATTAGTAAACATGGAAGGGAAGTACATGACTGATTGCAAGAACCTATCAGGGAAATTCTTTAGGATTTAATTTTTTGCGGGGAAGAGACCGTTACAATGAATTGTTCATGAAATTTGGCAGTCCTGGAGACTCCGAAGTCCTGTGTCTAGCATAGGTACAGTATCATGGGCAACAGTAGTCTACTTTCCCCTCATACCGGTCTAACCCTGACTTGGAGAGACCACTTCTTGGGGTAGTTCAATCTCCATGCCCATTCAGTCCAACAATGGTGCCAATCAGGAGGGTGGTTTTATGTCATACGGGCATCTATTCACTAGGTATTGGACTGCAGGCCCCAGCTCATTTTGCACTGGTCCCCAAACAACCCTAAAACACACCAGTTATTATCAGTAGCCCTGGTACCTCTTACATCATGAAGCCTGATTAACGGTAAGTGGGGCCATCCTAGTTCTGATAGTTGAATCTGAACAGCATGTGGGATTCACACACTGGACATAAAATTTTCTCTAGCCAGCATGATTCAGCATTTTTTGTGCCTTGGTAAGTTGCAATAAATAGTGAGATAATGGCATGTAATTGATGGATGCTGGTAAATTGGAGTTTAAAATATTGTACATGACGTCTTACATAACCAAGGACAGTGGAGGGGTATGGAGCCATGCACCAGCAAATTGTTGTGCATACTACTGATTATTTATTAGCTCAGTAAAAACACAGAGTTTGATCCAGGGATAGAAACAGCATTTTTAATGAGTTTCACATTCATGGCTGGTTTTACTCTCCATTGTTTGTAATTTTCTCCTCATTAGTATTTATTATTTTGTTATATGGTGGTGTCTAGAGGTCCCAACCAAGATCTGAGCCCCATTGTTGTGGGCACTGCACAAACACAGTCCTTGCCCTGAAGAGTTTGCCATTGAGATAGATGAGACAAAGTGTAGGAGAAGGGGAGTACTTCCTTCCTTTTCATATTTAGCAACCACATGGTTTCAAACTGGCAACACAGATTTTCCCTGATATCTCCTCTCACAATCCTATGTCTCTAATGGAGCTGAAATGATCACATTCCTTTTAGCAAAGAAGGGACTCTTTTGCCATTTTATAACCACAGCCCTTTGAAACAAGCCACAGAGCTTGGTTTATAGCTCGGTAGCTCTGCCATGCACCTTCCTCCCATCACGATATAAGAGCCAGGATGGCCTGCCACACAGGGACTACTGCATTCCTACCCACACAGCCTCATGTTAGGAGGATAATCCATTTAACAAGGGAGGATGTGGGAGAAGGGACTGGGATTTCTAATCAAACAAGTGGGTTGATTTCAGAATAAAGAGGAGGGGATCACCTGCTGACTTCTGGGAAGGAGGCCCTCCAGTGGCCTGCATCTCCTGCTGTTGATTTGCAAATGGTGTGACACTTCTCTAAAGATGACCCCAGAGCCTGGAAAGATCTGGAGCATTTAATCTGGGGTGAGTCTACCCTCTGGACAGGGGCGGCTCTATGTATTTTGCCGCCCCAAGCACGGCAGTCAGGCGGCTTTCGGTGGCATGCCTGCGGGAGGTCCGCCGGTCCCACGCCTTCGGCGTACCCGCCGCCGAATTGCCGCCGAAACCGCGGGACCGGTGGACCTCCCACATGCATGCCGCCGAAGGCAGCCTGACTGCCGCCCTCACAGGGACCAGCAGGCCGCACCCCGTGGCTTGCCGCCCCAGGCACGCACTTGGTGCGCTGGTGCCTGGAGCCGCCCCTGCCTCTTCATCTATGTCTGTACAGCACCCTGCACAATGGGGACCTGATCCTAATTGGGACCATAAAATGTTTATTATTCAGGAATGTCTGGTCACCATGTATAGAATTTGGCCAGAGAGGCAAAGTTCCCCTCAACCGCCCCTTCGTTAGAGGGGAAAATGAGGGCTAACATCAATGTATTTTCCCCCTCACACTGAGGTGAAAAATCAAACTCCTCCCATTCTCCGTCCTATGCCTCTGCCAGGAGCTTTCTGGGCCAAAGGACACCATCAGTGCATTAGAGGAGTGAGTCTGACAGGCTGCCAGCAAGGTTGGCTTACCACACTACAGGGGACACAGAGCAGGCTGAATGACCTTCTGTCATGGGCGGCAGTGCAGACTGTATGGCCAGAGTTCTGAAGGTGTTTGCTGGCAGCTGGCTTTGTGGGTTTGTCTAGAGAGAAGCCAAGCCAGTGTGTATCATGCCGATATATAGTTTCAGATACATCAGTGGGAGGGAGAGGAAATGCATGAAGCGAGGGTCATGTATGTGGGAGGCAGGGAGATAAAACCATCTGCAGCAGAAATATATTGAGGCTCTTGGTCTCTGTTTGTTGGTCTTCATTTAGCCTCAGAGCAGGTACAGGTTCAGAACATCTCTTCCTTTCAAGAGGGCTGTGAAACCTTTAGCTCAAAAGAGCCCGATGCCCACTTACAGTAAGGTTCTGGCAGCAGGTACACTCCCAGAGCGATGTAAAGGGGCCTCAGTGCAAGTGAGAATCAAGCCCAAAAAAGTGTCAGGGGACCAGTTTTGATCACTCTTTGTGTGTACCTTCATGCCAAAGGAAAATATTCAGAGTTGTGGTCACAGCATTCCACTCTGTACGATGCTGGCCAGAGCGTTCCAATGCTGTGCAGCACGGGACGGGTTAATGGTTAGCATGCCCAGGCATTTGCATGAAGAAAATGTGAGCCAGAACTAAGTATTAATATGAGGGCAGCAAGAAGGAGAGGGGAGTGACTCTTCTAGCAGCTTGCTTCTTACAAGAGGGGTCCCTTCCTATCACAACCCCACCCCATGTAAGGTGTGTCTCCAACTTCTAATGAATGTGGGATTTCCTTGCTGCTGTTACACAAGCAAGGGAAGTGTCTCTAGTGAATTCAGAGATGGAGGGAGCCCTCTGGCATTTTGGCACTACCAGATTATTATTCATTATTATTGGTAATTATTATTATTATTTATTAATTTTATTACAGTATCATTTCGAGGCCGCAGCTGAGACTGGGGGCTCATTGTGCTAGGTCAGTGGTGCCCAAACTTTTCCTCTCGCAACTCCCCTTTCCTGTAATGGAATGTGTCTACCCCCGCTGGGAGAGGAGCTGCAGCCGCGGGCTGGGGGCCTGGGGCAGAGCCAGGGCCGTAAGCGGGAGCCGGGGGCCAGACGCAGAGCCAGGGCGGGGCCGAGGCCGGAGCAGAGTGGAGCTAGGGGCAGAGCAGGGCTGGGCGGCGCTCCCTCCCCATCTCCTGTGGGGGCTGGGCTGGGCCCTGCTGTGCATCTCGGATGTTCCTCCATGCCTTCTAAATGGGTGTGCCCCAGCATTTGGGGGCCACTGTGCTAGGTGCTGTACGAACACATAATAAGAGACAGTCCCTGTCCCAAAGAATTTACAACCTAAATAGACAAGACTGACAAAAGGTATATATACAGTGCAGTCGGAGGTGTGATTGCAGCTCGGTTAGGTTTACCAGCATTAGCTTCAATCTAGCTAGCATGGCTAAAAATAGCAGTGAATATGCAGGGAACAGGCTAGCAACATGGGTACAGACCCAGGGTCCCCAGCATGCTTGTACAGCCTGTGCTGAAGCCCGTGCCATGGCTATGCTTAGCCATGCTAGCTAGATTAAAGCTCGTGTGGGTGTTCCATCCTGTGCTGCAATCAACTCTGAGTGCCATGTAGACATACCCAAAGAGGGGGAAGGAGGAAACAGGTAAAGAGAGAGGAAGTGACTTGCCTAAGGTCACACAGGAGGTCAGTGGTGGAGATGGGATTCACATGGAGATCCTAGACTTGTTTTGCTGCAGCCTCTAAAAAGGATTTTGCCATACTGGCATGTCCCTGTGTGCCAAGGATGTCTTTTGGTGTGTGTTCTCCCCAACATCTTGTCTGATTGGCTTCAGACATTCCGGAAATATTCTACTCTAGCATAATTCCACTCATGCCCGCAGAATGGAGTGCGTACAATTCACTGCTTAGCTGCAACTAGCAATGGTAAAGAAGAGGAAGAAAAAGAGGCAAAAGCAAGAAGGAGAGAGAAGAGGAGTAGTAAGAGAAGAATGTGGAAAAAGAGCGAGAGAAGGAAATATTATAAAAATAACATGGCCCTGACTGTGTTGGGAGGGAAGTAAGGAGGAAAATTAGACCATTGGCTCTACTGTGATTTTGGCTATCATCTCTAGGGAGAGGTGCTCAGATTCTATGGTAGAATCATAGGATGGAAAGGACCTCGAGAGGTCATCTAGTCCAGTCCCCTGCACTCATGGCAGGACTAAGTATTATCTAGACCAGGGGTCTCAAACTCAAATGACCACGAGGGCCACATGAGGACTAGTACATTGGCCCGAGGGCCGCATTCACTGACACCTCCCCCCCGCTGCCCTCGGCCCCGCCCCCCTCCACCCCTTCCATGAGGCCCTGCCCCTGCCCCGCCTCTTCCCACCCCTTCCCTGCCCCCATTCCAACCCCTTCCCCGAAATCTCCACCCCAACTCTGCCCCCTCCCTGCTCCCAGGGGGTGCAGGAGGGGTGTGGGATGTGGCGGGGGCTCAGGGCAGGGAGTTGGGGTGTGGGGTGCAGGAGGGGTGCGGGGTGCAGCGGAGGGTTCAGGGCAGGGGGTCGGGATGCAGGGTGCAGCAGGGGACTCAGGGCAGGGGGTCGGAGTGCAGCAGGGGGCTCAGGGTGCAGGGTGCAGCAGGGGACTCAGGGCAGGGGGTCGGAGTGCAGCAGGGGACTCAGGGCAGGGAGTCGGAGTGCAGGATGGGTGCGGGGTGCAGCAGGGGGCTCAGGGCAGGGGGTCGGGGTGCAGGAGCGGTGCGGGGTGCGGCAGGGGGCTCAGGGCAGGGGGTTCGGCTGCAGGAGGGGTTCAGGGGGTGGGCTCTGACCCGGCGCGCACCGGGGGCCAGGCAGGCTCCCTGCCTGCCTGCTCTGCCCCCGCGCCGCTCCGGGAAGCAGCTGGAACCCGGGGGAGGAGGGGCGCAGGGGTGTGTGTGGCTATTGCTTCAGGCACCGCCTCCAGGAGCTCCCATTGGCCGGGAATGGGGAACCGCAGCCAATGGGAGCTGCTGGTGGCGGTGCCTGAAGCAACAGCCACACACACCCCTGCGCCCCTCCTTCTCCAGGTTCCGGCCGCTTCCCGGAGTGGCGCGGGGGCAGGGCAGGCAGGCAGGGAGCCTGCCCTGCCCCCGGTGCAGGTCGGGCCGGAGCCGCTCTAGATAAACACTGGGGGAGAGCGGGGGGGGGGGAGAGCGGGGCCATGAGGAGCTTGCGGGCTGCAGAAAATAACCCTGCGGGCTGCGTGTTTGAGACCCCTGATCTAGACCATCCCTGACAGGTGTTTGTCTAACCTGCTCTTAAAAATCTCCAATGATGGAGATTCCACAACCTCCCTAGGCAATTTATTCCAGTGCTTAACCACCCTGACAGTTAGGAAGTTTTTCCTAATGTCCAACCTAAACCTCCCTTGCTGCAATGTAAGCCCATTGCTTCTTGTCGTATCCTCAGAGGTTAAGGAGAACAATTTTTCTCCCTCCTCCCTGTAACAACCTTTTATGTACTTGAAAACTGTTATCGTGTCCCCCCTCGGTCTTCTCTTCTCCAGACTAAACAAACCCAATTTTTTCAATCTTCCCTCATAGGTCATGTTTTCTAGACCTTTAATCATTTTGTTGTTGTTCTCTGAACTTTCTCCAATTTATCCATATCTTTCCTGAAATGTGGCGCCCAGAACTGGACACAATACTCCAGTTGAGGCCTAATCAGTGTAGAGTAGAGCAGAAGAATTACTTCTTGTGTCTTGCTTACTACACTCCTGCTAATACATCCCAGAATGATGTTCGCATTTTTTGCAACAGTGTTACACTGTTGACTCATATTTAGCTTGTGGTGCACTATGACTTCCAGATCCCTTTCCTCAATACTCCTTCCGAGGCAGTCATTTCCCTGATTTTTCCTTCCTAAGTGGAGTACTTTGCATTTATCCTTATTGAATTTAATCCTATTTACTTCAGACCATTTCTCCAGTTTGTCCAGATCATTTTGAATTATAATCCTATCCTCCAAAGCACTTGCAACCCCTCCCAGCTTGGTATTGTCCGCAAACTTTATAAGTGTACTCTCTGTGCCATTATCTAAATCATTGATGAAGATATTGAACAGAATTGGCTTAATATGCCCTTCCAGCATGATTGTGAACCACTGATAACTACTCTCTGGGAACGGTTTTCAAACCAGTTTTGCACCCACCTTATCGTAGCTCCATCTAGGTTGCATTTCAGTAGTTTGTTTATGAGAAGGTCATGCAAGACAGTATCAAAAGCCTCACTAAAGTCAAGATATACCACATCTACCACTTTCCCCTATCCACAAGGCTTGTTACCCTGTCAAAGAAAGCTATAGGGTTGGTTTGACAAGATTTGTGCTTGACAAATCCATGCTGACTGTTACTTATCACCTTGTTATCTTCTAGATGTTTGTAAATTGATTGCTTAATTATTTGCTCCATTATCTTTCCGGGTACAGAAGTTAAGCTGACTGGTCTGCAATTCCCTGGGTTGTCCTTATTTCCCTTTTTATAGATTGGCACTATATTTGCTTTTCCAGTCTTCTGGAATCTCTCCCATCTTCCATGACTTTTCAAAGATGATCGCTAATGTCTCCGATATCTCCTCAGTCAACTCCTTGAGTATTCTAGGATGCATTTCATCAGGCCCTGGTGACTTGAAGACACCTAACTTCTCTAAGTAATTTTTAACTTGTTCTTTCCCTATTTCAGCCTCTGATCCTATCTCATTTTCACTGGCATTCACTGTGTTAGACGTCCAATCACTACCAACCTTCTTGCTGAAAACCGAAACAAAGAAGTCATTAAGCATCTCTGCCATGTCAACATTTTCTGTTGTTGTTTTCCCCCCCTCATTGAGCAATGGGCCTACCCTGTCCTTGGTCTTCCTCTTGCTTCTAATGTATTTGTAGAACAGGGGTAGGCAACCTTTCAGAAGTGGTGTGCCAAGTCTTCATTTATTCACTTTAATTTAAGGTTTCGCGTGCCGGTAATACATTTTAACGTTTTTTAGAAGGTCTCTCTCTATGTCTATATTGTATAACTAAACTATTGTTGTATGTAAAGTAAACAAGGTTTTCAAAATGTTTAAGAAGCTTCATTTAAAATTAAATTAAAATGCTGATCTTACGCCGCCAGCCTGCTCAGCCCGCTTCCAGCCTGGGGTTCTGTTCACCTAGGCC
>QXTE01000173.1:2731197-2957573 GCA_003942145.1 Platysternon megacephalum
GTGTGGAGGTGCAGGGCAGAAGGCTGGGTGTGTGGGGGGGTTCAGGACAGAGGGCTGGGGTGCTCGGCTCGTGGGGGTGCTCCCAGCCCCCTGCCCTGAGTGGCTCATGGCAGGGGGCTGGAAGGGATATGCCCTGTTCCACCCCCTTCCCCAAGGGCCCGACCCTACCTCTTCTCTGTCTCCTCTACGGAGCAGCGAGCACGCTGCGGCTCAGCTCCGCTCTCCCTCCCCCTCGCAAGGGGGATCAGCTGGTCGGCAGCAGGGAGAGGGAGGGGGAGGGGCAGGAAAGCACCACGCTGGGGAAAGAAGCAGGGGAGGGGGGAGCTTGGCTGCCGCAGGACCAAGCTTCTGCCTCCTGCCCCCGCAGGGGAGAGCGGTGGGCGGGGGGGCTGAGTGGGGCTGGGGGCCGGGACTGCGGCAGGCAGCGGCGTGCCACCCAAAATCGACTGGCATGCCGTAGGTTGCCGACCCCTGTTGTAGAATGTTTTTTTGTTACCCTTTGTGTCTCTAGCTAGTTTGATCTCATTTTGTGCCTTGGTGATACATTATAAGAACATACTATAGACAGATTGTTCACTCCTGTGAAATGTGAAGAGGTCTGGATTTAATTTGGTGAAGTTGGGGGGTGGGATCAAAGAGGTAAATCAAGCTCATAAAGGGAGAGTAGCTCAACGAAACCTCAACTCAAATGAGACTCATGTCTTTTCATAACGCTTCTTATCTGCCAGAATTACACACACAAGCTTCTCATGAAGCAGGTAAGTACTCTCATCCTCTTTTGCAGATGGAAAACTGAGGCAGCAAGTTTCAGGGTTTGTCTATACTTGAAGTGTTACAGCAGCATATCTGTAGCATTGCTGCACCACTGTAGCGCTTCAGTGTAGATATTACCTATGCCGATGGGAACTCCCATAGAGGTGGTAACTAGGTCAACAGAAGAATTCTTCCATCAACTTAGTGTTGTCTACACTGGGGGTTAGGTCGGCTTAACTATGTCACTCGGGGGTGTGGATTTTTCACACCCCTGAGTAATGTAGTGAGGTTGACCTAAGATTTTAGTGTAGACCAGGCCTCAGTGACTTCCCCAGTATTACAGAGGGAGGCAGAGTCCGGGGTAGAATGGCAAGGAGGACGGATGTTCCGTTTTGCGAAGGATTTGGAGATTTCAAAATGTTCAGAATTGGAGTGAAAACCAAACATTTTAAAATTCTCTGTGAAGAAAAATTCCCCAAAAGTGTCATTTCAGGTGGTTCAGAATGTTTTGTTTTGAGAATATTTTCAACTTTCAAATGATGTGTTATACTATGTAATATACTGCAAAAATTTTAAAAAAAGAAAAGAAAAGTCATGTAAAATGGAAAACTGAAACATTGTAGTCAGAAAATGTCAAAATGGGATGTTTTGACATGGTCAGAACTTCCCCTCCCCCTTTTCTATTTTCAAAACAAAATACCAGTGAAATTGCCCTGATTTCACAAAGCGATTTGATTTTGATGGAACAGCCTATTCCAATGGAAGTTTCTCCAACCAGCTCTTGTCAGGGCCAGTGCTACAGCTCAGCAGTTCCTGGCAGCCAGTGTGACCATGCCGCTTTTTGTAGCCATTCCTCCAGCCCCCAGCCTTTCAGATATTCCCTTATTGATCACACTGCCTCTTTTGCAGACATCTGGGGAATGCTACTTTTATCATTCTAACCTTTGTTTATTCTCTCCCTCCCTCCTTCTCCCCTCTCGTCCTTCTACAGGTACCTTCTGCATCATTTCACTGTGCACATGCGTGGCTGGAATCAACTTCGAGCTCTCCCGCTACCCCCGCTACCTGTACGGACTTCCCGATGACATCAGTCATGGCTACGGCTGGTCCATGTTCTGTGCGTGGGGAGGCCTGGGCCTCACTCTTATATCGGGCTTCTTCTGCACCCTGGCCCCTTCTGTCCAACCTGTCCCCAGGACCAACTGCCCCAAATCCAGACCTGAGAATGGGACAGTGTGCTAAAATAAATAAACAAACAAATGTGTGTATATATATATGTATACACATACATATATATATATATATATGTATAGCTATATTTATCTCAAACTGATGCCAGTGCCAAGGTAGAGCTCAGTTCAACATGGCACCTGCATCTCCACAGGACTTTCTGTTGCTTCGTTCTTTCTCACAGAGATGGGAAAGCTTTTCTGTAACATGGCTCTTCCATCTAACTCTTAACTTCAGTATCATAATGTAAAGGTCAAGTGAAAATACTGTTGCATCTATCTACTGCCACCTGGGGTGGGTGGGGAAGCAGGTTATATGGAGATTGTGAAACCTGAGTCTGTACAGGACGTGGGGAACCAAAAACTATCAACTGCAAGGCAAGAGGAGAATACAAGCAACAAGCAAAGAAACTAATCAACCATTTGAGTCACCTCTAGAATGTAACCTCCTCGAGGCCATTTTCAAACCCCTACCACCTTTAAAAAAAACAAACTGTCCCATCGTTATTTTTCTTCCTGCCTAAAAAAAGGGGGGGGGGAGCATTTTCTCTTTGCCTGCCAAACTTTAAAAAAAACAAACAAATAAAATAAATATGGAACAACAAACAAACAAACAAACAAAGAAGAAAAAAACCATGAGGACATTTCAGCGGATGTTCTAACAATGCCGTTTTAATCTTCCAGCTGCCTTACATCCAGGCTTAACACGGAGGCTGAACTGCTAACAGAGACGCAGTGGGGGGCCTTTTGAAAATGCTGTGATACATGTGTGTATAACTCTATTTTCCCTTCTTTTTTTTTTCTTTTTTTAAAAAGAAAAATTTAAAAACATTGAAATGTGATCGTCTATAATCCATCCATGCTGTGTTTGTAGCCCAAGGAAGAGGCATCAAGACTGCAGAAGTGCGAGGGAAGGCACAAATTCTGAGACAGCCAGTCTCCTTCGCTGGAGGTTGTTGTTTTTTAAAAACGGAACAATGGAAAGTTCAGGATGGTGGATACCAGGAAAGAACCATCTGGGGGAAGGGAGGCAGGGTAGCCCTTGCAGTTGATTTTCCTGAATATTTATTTGAGTAGGATTTGTTTTATTTTCCATTTTGGAAATTAAAGACCATTGGGCAAAAGCCATTGCGGAGGAGAAAAGGGAGACAAGTTTTTGTAAGGGAGAAATAAGTGGTGCCTCTTGTTGTGTCCAGGTATGCCAAATAAGACTTTCCCACATCTTGTCATTGGAAACTGCCCCATTTCACTGGACATCTCTTCTTTCCATTTGGGAGAACAATCTATACAGATGGAATAGAATGGGTCAGATGCAGAGAATGAAAATCCATTCCCCATGAGCTCAATTCTTGTATGATATAGTTGTGAATCCACAATTAGAATTCTCTCTCTTTTTCTGTGTGTGTGTCTTTCTCTTTTTCCTGCTTCTGCCCTATCTGCCATCCCCTTTCTACTCTGCTCCTCTCATTGTGCAGCTCATAGATCCCAGAACAGCTAATTTAGCAGCTAAAACTCAACTGGGGAGGAATAAATCATCCAGGGAAGCTAAATTTCACCTGAAATTCCAGTAGTTCCTGCTGTGGAAGGTGTGGCTGGAAGGAATGCAGGGGAGAAGGCTCCAATGGAGTAACTAAAGTGGAGTCAGAGGGTGTTCTCACTGAATAGCCATGTGAAGGAGTGTAGAGAATCACTTCCTTGAGGCATTTACTGACAAATGTGCAGGGAGGGGAGAAGGGGTATGAAAAAACAGTTGTTAATTCAAGACCAATCTCTGCAACCATTTGTTACATGAATAGATCACGTCACATGTCCTAGTTGGTCGATAGATAACAAACATCCATGGCATCTAAACAAAAATAATTGACAGAAGAGGCAATCCATTTGAAACAGAATTTGCTCCAGAAAAAAAAGGACGTGTTGACTTCCAGGCCTACAGTGCTGCGGGGAGACAGTGTTTTGCCTACTTTTAAAAAAACAGTCATTCTCATACAATACAATTATAGAGACATTGTCAGTCGTTCCCTGCACCCTCTCTCCTTTCCCTTCCCCTAGGTTTTTGTTGATTTTGTTTTATTAATCTGGCCCAAAGAAATGAAGACTCTTGGGGGTATTTCAGGGTAGGATTGATTTGTTTATCTTTTATTCTTACTAAGCTGCTTGTTTTTTTGTTAGCTTGATTTGGCTTTTACGTATTCCACAATCAAGCAAATCCAAGCTGCCAAAGGAGTGTGTTCACACAAAAGTACCACCTTCTGTAGGTGAGTTTTCATTCATTTCGCTTGCAAACGGAGCTGGTTGAAACATTAAAGAAATTGAAGAGTTTTGTTTTCTAAATGGATCAATTTTTTGGTTTTTTTAATTTTTTGGCAATTTTTAAAAATTACAGTGCTTTCAAAAATCATGGTTTTGTAAATAAAACTGGTCGATTTTCAAAATTCCTACCATATGACTAAGCTGACTAATTAACATTGGTAAAAGGGGGAAAAATAAGAAAACACAGAAAATTAAAAATAACTGAAAGCAAAAAATAATAAATGGAAAACAAAAACAACCATTGAAAAAATGAAAAGTTTTTAGAGAAAATGTTTGAAACATATTGACATTTTTGAGCAAACCAATATTTTTGTGAAAAAATTCATTTTTTTTAAAAAGGCCACATTTCATTGAAACTATTTTTGAACAAAACCTCTCCACCACCTCTATGGTGGGTATGTTAGTAGAACCCTTATATGCAAGTACTTATATTTGATGTGCCTTGGGTAGGATCAAAGTGCACAGAGAGTACCTGCTCTACTCCACCATCAGCTATCGTGGCCTGGAAAGCACCACACAGCCGGCTCATTGTGGTATGATCAGTGACAGCTCATGGGTTCTTTTGTCGATGGATTTTCAAAATAGGCATAGCAGCAAAATTTAAAGAGGCAGAAATCAGTTCTACTGTTCTGTGAGCTCCTCGGTCTTTTCTTTCTTCCTGCACCTGGGATAAAAATAGTCCTGCCTTTATGATGATGTACTTTGAAGCTGGCAATTTACAAAATGTATGTGAGTTTGTGTATATGTGTGTGGGGGGGGAGGGGGGTGGTTACATTCATTTTGCTTTAAAGAAGAAGAGAAGTGTTAACTCTGGAGACTTGGCTCAATTCTCTGATTATCTACTCACTAGCCTATGCCTTCCAAGACCTGCCCTAGGGGTGGGTAATATAAGTTGGCACCCACTATGTAAAAAATTATGTGGACAGCCATTGACGTGACAGGTGAATATTTATCCTTAATTGCTTAATTTTTAGTGTGTGCCAAACTCTGGCTTGTAGAAGGAGCCATTTGTCCAGAGGGCAGTTCTCCCACCCTCTTCCCCAAAATCAGGACAGGAACCCTACGGAGTATTCAGAATTCCAGTCAATCCCAGGAACAGAGTGCAAGGCACCTAAGTACTTATTTATACATTATCAGGGATCAGAGCCTTTGCCATGCTTTCTATTGGCTCAGACTGGAATTCTGAATCTCCACATGCCCAGTTTTTGGTCAAGGGTTATTTTAAAATCCACACCTGAAGCCAGATCCAAATGTTGTGATTACTGTCTAATTCTATAATGGGCCAGAGCAGAACCCCCAATTCTGAACCCACTCTGAGTTTTAGGAAAGCTTTGAAATGTGTTCCTGAAACTACAACCAGATGTGACTCTGGCTCATCTCTAGTTTCTAGGCTTCAGAAGTAGTTCTGAACTGGTTGACAGTGATCTCAATTTTAAGGACCCATGACTTGATCCTGCCATGTGCTGAACACTCTAGCCTAATTCAGCAAAGCACTTAAGCATGTGCTCAATTTGAAGCATGTAAGTAATGCTACTGACTCCTCACATGCTTAAAGTGCTTTACTGCATCAGGCCATAGTGCTTAGTATCTTGCAGGACTGATTCCCCGTTCCTCTTTCCCCATCTGCTCCCATTTCTGAAGTGATATTCTTGTCCCTGCCTAATATATTGTTGGGTATTTGGATTCTCGTACTGGAAGCTTGATAACTGTGGAGTCCAATATTTGCCAGAGTGTCTCACAAATTGCCTTTCATGTATCACTTCTATGACACGAAACGTATATGTTCCAGAGATCCACAGAGGAACCGGCTTAAGTGAACACAGACGTCATGAAACGCCACTCATTGTGAAGTAGAATGAATTGTTTCAATGCACTGCAGCATGCAAACTTCAGTTTTACTTATAGTGGATCTCCAATTACTGTGTAGTGCAGTTGTTCTGTGGATACAATGAGGGTTCTCATGTCCATACATACCAGGGGCAGTGTATGTGTGATTGTACTACATGGCAGGATTCCATGTACTCTATATCCTATGTACTGTATATGCCACTCTCTTAAAGCTAAAGCTGGTCGAGTGTCAAAATACCGGACTCATACCAGCCCATCTGTATATATTATCCATCTCTTCTCCCCACCCACCCCCGATCCCCATATACACAACTGATCTCCCCATATTTAGTAATCTCATAGTTAGTATTTTAAAAACATTTTTCAGGCATAGCCCTCCATGCCCTGATCCTCAGCAGTTGCCCACAACCCCTCAGGTGAACAGAGCTATTCATGTTTTTGACAAAGCAGTTTTGGACAGTGAAAAGTGATTCTAAGTACTCTGAAAGAGCTAAACCAAATTCCTCTCAGTGGAAGTTCTTCACACTCCCAGCAGAGAATTATTAAAGAATGCAAATGTTCTCCCGATTCACTCTTCAAGCAAACAGTTTAGGGCCAGTTCTGGTTTTGACTTGTAATCCTACTGGTACATCAAGTGATCAATAGACTAGGAGCCCTTAGTTAGGGTGAGGGCTGATGGGCAGGGGAGATCCTGTATGTCCCAAGTGTTATTGGAAGACCGTGTCTTTATGGCTGTCCTTCCCCATTTTGCAGCACCTCTGATCCTGGCTACACTAATAAGTGTAGCTCAGAAGAAAATGACTGTAATCGCTCCTTAATTCTTGAGTGCTACGTGTGAAATGGAGACGAAATAATGAGTTACCAACTGTCGAGCTTAAACAAAGACATATTATCTGAGCTATTTCTTCTTCTCTGTGCATCTACAGCAGGCGTCGAGACACTAAAGAACCAAACACACACACACGACCGACGCTGATCTGTTTGTAGCCAAATTGAAAACTCTTTCATGTCCCATACCGTTTGCATGTAGAAAAATGCTTATCCATGCAGAGGAGGAAGGCTTGAGGTGAAAACCTAAGACAGCTTTGGAAGATTGCCAGACTCCACTGAAAGACAGAGAGTAGAAAATGTCCATGAAGCACAAACTGCATATAAAGGCTAGTGCTGGGTGAATCTCCAAAGGTAAGGAGTCTAGTTTCAAACAAGAAACCTGAAGTTTGATTGCAAAATCCAAACGATCTGAACCTCTTGGTTCTGCCAAACTGAGCTGGAAATCTGATGAGAACAGCCTTTGTCTCAAAATTTCCAGCACTGCTGCTTCCAGTCCCAGACCTTGGGCTGATCCAAAGCCCACTGAAGTCAATGAACCCGTTGACTTCAATGAGCTTTGGCTTATGCCACATGAAATCAACTTTTCTTGCTGTATTTCAGCATAGTCCTGGCCAGAGCTGAAAGTTCAAATGCGTGTCCACACATTTCAGAAAACTAAATGTTTGGTGCTAGAAAGAGGCAATGGTTCAGAAGCCTTTCTATGTTTTCTGATTCACTGTGTCCATCTCCAGGAAACACACACACTAATATTCCTACCTTAGCCATAGCTCTGGTGTCACTCCTGGCAATATATAAGGCAAGGAGTGTGTTCCTGCTGCCTCTGATTAATGGCGAAATTCCTATTGACATCACTGGGACACAGAATGGAGCCCAATATAGTATAATAATAATAATAATTACAATATTCCCTGTAGGTAACAAGGATTAATTTAGAGAACAGGGGCTAGGTGACTGCATAGGTTTAAATCTTGCACACAATAAGCCACAGGGGCAAATGCATTTTTTGGTCTCATCCTACTTTCCATTAAAGCATCCCTAAATCACCACCAAATGTAGTGCAATTGTCCGTCCCTGCTCAGGAGAAGCCCAGGATGGAAATAACTGGGGAAGCTGTAGGTCACATGCTCAGGAAGGGCCCAGAACAAGAATAGCAGGGTTGTTGAAGGTCAGAATTGATGCGTGTTGGCAGAGTTGTATGGGAAAACATATGCCGTGCCTGCCAGCAGTCTCACCATCTCTGTAGCTTGTCTTATCAGTCCCTTGCTTTCAGGAGCAGTAGCTTTTTTTTAACTGGTAAAACACCACTGCAGAGTGGTAGAAAACTTCAATAGTTTCCATGTGCAGTTTATATATACAAGAGGTGTATGTCCATTTGCTGTAAATATGGAGTCTGTGCGCTGTATAGAGAGACAATACATGGCAGGAAGCGGCATACCTTTTTTCTGTTCTTTTGTACTTCAATCAGGAGGTGCAAAGCAATTCAAATCCCATCTCTTGCTGTATTATACCCCTCCATTCACATGTGTGCCCTGATCACGTACAGTGCCACCTGCTGAAGAGTAGTGAGGAAGCACACAAAGCACAGTGGAAACATTTGAGCTGCCTGCAAATGGAATTGGGACAATTTGTGAGTTCACCACTGTAGAGTGTTTGGATACTAAAGAGCTGCCAGTGCTGTACTGATCCTTTGTAACCGAATCCCTGAGACTCAGAGACAGGACTCCTCCCTATCACACCTCTGTGACCAATCAGTCCTGAGCTATAAACAATGCACCCAAAAAGTTCTGATTTGCCCACAAGTTCCTGCTGTCTTCCAGTGCCCTGACCACCAGTGATAACCCAGCCACACATGCTGTGTATGGTACAGAAGAAAACTGCTCAGAGGGGTTGGTAGGGGGAACCAATGTGAAGGTCAAAGGCTCATCAGGAGGATAGTCTTGGTGTTCACAGAATCTCACTGAACTCCTTGCAACCAGCTGATCCTGACTCATGAGAGGTTTCCTAGGATGTAAAGGCTGAGGCAGAAAGCCAGTTTTGTTTTGCTTAATTCAGAAGAATGATTCTGTCCATGTCAGCTCCAATCTGAAAAGTTTATGATCTCTTTAGGTGAAAATCATGGCTGTGTGGAGGGGCAGCACCACACCTGTGCACCACTTGAGCATCACTTCAGTCCTCAACATGGGCATAAGTTGGATTTCAGTGGTGCATAGGCCTGGGTCTCATGCTGTCTTTCTGCCCAGGGTGAGTTACACCCCTCAAGAGCATTGAGCAGCAACAGTAAGTGATAGCGGATCTCCCAAGCCATTGAAAAGGCTTTTAATGGAGAAGTGTGGTGACAAACTATTTCTTTTAACATGATTTTGCTACATTTTCACCTGGTCAGAATTCTCAGCCAGTGATAATAACTCTACAGTCTACAGATAAAGTGCAAAGCCTTCAAAGGCACCTAGGTGCATTAGGAGCTTGTCACATTTTCAAAAGTGATTTAGGCACTTAGGCACTGAGGGTATGTCTGCACTAGAGCTGGAAGGTGTACATTCCAGCTTGAGGAGACATAGCCGTGCTAGCGCTGATCAAGCTAGTGTGCTAAAAATAGAAGTATAGTCACAGTGGCATGAGCAGCAGAAGGGGCTAGTCTCCCCAGGTAGGTACCTAGGATCTGGGTGGGATCATACATGGGACAATTAGCGCCTTCTGCTGCTCACGCCGCAGTGGCAAGATTCTATTTTTAGTGCACTAGCTTGATCTGAGCCAGTCCCCGTATGTGTCCTCAAGCTGGAATGCACACCACCCTGAGTCACACTGAGACTAAGACTCCCAAGTGGCTAAATGACTTTTGAAACTGGACCTTGGACGCCAAAATCGCTTAAGTGCTTTTGACATTTTTATCCAAACAGTCAATTTTACCTGTCAATATAAGGCTGCATGTTTATCAAGGGTTTTTGGCAACAATGTAGATCATAAGGGAAAAGATCAAGTCATCAGAACCACAAAGTAAAAAGTGCAGCTGTAGACTCAGTTCAGTTTGGGTGTATTGAATTATTTATAGCGCTTGGGCACCAACAACAATCATAGACACCTCATTTAAACTCGTACTATTTTTACTCAGCAATTTCCATCACTTAAGTGTCTTTCTTCCTGTATTTGTTCTTTGATCTTCAACAAACTTTTTCTCTTTGTTCTGATATAAAATAGCAAATCTGGGGACTTTTGAAAGTATTTTGCTGCAGCAACTTAAATTATTTTCAAACGTTTTGAGGTCTAAGTGTGACATACATTGTAAAATTCAAAGCTGTTAGATATACCCAAAGTGGGCCTGCACTTGCAGCCCTTACTCAGGCAGAACTCCCATTGATTGAAATCCATGGGAG
This sequence comes from Platysternon megacephalum, assembly GCA_003942145.1. NCBI lineage: Eukaryota > Metazoa > Chordata > Testudines > Platysternidae > Platysternon > Platysternon megacephalum. The sequence goes on from QXTE01000173.1 coordinate 2,741,543, forward strand.
TCTTGCCTGAGAAAAGTCTGCTGGGTTTGGCCCTATTAGTGTAGTGTAGTGTAGTGTGTGTGTGTGTGTGTGTGTGTGTGTGAGAGAGTGTCCGATGAGGAATATATATTTACATATGGGCCCACTTTAGGTATCTAGTCCATAGTAGGGATTGATTCATCACTGTGTTGCTCCAGCTTCAACCAATGGAGTTATGCCGGTGTATAGCTGGAGTAACACAGTGGTAAATCAGATCCATAGATAGATACACATATACATGTATATATGTACATATATGTATATATGTAAAATTATGAACAATGTCCATATATTCAAAACCTCTGTTAGTCTATAAGGTGCCACAGGATTCTTTGCTGCTTTTACATATATTCATGATTGTCTGGAATACCCTTAGATTGATGTACAGAATTTTAGGCCAGGGCCTGTTTCTATGTTGCAATCCTTATATATCTCAGATTTAAAACAAAACAAATTAGAAAATGTGTTTCACATTGAATCCCTGATCCTGCAACCGCATGTGTGTGGGCAGGGTATCACACTGAAGTCTCTGGCACACATGGATCCACTCACAGGATCGGGGCCTACCTTTAGTATTGTTGAAATTCAGTGGCAGCTCCCCTCCAGACAAACAAAAAAGAGCAAGCTGATTGTTAAAGGGAGGGCTTGCCACCACCCCTAGAAGTGGATTATCAAACCTATTATTAGAGATGAACTCAATTCACAAAATTCTGATCTGGATCCAGATTTATAAGTTTGGAGGTGTCAAGATGTGGGGTTTTAGTTCACGCCCATCTTTGCTTATAATGCACCACACCTCCAACCTAATTCTAGAACACCACTGAACCTATGCTAACGAACAAACACATGCCTGTCATTAACTAAGCCACTCCGTGAATACCTCTCTTGCTCCACCCACAAAATGACCCGAAAAAGGACATCCATCTGCCAGTAAACAGACATTTAAAAACTTCCTCTTAAAGACATATTTTTGGTAGCTTAATATTTCTTTTGAATCCTAAATATATTGTATTACAAACAGCTCATATAGGATATTATGGGTAGCCAGATGTTGAAGGCAAGGGGGATCTGCTCTCTCACTGATGTGCACAGGATGAGCTATCCACATTAAAAAAAAAGCCCATGAATCAATGGGAGAACATTTAGTCAGGCAACTATTTGGACAATGATGCAGCCACACTGAGGATATGCCCCAACTCAACTGTTTCCTGCCACCGAATGGCAATAGAGTCAATCAAAGAAAGAGATCAAGCATTGACAGAGGAGAAGGATCAACAGTTTGATCCAGTGTGACAACTCCTGTGCTCTCGCATGCTTCAAAAACTTTTTTTATCTCAATAAGACCAACAGACTGGGTGGGGCTGGGAGAATTAAACCGAGTTCCAAAAACTCCTGGATAAGGTTAACGTTAGCTGAAGTGGCACTGCATGGTCACTGCTATCTGCACAGCTCAGTTCTGTCAGTGACTTGGTGATTTTTACTCCCCCACCCCACCCCCCTTCACTCTCACCAATAAAGCAGTTGAAGATACTGTTAAGATGGTGTTGGAGGAGCTTAGATGGGTTGAAGTGACCTATTTTGTAGCAGATCAATAATACTGTAGCATTCCTGTGGGAGAAACTGTGGTATTCAGTGGTAGCTGAAACTGTGATTTCCAGGAGATCAAATGTCATTCTTTACTGCAATTCTTTCCCCTGTCCCCCATCCCACCCTTTTCACCCTGATCTTCCTGCTAAGCCCTGCCTACTCTTTTTTTAGGGTCAGGTGTGGATCTCTCTCTTTCTCTCTCTCTTCCTTCCTGTGCGTGAGCGTGCGGAAATGTTTCATGTAGAGAGAAGAGCTTTTTTCCAATGAGTCCCATTTTCATACCAACACCTGAAGTGTGTGACTGTTTTGCTATCCAAGATGTCTGTAAAAATAAAAAAAAAAAAAAAAAAAAGACGACGACGAAATAAAGGATTAAAAAATGAACTTGCGGGGGAGGGGATTTGAACGTAAACTGAATTTAAAGATGCAGCATCAGTTTTCTAAGGAACTTTTTGAGACCATCCCTGAAATCTCATCAGTATTCTCTCTCCCTCCCTTTGTATCATGGATGGAGATCTAGGATATTAAAATCTCTGCGGTTGTTCTTCTCGCTGTAGAACTCTCTGGTTTCAATGAAGGGTTTGCATGTTTTTGAGACTATTGCTGTCAAAGGAAACCCCATTTTTAAAAGGATGTAAAGTCAATGTGAATGTGACATTATATATTGTGGGGGAGTTAAAGAAGGGTGGTCCTTTCCCCCAATTTATTTCCTTTTTCTGTTTCTAGTAGCAGCCCCCAGGCACCTGATCATTTGCGGCGCCCTTCACCACTGCACTGACTTTTGCCAGATTATAGGCTTGCCAAGAGGGTTCATCTCCCATCTCCCCAAGCAGTAACCTCAGGATATAGCCAGACTAAGCCACAACTCCGAAAGCTTTGATTCTGGGTTGCCTTTCCGCTTCCCCTTCATAAGACGATTCCTTCTCCTAATAGAAGCCATAATCACTACTCTGACCCTGTGGCAAGGGTGTATGGGCAGCCTGCCATGAGAACACTACATCACTTTGGTACCAGCTGCAAGTCAGGGGCTTGGGGAAGCACCTCCCATGTGAAGGTTAGAGCATCACTAAGACTCCTAGTAGCCCTGAGAAGTGAAAAGCCCAACTTTGCAGATCCCCTGAGCCATTGAGCCAACAGGCCAGGCCTCCTTCTCCTGGGCCTGATTGCCCACTGCTTCACACCTTGTGCATTCATTTTCCCCTTCTCACAGCCTGCAAAACAGTTGTACAACACTTCCATTCAGAGCTGGGGGCATTTTGCGCAAGGTACCGTGGGGACTGAGGCCCGCAATGTTAATCTTATCCATCCACAATACGTGCAGGCCATCTGCTCTGGAGGCATTCTCCTGCCAGAGATAACACATGACCTAGCCCCATGCTGCACCATTGACCAAAAGTTATTCAGAAGGGTCCCTTCCCTTTCCCCCTTCTTCACGTTCTCTCTGCTGTAAGGAGAGAACACCCTTTTGCTGTGAAGGAGTCCAACAGCCTCCCCCAGCTCTGGTTAGGATCCAATTGCCTTCACCCAACACTGCCACTAACAGCTCGAGAAGCTTAGCATAACAAATCAGTCAAATGCCTGTGACCTGATACATTTCAGCACCTTTCCTATGACATTCCCGAGTAAAACGATACAAGAGGCTGGTACAAGACGTTGGTCTTGTAGACACCATGGGTCAGCCAGACGTTTAAAGAGGCATCGCTATGCTTCATATAAATGCAGTGCACACATATTTAAAATATAGGTGACAATGAACTCGTACACTATGAACCAAACACTGCAAGGCTGGACGTAAAAGATCTAAAATGGCATATTATTCCAATATATCGATGGAATGTATTGATATGTAGCATTTATCTAGCACTTTTCCTCTTCAAAGTGCTTTACAAATATTAATGAATCCACACCATACCTGTGTGAGGCCAGTGAGTGTTGTTATATACATTTTACAGATGGGGAATTGAGGCAGAGAGTGTAATGACCTGATTTTCAGTGGTACTGCACCCCCACAACTCCTATTAACTGCAGTTGGCATTTTATGTGCTCAACACTTCTGAAAATCCAGATCTACACAGGGAGTCAGTGTGAACTCTGGGATTAGAGCTCAGGATTTCCGGGCTCCCAGTTCTGGGGTCTCATCACCAGCATATCCTGTAAGGCCCTGATCCAGCAAAGCACTTCAGCACCTGTCTAACTTTAAGCATGTGAGTCCCATTGATGGGACTATGCATGTGCTTAAACACTTTGCTAGATCAGGATCTAAGTTAAAATACACTAAACTAGAGCATATTTTGCATATTGAGATATATGTTCATTTCTGATTGTGTTTCAAACATTGTCAAATACATTTGAACTATACAGGTCTGTCTTGTCTTACGCGGGGGTTACATTCCGTGGTTAGCGCGTAAAGCGAAAACCGTGTATAGTCGAAATCCCATTGACTTTAATGGCAGGCGGAATCGCCCGCACTACAGACACAGTACATAAATTGCTTTTTTTCTCTTTTTTTCGGTGTGTTTTTGCCGACCGCGCAAAGCCGAAATCGCGCATGTTAAATGCGCGTAAGATAAGACAGACCTGTATGTGCAGTTAACTTGGTATGAAGTAACTCAGCCATGTGGGACTTTTTAATCATTCACTCCGCCAGTCGCCATACAGTTTGGTTTTATTTGCATAATGAAATCCCATGGGCTAGAAGTAAATGAGGATGGCGTGTCCTGCATGGTTCTTACTTCTGTGCTGTCGCCAGAGACAAAGTGGGTCCTGTGGCTCATTGGTGCTAAAAATAAAATGAATAAATAACTATTATGTTAGGTTGTTCTGATATGATGTGAATAAATGTGTTGTTTCATTTTACAATTAATGCTACATCTTACCAAATCTATTGTACTGTCCGTTCCTTCTCGTCAATAATTACAGAAAAAGTGAGCAGAGCTAGTTTTTAAAAAAAAATATTGTTCTATTCCAAGGCCCTGATTCTACAAACACTTATGCATGAGTATAAGTGTCTGCAGGATCAGGGCCTGAGTTGTTAATTTTAATGGCGGGGCTGGGGGTGGGGAAATGAAAAGGAAAATTGCCAAGTTCCTGTAACTTTGGAATGACAAAGGACACAGAGAACATTGCAGGGACTTCACTGAAAAACTGGCTGCATCTTGCAATTTTCTTTGTTCAATTGGCAGAAAATACTGTATTTCCATCCATTAAAATCTTGTCTGGTTATTAATTAAACAACTTGTTCATGGACAATTACAATTAAATAAGTAAACTGTCAATTGTGGAATGTAAACTGATTAAACAATTAAATAAAAAAATCATGTTGTGTGTTTTAAGCGGATGTGTCTGCTTGTGTCAGGATGGCGGAGGTGGGGCTTCACTCACTTCCTCCCCTGACAAATGGGAGAGAGGCTGAAGGGGGCGGGGTTTGAAGGGGCTTGTTGTTAGTGGCAATGAGTAACAGAGAAGCCATCAGCTATTTTTGAATAATAGGTGTTAGTTGTGTGGACGTATTCTGCTCAAATCTTCCAAACATGAATAGTTTCTGAATCTGCTTAGTTAGGGAAAGGTTCTTCTGCTCCCCATAGCTAGGAGAGCCCTTGGAGCTGTGAACATCCCCACAAATTTTAATCACTTCGTTGGATCTATTTAGTCTATACAAGGTTCTGTTGAAGTTTAAAGAGATATTGTCAAGTAGTTAAACTTCAAATGAAAAGTTTATGAATCCCAAAATGAAAATAAATATGTTCATGATTTCTTTAAAATGTAAAGGGAATTCAGAATCACTGTAGAATTTAAAAATTTCCCTGCAGTGTAGTGAACCTAAACTCTATGATATTGTGGTAGGGCATGAGAGCCAGGAAGTGTGATTTGTAACATTTAGGAAACATTCAGAAGGTAGGTAGATTGGAGAGAAGTCAGAGCACTTATAATCATCTACATAAGCAGGGCCGGCTCCAGGCACCAGCTTAACAAGCAGGTGCTTGGGGCGGCCACTCGGGAGAGGGGCGGCATGTCCAGGTATTCGGCGGCAATTCGGCGGAGGGTCCCTCACTCCCGCTCGGAGCGAAGGACCTCCCGCCGAATTGCCGCCGCAGATTGCGATCGCGATCGCAGCTTTTTTTTTTTTTTTGGTTTTTGTCTGCCTGGGGCGGCAAAAACCCTGGAGCCGGCGCTGTACATAAGCAATCAGCTCAGACAGTTTAGACTTCTGAAAACCAATCCTTCTCACCACACATGTTCTATCATCTCTTTTGCACATCTACTCCAACACTAATAACTTAGGCCTACATTTTCCAAAGTTTCCACTAATATGAGTGCCTAGTTTGAGACAGACCTTAGGTGTCTCAAGTGAGGCACCCAAAAATCAGTGGATTGTAAGCCTATCCTATCCTCAGAAAAGTGACAATAAACAAAGAGTGACACTGACCAGACTAGTTTCAACTGAGTGAAAATCAAAAAGTAAAGAAGAAAAGTAACAAAGATTTTAAAAGTTATTCCGTTTTTATCATCGTGGTTTTTTTATAAACTTACTGAACAGACAGATAAGAAGTTTTTAAAAATGCAATTATCTTTATGAATGGCCCTTTAAATATCAAAACAGTCCTTTCACTTTCTGTCCTCGGCCACATTCTGCTGTTGATCCATTGAAGAGAAGTCAAAGAAATAGGAGGATGTACTTAGCACTTTCAGTAGCACAGCAGGTATGTTCCAGCTGTCATCTTGTACCTGAATATTCTTCAAAAGTTTGCTAGCAGTCAAGTAATGGCTGAGGGGTGTAACAACAGATATCAACATCCCGTGGGGCTTGTTGTAACAGAGTCCTGCCTGGGGCAGAGGAGGTATTGTCTAAAATATCAACATTTACTGAAATAAGAAGCAAAATGAAAGAACTATGTATTGAAGAAGGTAAGAAAGCATTCAGTGGTCAAATGCATAATCTTAATGAGCACAAATTCTATGATCTTTTCTCTCTTGATAACAGTTGGCAAAGTGTGAAGCCAGTTCAGTAGCCTTGTTGAGATGCTAAACCCAAAAGTAAGAGCTTTAAGCAAGAGGGTCCAGCTCCTCAAAGGTATTTAGGTACCTAACTCCCATTGAACGTTTAGTATCAGAGGGGTAGCCGTGTTAGTCTGGATCTGTAAAAAGCAACAGAGAGTCCTGTGGCACCTTTAAGACTAACAGATGTATTGGAGCATAAGCTTTCGTGGGTGAATACCCACTTCGTCTGACGCATCTGTCATGCGTCAGACAAAGTGGGTATTCACCCACGAAAGCTTATGCTCCAATACATCTGTTAGTCTTAAAGGTGCCACAGGACTCTCTGTTGCTTTTTACAGATCCAGACTAACACGGCTACCCCTCTGNAAAAAAAAAAAAAAAAAAAAAAAAAGCCGCGATCGCGATCGCGATCGCGATCTGCGGCGGCAATTCGGCGGGAGGTCCTTCGCTCCGAGCGGGAGTGAGGGACCCTCCGCCGAATTGCCGCCGAATCGCTGGACGTGCCGCCCCTCACCCGAGTGGCCGCCCCAAGCACCTGCTTGGTCAGCTGGTGCCTGGAGCCGGCCCTGGGTACTGCACCCCCACAACTCCTATTAACTACAGTTGGCATTTTATGTGCTCAACACTTCTGAAAATCCAGATTTGTCCAGATCTACACAGGGAGTCAGTGTGAACTCTGGGATTAGAGCTCAGGATTTCCGGGCTCCCAGTTCTGGGGTCTCATCACCAGCATATCCTGTAAGGCCCTGATCCAGCAAAGCACTTCAGCACCTGTCTAACTTTAAGCATGTGAGTCCCATTGATGGGACTATGCATGTGCTTAAACTCTTTGCTAGATCAGGATCTAAGTTAAAATACACTAAACTAGAGCATATTTTGCATATTGAGATATATGTTCATTTCTGATTGTGTTTCAAGCATTGTCAAATACATTTGAACTATACAGGTCTGTCTTGTCTTACGCGGGGGTTACGTTCCGCGGTTAGCGCGTAAAGCGAAAACCGCGTATAGTCGAAATCCCATTGACTTTAATGGCGGGCGGAATCGCCTGCACTACAGCCACAGTACATAAATTGCTTTTTTTCTCTTTTTTTCGGTGTGTTTTTGCCGACCGCGCAAAGCCGAAATCGCGCATGTTAAATGCGCGTAAGATAAGACAGACCTGTATGTGCAGTTAACTTGGTATGAAGTAACTCAGCCATGTGGGACTTTTTTTAGTGAATCAAATACAATCATTCACTCCGCCAGTCGCCATACAGTTTGGTTTTATTTGCATAATGAAATCCCATGGGCTAGAAGTAAATGAGGATGGCGTGTCCTGCATGGTTCTTACTTCAGAGACAAAGTGGGTCCTGTGGCTCATTGGTGCTAAAAATAAAATGAATAAATAACTATTATGTTAGGTTGTTCTGATATGATGTGAATAAATGTGTTGTTTCATTTTACAATTAATGCTACATCTTACCAAATCTATTGTACTGTCCGTTCCTTCTCGTCAATAATTACAGAAAAAGTGAGCAGAGCTAGTTTTTAAAAAAAAATATTGTTCTATTCCAAGGCCCTGATTCTACAAACACTTATGCATGAGTATAAGTGTCTGCAGGATCAGGGCCTGAGTTGTTAATTTTAATGGCGGGGCTGGGGGTGGGGAAATGAAAAGGAAAATTGCCAAGTTCCTGTAACTTTGGAATGACAAAGGACACAGAGAACATTGCAGGGACTTCGCTGAAAAACTGGCTGCATCTTGCAATTTTCTTTGTTCAATTGGCAGAAAATACTGTATTTCCATCCATTAAAATCTTGTCTGGTTATTAATTAAACAACTTGTTCATGGACAATTACAATTAAATAAGTAAACTGTCAATTGTGGAATGTAAACTGATTAAACAATTAAATAAAAAAATCATGTTGTGTGTTTTAAGCGGATGTGTCTGCTTGTGTCAGGATGGCGGAGGTGGGGCTTCACTCACTTCCTCCCCTGACAAATGGGAGAGAGGCTGAAGGGGGCGGGGTTTGAAGGGGCTTGTTGTTAGTGGCAATGAGTAACAGAGAAGCCATCAGCTATTTTTGAATAATAGGTGTTAGTTGTGTGGACGTATTCTGCTCAAATCTTCCAAACATGAATAGTTTCTGAATCTGCTTAGTTAGGGAAAGGTTCTTCTGCTCCCCATAGCTAGGAGAGCCCTTGGAGCTGTGAACATCCCCACAAATTTTAATCACTTCGTTGGATCTATTTAGTCTATACAAGGTTCTGTTGAAGTTTAAAGAGATATTGTCAAGTAGTTAAACTTCAAATGAAAAGTTTATGAATCCCAAAATGAAAATAAATATGTTCATGATTTCTTTAAAATGTAAAGGGAATTCAGAATCACTGTAGAATTTAAAAATTTCCCTGCAGTGTAGTGAACCTAAACTCTATGATATTGTGGTAGGGCATGAGAGCCAGGAAGTGTGATTTGTAACATTTAGGAAACATTCAGAAGGTAGGTAGATTGGAGAGAAGTCAGAGCACTTATAATCATCTACATAAGCAGGGCCGGCTCCAGGCACCAGCTTAACAAGCAGGTGCTTGGGGCGGCCACTCGGGAGAGGGGCGGCATGTCCAGGTATTCGGCGGCAATTCGGCGGAGGGTCCCTCACTCCCGCTCGGAGCGAAGGACCTCCCGCCGAATTGCCGCCGCAGATTGCGATCGCGATCGCAGCTTTTTTTTTTTTTTTGGTTTTTGTCTGCCTGGGGCGGCAAAAACCCTGGAGCCGGCGCTGTACATAAGCAATCAGCTCAGACAGTTTAGACTTCTGAAAACCAATCCTTCTCACCACACATGTTCTATCATCTCTTTTGCACATCTACTCCAACACTAATAACTTAGGCCTACATTTTCCAAAGTTTCCACTAATATGAGTGCCTAGTTTGAGACAGACCTTAGGTGTCTCAAGTGAGGCACCCAAAAATCAGTGGATTGTAAGCCTATCCTATCCTCAGAAAAGTGACAATAAACACAGTGACACTGACCAGACTAGTTTCAACTGAGTGAAAATCAAAAAGTAAAGAAGAAAAGTAACAAAGATTTTAAAAGTCATTCCGTTTTTATCATCATGTTTTTTTTATAAACTTACTGAACAGACAGATAAGAAGTTTTTAAAAATGCAATTATCTTTATGAATGGCCCTTTAAATATCAAAACAGTCCTTTCACTTTCTGTCCTCGGCCACATTCTGCTGTTGATCCATTGAAGAGAAGTCAAAGAAATAGGAGGATGTACTTAGCACTTTCAGTAGCACAGCAGGTATGTTCCAGCTGTCATCTTGTACCTGAATATTCTTCAAAAGTTTGCTAGCAGTCAAGTAATGGCTGAGGGGTGTAACAACAGATATCAACATCCCGTGGGGCTTGTTGTAACAGAGTCCTGCCTGGGGCAGAGGAGGTATTGTCTAAAATATCAACATTTACTGAAATAAGAAGCAAAATGAAAGAACTATGTATTGAAGAAGGTAAGAAAGCATTCAGTGGTCAAATGCATAATCTTAATGAGCACAAATTCTATGATCTTTTCTCTCTTGATAACAGTTGGCAAAGTGTGAAGCCAGTTCAGTAGCCTTGTTGAGATGCTAAACCCAAAAGTAAGAGCTTTAAGCAAGAGGGTCCAGCTCCTCAAAGGTATTTAGGTACCTAACTCCCATTGAAAGTTTAGTATCAGAGGGGTAGCCGTGTTAGTCTGGATCTGTAAAAAGCAACAGGGAGTCCTGTGGCACCTTTAAGACTAACCGCTGTATTGGAGCATAAACTTTCGTGGGTGAATACCAACTTCGTCTGACGCATCTGTCATGCGTCTAACAAAGTTGGTATTCCCCCACGAAAGCTTATGCTCCAATACATCTGTTAGTCTTAAAGGTGCCACAGGACTCTGTTGCTATTGAAAGTTTAGGTACTTATAGGGTTAAGTGGGAATTTTGTGCATCTCATTGGTCCTGAATCTGGTATTTTGGTACTTAAAACAGGGATTTAGCACCTAATTCCTTTTGTGCATTCAGACCCTAAATACCTTTGAGGATCTGGGCCTACTAGAAGATTTCTCTATTCCTGACCAATGCACAATGAATACAATTTGTGGGGCCATGTTTTTATATCCTGCTTTTGCCTGCAAATCAGATACTTAGATTTCTAAATGGCCTATTCAGCGAGTACAGAGGGAGGGGGAGTGATCAAGGGTGTCAGAAGGTGACAAAAAGATCAAGGTGAATGAAGGTGGAAGAAGTCTGTAAAGTGCAGTGTTAGGCAGTGAAATAATTAAAACCTGGTCCCTGAGCAGAGGATTAACAGGTGTTTTTTTCTCATTGCAGGGATTGCAGAGAAGCCCTGCCATGGGGGGTGTGGGCATTGCTTAATTTGTGCCAGGGCTTACCAGGGCTGAGCCCTGGCACCTCTAGGCTTGGCAGTTCATAGCCCCAGTACCTCTGGGATTGCTGCATCAGTTATGAATGTAAAAATATTGCTTGAGCTCTGGCACCTCTTTCATTACAAATTAAGCACTCGGTGTGGGTGAAGGGAAAGGCAGGCTCAGCTGTTGATAGTTCATATCAGGAAGGAGAAAGATGAGTATAAGAAAGGAGAGGAACAGGAGATGCTTTGTTGTGTGTCTGTGTCTGTGTGTGTTCAATTAGCATGGGAACACTCTTTATAGCACAAAAAAGCAGGAGAAGCCTGGCTGGCAGAAACCCTTCTTTTTAAATGGGCCTCAAACCTCTGGCTGCAGACTTTTAAAAGGAACATTCTGGCTTCGGGAAAGCTTCACGACAAACCTCCAGGTGTGAGGAAGTCATCTACTTTGTGCTGAATTTTGGCCACATTGGCTGAATTGTTTCTGCCAGCAGCAGATGGTCAGAAAGCATGAAGCAGCCCTTTCCCGCTGCAGGTTGACAGCAGGCAGGCCGTATCCTTATACGTGGATTTCAAAGTGGCTATTCTCTCTCTGATAGAGCAACAGCACCAGACATAAATATCACAGCACTGTACATACACCTAGTCAGATGCAGCCCCTGTCAGAAGGCACTTGCTTGCTAAATAGACAAGACAAAGGATGAGAGAAAAGACGGTTTATTAGCCCTATTCTACAGCTGGGGATCTGAGACACAAAGAGGTTGCACAGAAATCATGCAGCAGATCAAGGAACTGATCCTAGACTGGCACCCTTATTAAGCTATCTCAGCAGAGAGGGCAAGGGCTGAGTTGACCATGGAGACTGAACTACTCAACGGGTGGCAGGGCACTGGGCGGGAAAGCCACATTGCTACTGCTTGTTCGGTTTCAGTTTTGGGGTTGTGGCCGGGACTTCAAGCTTTAGACCTGTCAAACTGTCATTTTTAACTAGCGCTAACATTTACTTGAAAACTAGCCTTGCCATCAAACGATGATACAAATGCCATCTTTTCATAAAGGCGGTTGCTAAATAGGGACATTCTGGGGAGAGGACTCCACCTCCCAGTTTCCTGTGGGATATCGTGGGGCAGTCAGTGGTGTGCAGTGCAGTTCAAACTGAACATTTCAAAGGGGACTCCAGAACCCCAGAACTTGAGTTCCTCAAAGCAGCTAAACTATTTGTCTGCCGCTGAACCGTATTAATACAAGCTCTGATCAGCCACACAAAATGCAGCCCCTCCCAAACTGCATAGCAATGCTCGCAGACGCATCCTTCCCAAGCTGAAGGGAGGACCCTGGTGTCTCCCTAGTTTGCCGAAATACAACTGCTTCCTTTCAAAAGGCCTGATAATCTCACAGTGGCCTTTCTTGTCAGAAGCACATGTTAACTGAAACTGACTGGGGCTGCAGGGAGTGAGAATTCTGATAATGAAATGCTTTCATAGCCAGACAATCATTATTCCAGTGCATTACCGGGCTCCTCCCCAGGGACAGACTAGAGAGAGTCATGGTTGAGCTGTTCCTATGGAGGCCAAAACTGTTCCTATGGAAGCCACCTAAAAAGCTACCTTTACTAAAATTTTCTTTCCTGCCCCACCCTGAAAAAAAGTCTTTCTTGATTTGCTGAGAAAGAAAGCTGAATACGTGTGACAGTGTTATTGTGCTATCATCAGCCTATAGCTCACACCAAACAGAGCTGATGGACTAACTCCCACTCTCTGTAAACCCTGAACAATTCCACCAGCTCCCGTGAAGCTACGTTGGAGTAACAGAGCAAAATGTGTGGCCTAGTGTCTTTCAAGGCTAGTCAAGACTGAATCCTACATCTTCCTTTCAGGAGGAAAAGTGACTAGCACAGAACGTGAAACAGGCTGAAGAGCACATATTTGGTAAATGGAAAGGCTTAAGGAATAACAACCAGGTTCTCAGTGCAGCTTGAACATGTCCTCTGCATTCACTGTCTACAATGACACCCATTAATGCACCCTTACCAATCTCTCTCCTGGCAGTGACCTGATCCTGAGCCACATGAGGAAGAGAGACTGGATCTCTGGGGGCTGGTAATTTGCAGAAACCAGCTGCCATCACGCACTTACACTCAAGGACATTGCACTTGCTTCATTTCTGCAGTGGCATCAAGGCCCTGACCAGTCTATTCCAGAATGGCTGCCTGACTGTTGAGATGAGAGAGGTTTCCTACATGCAGCACAGCCTCTGATGAATACAGCATAGTTTACAATACTGTGTCGAGTTAATCTGTGCTATACCAGTCCTTGTATACCCAGTGCACATCTACTGTGCAACCCCACTCTCGCTCTCTCTGCTATACTGATCCCAGTATGTATGCGCAAAGGTTGACTTCAGATCTCTGCTTTCATGAGCCAAGCTTTTCTGTGATACTGATTGCTTCTGTTCCTTTGATTGCTAATTCATGGTTGCTTCTTCCAATCCTCAGATCACTTTTAAAACCTTCTCAGAGCTACGGTTTAAAGCATCCATCCCCCACAGCAGGCCCTTAATGCCATTCATTCACTATTACTCATCATGGAATATGTGTGATGGAGGGGAAGGGGATAATCTGTATGCACAGAGCACTGCAAGAGGTGATCACAAATGTGCCATTTAATAGTCCTGAATCAATGACTTGAAGGTGAGGCCTGTGGAGGGATTAGAACCCTTTCCCTAGGCAAGAGCTAAAGGAACAGCCACTTTGTCACACATTGTTTTCTACCAGAAGTGAGAGAATAGTTCTGTTCATGAAAATGGGAGCCTAACAGAAATGACTAGAGTTACAGACTGTATAGTGTAGGAAGGTGCTCTGCAAAGTCCCCCCCCGAAGCTTTGCTAATGCACCTTAGTTTTGACTTGCAGCACTCCCTGTTCTTCCAGACGCTGGGACTGTAAGTGAGTTTGTGGGTTTGTTCAAAGCCAGAACTCAAAATGAAAATCAAATCCAATAAATGAAAGTCAAGGGAAAAGTTTTCAGAAAATCAAAACCACTAAGTTTCACATGGCTCTGATTTCAACATTAACACTGAGCCGTGGTTGGGACCACGGACTGGATGGCTCAGACTACTGGTGTTAATGGGTACCTAGAACATTTCATCTGTAGGTTGCTGGTTTCAATCCAGCACATGTTAGTAGTGATAGCAACCTACTGTCCTCTGACGGCTACTTCCTAATCTGAAACAAGTCACTGGTCCCAGTACATGCCCACTACTGTCGGGACTGTGTGGCTGCAAATTCATTCGGACAACAGCTCACGAATTGAACAACTACAGACTCTATTGTCATTTCACCATTTGAAATGATCTCGCTAGGGTGACCAGATAGCAAGTGTGAAAAATCAGGACAAGGGGTGGGGGGTAATAGGCACCTATATAAGACAAAACCTCAAATATCAGGGGGCGTGGGCACCCACTGGCGCCGGAGAAAGTTGGTGCCTATGACCTCGCGCAGCTCCTGGTCAGTGGCGCAGCGGGGGGGGCTAAGGCAGGCTGCCTGCCTGTCCTGACACCTCATTGCGCGCACGCCGGAAGCGGCCAGCAGGTCGGCGCTAGTAGGCGGGGGGGGGAGGGCAGGAGGCACCATGTGCGCTGCTCTCGCCCACAGGCACCGCCCCCCAACTCCCATTGGCTGGTTCTCAGCCAATGGGAGTGCAGAGCCAGTGCTCAGGGTGGGGGCAGCATGCGGAGCCCCCTGGCCCCTCCACCTAGGAACTGGACCTGCTGGCTGCTTCTGAGGCGTAGCATGGTGCCCCAGGACAGGTAGGGACTAGCCTGCCTTAGTGCCGCAGCACCGCCAACCGGACATTTAATGGTCCCGTCGGCGGTGCTGACTGGTCACCTTAGCTCTGAGGCAGGAGCTGGGGCTGGAGCAGTCCAGAGCCGGGTGTGGTGAGCAGCTGGGGAGCACGAGGGGGGGCCCTGGGCAGAGGGCCCAGCGCAGGGAGATGCCCTCAGCCAAGAGGCCTTGCAGGCCAGACTGGGAGGGGGATCATAACCCCAACGGAGGGCTGACGCTGGGAAGAAGGGTCCTGCCACTTAGAGCCTGAAGGCGTATGGTCACCGCCAGAGCAAGTGTCCAACCGCAGCATCTCTGCAGCACAGCCAGGGCCTGGGACGTGTGAGGAACAGACTGTGAACTGCCCTTACATTCCAGAGACGGCTGTTTGTGGTTCCCCATGCCACAGAGCAGGGGTACGTGTTTTCCTTTCACCTTTCCCATTTTTTCCTTATTTTTTAAATTAGTTGCTGTTTAATAAATTGTATTTGCTTTGAACTACATGTAATGATCAGTGGGTCAGGGAAGCGTCCAGAGTGGAGAGAGTACCCCGGAGTGGGGACACCCTAGCCCCTGCCCTAAGATGGAGGGTCGAGCCCGCCAGGAGTCCTGGGCCCAGCCTTGTTGGGGTTACCAGGACTCTGTCACACATGAGAGTGGAAGGGGAATCCTCGAGGTCAGGCAGGCCTCTGGGTAAAGGAAGTGGGAGTGAGGATTCAGATCCTTTCGCTCGCCAATTCCACTGGGTACTTTATAAGCCAGGAAAGTTCCCCACAATAGGACCATTCCCCTGGTCACACTCACACCCCCAGGCCCAGAAGAGAAGGGAGCACTGCAGCCCCTTGTGATGACTAAGCAAACTTGGGAATGAGTATGTGAGCACCCATGCACATAGGCCCCTAGGTACACAAGGTTAATGCAAAGCCAAACAAAACATCTCTCTTCAGAGTAAGGCAAGTCTCCTTTTGCCACAGTTCTACTTCCTCACTGACATCCTACTAGCTAGCTGGGAAGGAAGGAGGAAGAGAATGGAAAAAAAAAATCATCCCAGAATGCTGCTTCTCCAGTGAGGACACAGGTGCTTCTTGCATGCCCAATGAAATCACTGGGCATAGGTAGTAATGGCCAAGATCCAAGTCCTCACCAGGGGCGGCTCCAGGCACCAGCACACCAAGCACGTGCCTGGGGCGGCAAGCCGCGGGGGGGCGGCCTGCCGGTTGCTGTGAGGGCGGCAGTCAGGCTGCCTTCGGCGGCATGCCTGCAGGAGGTCCGCCGGTCCCGTGGTTTCGGCAGCAATTCGGCGGTGGGTACGCCGAAGGCGCGGGACCGGCAGACCTTCCTCAGGCGTGCCGCCGAAAGCCGCCTGACTGCCGTGCTTGGGGCGGCAAAATACATAGAGCCGCCCCTGGTCCTCACAACAGTTTAGCTCGGTGATTCTCAACCTATTTATCGTATGTGTTACCTGGGCCGCAGGTTGAGAACCACAGCGCTCCCCCCAGAGCTCCTCCCCTGACTCCTATGCCCAGTGCCTCCTGCCCAGAGACCCCTCCACAAAGTGGGGCCAGGAGAGGAGCCCTGGGCGGGGGGCTGGGCGGCAGAGACCCCGGACCTCTCTGTGCAGGGCCGGGTGGCAGCCCCGATCCTGGACCCAGCCACGCGGGGCCGGATGGCAGGGCAGCCCAGACCACGACACCGCAGGGCTGTCCAGCAGTCCCGACGCTGACCCCGGACCCCAACCCCGTGGGTCAGCCCCCAGACCCTCTGCGGGGCCAGCCGGCCAGCAGCCCCGGATCTTGGACCATCTGTAGGGCCAGCCAGCAGGCAGCCCCGGCCCCCCGCTGGACTCTGTGGTGCTGGCCGGCAGGCAGTACCGAACCCCATGGGGCCGGCCGGCAGCCCTGGACCCCCGCCATGCGGGGTCAGCTGGTGACCCTGACCCTGCCGCGCCCAGCTGGGCAGCCCGGACCCCGTAACGCTGGGTGGCCAGGCAGCCAGGAACCCAAACCCCACGCGGCCTGGCGGTCTTTAGCACACAGCTGGCCCACAGCCATGTGCTAATTGGGCTGCATGCAGCCCACAGGCCGCGGGTTGAGAACTGCTGGTTTAGCCAATCCCAGCTGTTTCTTGTTAAAGCTGCAGGGTGGCTTCTCTGTCTTTCTTTCTCAAATAGGCTGACTTTGTGACTGCTGAGGTCTCCGTTCTGGGTCTCAGGACACCTCCTCAGGAGCAAGGAGGTCGGGGAGGCATGGAAAATTCACAATCAGAGCTGAAATCCATTTTCTACATACATAGTTTGAATGCTCACAACCTAACGATGGAAACTGAAAGCTTTCTCCGAGATGTGGGCAGGAGCCCTCTAGGGGGAGGTGGCACAGGACTGGAATCCAGCCCCTCCCAAATTCTAGGTCCAGCTGTGACACTGACATCCTTGGTTGGCTTGGGCAAGTCATGCAACCCCTCTGCCTCAGTTTACCTACCTGTAAAATGGTGGTAATTGTGCTCCTCAGAGAGGTATTGTGAGGGTTTATTGGTTTAGTGTTAAAAAGATGTTTTGGAGAGGTAATTGCTAAGTGGTATTATTACCATTACAGGCAGCATAGTCGCTCTCCGTTGTAAAACTCTGCCTTCTGCACCATATTGAACCTTTTTAAAAGAATATTTATAAGATAGAAGGCACAATGAATTAGCACACCACCCTTTCACCTAGATGAGCAGTAAATACAATTAGTGGGCTTAACCTATTTGTGAGTCCAGTGGATGTTTTTCTGGTCAAGAGAGGCACAGACCTGGACTTGGGACTGTGGAACATCATGCATTGACAAAAGTATGGGGGTGGGGACCCAGAAATGCTCTGGCAGGGTGTTAAAGTTCAGGACTGAAGTGCTTTGGCAGAGCACAGTATAGAGGTTATTTGTTATTTCTTTATTGCTGCAAACACATGAAAACAGCTCTGGGCAAGCATGGCCCAAACTTTAGCTGCAGGCAATAGAAGTGGAGGGGAAATGACAAGGGAAAACATTTACTGCATCCTTCCAGAATCAGATGTACACACTTCTCTGCAGAACATTTCTCTGCCCTTTTAAATGTACAGGGAGTCAGAACTGGGACTTTCCACAGCCTGATCCAAGAAAACCCAGCAAGCAAGACAGAGCTTAAACTTGCTCCAGCCAGGAGGCAGAAGCAAACAAACCTTAACTTGCAAAGTCTCTTGGCAACTGTATATAGTCCCTCATTTCCCATATCCTCCTTTCTTCCTGATCCTGTGGTTGGGTAGAAGAAATTCTTCCTTTCCTGCCTCAAGGCCCTTGTCTCAGAATTTCACTGGCTCCTTTTGTAGCCCTGTTTTAATGTCCCCCCGCAACTTCCCCCCCACCCTCCCCACTATTTTGATCTCTTATTGGGAAGTGTTACAAGCTGCCCTAATTTTTTATTATGTTTGTAATATAATAAAACTCCACACCTGCACCCTCCTGTCTCAAAACTGTCTGGAGTAGAGCAAACCTCTAGGAGCTATAGGGGGAGTGCACACATGTGAGTCTAATTATCCCCCACCCTAGCAGATGTTGTGGGGCATCTTTCCAATGGGCCGGCGCTCAACCCGCCAGCCAAGACCTCTGGAATCATCTCCCCTCTCAGGGTCCCAGGCGAAACCACCAAACAGCCCACAGGGAGTAAACGGGGCTAAACAAACGAAAGGAAAAGGAAAAGCTGTCAGTAGATCCCTCCAGGGTATGGGCCTCTCTGATGTTAGAAGGGCCTGGGAGTATCACTGTCCACTTCAGGGTCCACTGGGATTCCAGTGTAAGTATCACTCCTGTTTCCCCTTCAGCTCAGGGGTCCAGCAACCCCCCCTTTGCAAGGGCAGGGGGTGCTGCAAGCCATCAGTCCTCTCTTCAGGGCTGGAAAGGCTCACTAGTCTGTTCCTCTGCCAGGGTTGTCCTGTCTGAGAGGAGTTCCCTCCATTTTAACTCCTGCTCCAGTCCTAGCTTGATTTCCAGGTGCATTGGGATGGGGCCATTCCAGCCCAAAGCACCTCCTTAACTCTTTCTATGTTAGTGTGGGGTTTATATATCCCCTCATCCCCCCCTCAAAAAATTCAAATTAAAAGCAGGTCTCTAAGGAAATCAAGGTCATTCATTCAGATTAATGTAAAGTAGACAGGAACAGGATAAAAGAAAGGAGTAGTGACGAATAATCTCTCTTCATTCAGAACTACATGCAAAACTCATCTTTCTGCCTTAGCTTTCTCTCAATAAGAGCTTTACACACACACACACGCGTGCACGCGCGCGCGCCTATTCTATTAAACTCTAGGTAAAGAGAGAGATTTTTCTTTGGGCCAAACTGTAGTGAAGAGTTTACAAATTAATCTTTGATAAATGGAAACAACTTCCAGGAGAAAATAAATAAATAAAATGCAGTACAAAATCGGCTTGATAAAAAGAGATATGTTAGAGGAAGACATTTTTGATACGCCAAACCAATAAAGAAGCATAAATGTTACATCACACACGACGCCTCAAGAAAACTGCTCCAATGTACTTTCAAACAGTTTCCATTTGGAAGAAAAATGACTATCTGCCAACATTTCTTTTACCAAAGAGAGAAAGAATATTATGTTAGAATATTCAGTATGGATTAAGGGGAGATCTATGTATTAAATCTTATTGGGCTAAGTTTCCAGTTTTGCATGCCCGCTTTTGTATGTACAACTGGCTGCTCAATTTACATGTATAACTGGCAGTTTGCTGATGCAAAATAGGTGATCCCACTTGGAGATATGCAATCACGTGTATGAACAAAAGTAGGCATGCAAAAACAGTCTGAACATTTGGCCCATTGATGTCAGTGAGCGTCTATCCATTGACTCCAATGGGTTTTGGATTAGGCATTAAATTAAGATCTGGCCCCAGTGTCACTTAGAGCAGCCTATGTACCTAAGGACCTTTGGATCGCTGTAGCAGTGCTCAGCTCCATCACATCCCTGACCTGCCGCTGGCTTGCTCCCTACAGCAGGAAAGAGGGTAGCACCTGGTGCAGGAAGAGCCTCCACCAGTTTTACACCAACTGAGAGTTTCCCTTCACAAGGGGTATTTTCTACCAATCATTTATGGCAGTGTTTCCCAAACTTGGGACGCTGCTTGTGTAGGGAAAGCCCCTGACGGGGCGGGACGGTTTGTTTACCTACCGCATCCGCAGGTCCGGCCGATCGCGGCTCCCACTGGCCGCGGTTCGCTGCTCCAAGCCAATGGGAGCTGCTGGAAGCAGCGGCCAGTTTGTCCCTCAGCCCGTGCCGCTTCCAGCTGCTCCCATTGGCCTGGAGCGGCGAACCACAGCCAGTGGGAGCCGCGATCAGCTGGACCTGCGGACGGGGCAGGTAAACAAACCGGCCCGGCCCACCAGGGGCTTTCCCTACACAAGCGGCGGAACAAGTTTGGGAACCACTGATTTACGGTATAACCTGGCCACTTTGCACTGCCTGAGTGGTGCAAACTGGCCACATCCTACTAGAGAATCCTGAGACTGGAATATGATTTCCTTGAAGGATGTAAACCTTTCTCAGAAAATAACAGATACAAATCTCTGAGGAGAACAATCTGCTCCACAATTATCCATCATTCATGATGAGCTTTGAATTTCATTTGCGTGCAATTATTGTATATATATATATATTTTATTGTGCTCTGTTTACTTAATGAGTACTGCAATTGTATTGATAATAGGAAACAGGTTTTCAAAAAGATGATTAGCTAGTTAGATGACATCTTGAGGGTGCTTTTTGTTCATAGCAATAGCTATGTCCCGGAGTAAATAAACTCTGAGGATGAAGATTGTAATGGTAGTTAGTCCAGGATGCAGTTATTACCAAGTTAAGTGGATATACCCTCACATTAGTATTATGTTGAAATACCAAACCCCTTAGCCCATTTGTCTTGTCTTGCATGGGAATGCTAGGGGGAAAGAGGGCACAAGGAGATTAAATCTGGCTGCAAAGTACTGAGAAATGCAAGATAGTGAGATTGCTGACCGGCTCTAGTGCATTAGATTAGTCCAGTAGCCTCCAATACAATCCTTCAAATGGTCTCAGTTGGTTTCTGCTGGAACAACTGTATGCCCAGGAACCAGCAGACCAAGTAACCATATTGCTTTGTTCTAAAATCTAGTTACCAACAAGAACCAAAAGGCAGCAACTGGCAGATTTGTGCTGGAATTTCCATTCAGTGTAGTGGTACTGGCAGTGCTCCAGGACCCACAAGGGGTGCACCTGGGTGTGGCCCCCCACCCCACACAACTTGCACACTGACAAACAGTGGCAGGACAGCACTGTTCAGAGCATTGCTGTACGGCTAAGTATCACGTGACTAGCATGAGGTGTGTCTCTACTAATGAGATGATGTAATTACTGCAGTGACAGTGCTAGTGCATGTATGAAGCCACTAGGCATGGCCAGTATGAGTGATGATGTTTTGAGAAAGCTAAGCAGCCAGACTGAGCTGAGTGCTCCTATAGTTAATAACAGCATCAGCCCTTTCACTCCTTAGCCAGCCTGCCTCCTGAGTGCTTGCTAAACATTACATGATGTCAGAAGTTATATCGAACCATAGAAGGAGTAATTGCTTTTGCAACACAATTTGAAAGGAAATGTTGCACCACACTTTGAAATCCTTCTCATTGCCATGGGGGCCATAGTACAGGTAATGTTATGTTTCCCTGGGGTGACCCCAGCAATGTGACAGGTACTGTTGCCCTTCTGCCGTGCGGTAGCAGATTAAGAGGCCTCACAATTTCCCATTGGAGGAGAAATCAGTGACATGGAATCTGTGTACTTTCTTAGTGTAACTTGTTTATTTACACAATATACACCAGTCTTGGAACAAAGGTGTCACAAACAGCATGCAGGCAAACCCCTCGTTCAGATATTTCAACCTCAGCACCGATGACCAGGAAGCAATTCTATCCCACTGAAGAACTGAGTCTAGTTGGAGGATTAAGAAGAGAGCAAAATATCTTGCTGTTTGCCACAACTCCCCTTAAGGGATCTGCATCATAAAGCTAACAACAATGCAGGGCCAGATTAACCTTTTGTGGGCCTGGGGCAAGACATATCTGTGGGCCACCATGGGCCAAGAGCACAGCAGGGTGGGGAGGTTGGACCCCGGAGTGAGGCAGGGGCCGGGACAAGAGCACAGTGGGATGGGGAGGGTCAGTCTCTGGAGAGAGGCAGGGGCCAGAGACAAGCACTGCAAAGCAGTGAGGGTATGGACAGGATCCCCCCTGGGGCGGCGCAGAGCCAGTACCTACTTTTCTCCGCCGGAGCCAGGTCCTTGGGAGCCAGTTTTCTCTCTCTCCAACTGAGCTGCAGCTCCTCCAAGTAGCAGCAGCTGCTCTTCCTGCCCTCCTGGCATGGAGACTGATTGCGGTTAATCCTGTAACCGGACTTTTAGTGTCCAGTCAGCAATGCTGATCAGATAGTGCCAGGTCCACTTTTCGTCCAGACTTTCTGGTCAAAAACTGGACACCTGGCAACCATAATGGGCTGAGCATGACGGTGCCATATTAAACCCAGTACTGCAACAATACAAACAACAAAGACCGTACACTGGTGCACTCTGTGAAAAGGAATGTGCAAGACTGTGTGTAACAGTGTCATCTGCTGTCTCCTATAACAATAAGTTTAAAGGTGGGGAAGTAGAGGATAAAGAACATTTGGCAAAGATTATGGATAAATGTGAGAGATGTTGGAACTGTAGCTAAAAATTTACTTAGGATGAACAATTAGATTTTTTTATTCATAATATAAGGCAATATGAACTTTCTGCTGCATTCATGACTGACTTGAAGTTCAAACATGTTAATGTAGGGAACTATGTCATCCTTTAATGAAAGACAGGCTTGTATGTGGAATATAGAATGGCCACAGGGGGTGAAAATTGCTGCAGGAAGCTGATTTAAACTCAACCCAAGCTACAGGCATTTGCAGAGCCAATGCTATGCAGATTTAGGCTGTTACAGAGAGATGCTCATCCATGTACCGCCATTTCACAAGGAGAAAGAAATGAAGACAACCAAAATAACAATAAAACAGGTGGAGAATTTGCCTGGCTTTTGGGTGAAGGTGCAATTAATGCAAAGGAAGAAAATCATTTTTCAAAGACCATCACACAGTCGCAGCCAAGAGGGTCCATTTGGAGAACAGCAACAAAGTGGGATGGATATCTTTGTAGGTGCAGTAAATGGTAACTGTGGAAACTGCTTCAATTCTGTACAAGTTCTTATACTGCCCTCATCACCATAGTGCCCGAGCACCTTCCAGCAGTGTATTAAGTGACATGAATATGACTAAACATTGATGGCAGAGTTGTATCCTTTACATTGGATCCCAGACCACAATGCAATGTTACTTCAAAGAACAGATGTAATAAGTAGCTAAAGAAACTACACGGAATTCTAAAGCAATGACTGTTTCATATTCAGGACATCAATTCCCAGTACAAAGTAAAATAACTACTACTACTTGTTTTAAAAAACAGTGTCATGTAATAACTTTCCAGAAGATAAATTCATCTGTACCACCAGTGTTATGACTCAAAACCTAACTGGCCATGAAAAGAGGTACAAACATGTTTTCAGTAAGTGTCACAGAACTTACATGCAAAGCAGAGTTGGAAGAATTCTTAGGTACCTTCCAAGGCCTAGGGTGTCTGGATGTAGAATATAACATTAAAAATGAAAATCTGTAACTCCAGCAAACCACCCACCAAGAAAATTTCTATTTTCTCTCACGCATTAAAAAAATAAACAAACAAACAAAAGTTTATAATATGGAAAAAATGGGAGTTATTGAAAAGTCAGAATAATCTAAACTGGGTTCATGGTAGTTGTAACTGAAAAGCCAAATGGATGTGCATTCATCAACATTATTTTAAAAGACATAAAATAAAACTATCTCATAAAAATTGTTGAAGTGGCAAGTAAGCTTTCCTAAACAAAGAGCATTCTCAATATTAAGTGCAGGACATGCATTTCAGCAGGGGTTGGATTGGTCCAACTTGAATGACTCAGTGGGATGATCCTTTTCCCAGGGGGATGTACCTTACTCTCCAGAATATGTCAAGTTAATTCTCATGCCCTTATGACTGCAAAGATTTTTGCTTATATGCAAAAAATGGGAGTGTGGGAGTGACTCTTTATTACAGTGATGGATTTACTCCTCTTGCACTGAATTAAGATTAATAATGTCGTCCCCCATCACTGCCTAAGGATGGGAAGTAAAAATCTTGTCTCTGTAGAGTATTGGTACCAAATTTGGAAGAGGTGAAAGATCAAGCATATGCGAGAACGCACAGGACACATGGTCCAAGTTGTCAGAGACTTATCCAGTGGGCTAACATGATTTACACGACTGAGTCAAAACAAAATGAAAATGGAGATGTTCAATGGAAAATCATCAGTGAATCTCTCCTCCTTCTTTTGGATTATGAGATGTTGCTGTTTGATTACCATTGTTACAGGCCTTGTCCCATAGATTGTCAGGTCACTGCCTCAATACAAAATTAACGAATTGTTAATGGTGTATTAGTTGTTTCCAAAGACTCTGATTAAAACAGTATCATCTAGAAATGGGGTGTAGACATGACTACATTAATGGCAGCCATGAGTTAAATATTGGGTCTGGATTTCTAATATTATAACTATCAATAATGTAGACCGAGATACGGTAATCAAAGCTCATGCTTTGGAACATAAGCTGATTGCCACGGGGATCAGCAACGAGGAAAAAACCTTAAATTTCTTGCCTCCCCCCTCTTACCTGTACCGAGTTGCACAGTTGACCAGATGGATTATGGAGAAAAGGAGAAGTGCATTTTTCTCTGAAACATCAGGTATTAGTCACTGGCAGAGGCAAGATATCTGACTTGAAAAACTCCATCCATTCTGAATCATCCACTCTGGATGGAAGTGAAAATATTTGCTTGTTCTCTGTATGGAAGTGAAAATATTTGCTTGTTTGTTTAAACCCTAGGCTATTTCCAAAGAGTTGGCCTATAGTTATTGCCCTTCCAAATGAACATTGCTTTAAAAGGCATTACAATCATGTGAGCAGTTCTGAAATCTGCTGGCTCTGTGTTAAACTAGTTTCTCTGAAGGGGTCCTTGCTACTCAGTCCATTCTGTGTTAATGATATACATTCAGATAGGAATAGATATGTGGCCTTCACCTTGGGCAGCTGGAGATTCCTAAAAGTAGGAATCAGTATCAGTTAATGACACTGACCTCCTTGGTAAAGTGCTTTGAGATCTTCTGATGAGTTAAGCATTATGTTTATTAAAGAAGTAGCTTGGGATCCCTCTGCACACGGGAGACTCCAGAATGGGATTGCGCTCCATCAATGTTGGGCTGTCAGAAGAGTTCCATAGGGGACTCTTCCACCTGGTGGAAAGTAGGGCAGCCCTGTGGCAACTCTAACTTATGCTGGGGGACAGTTGACCTTCAGCCTGCGCCAGGATCAGAGGAGGTGGGTTAGATCCACCTTTGCCTCCCTGCCCACCTCAGTTGTGCTGTGCCAGAGCTAAGGATGCAGGCCTGGATGTTCTCTCTAATATCTAGGTGACATTCTGTCCAAAATATGTCTCATAGGAGTGCAGAGACTTCTGAAATGAATCCTCATTTTAGGAATAGACCCGCTACACGATTGCTATTTGGGTGATGCAATATGGCTTAATGGTTTAATGGCTTTCCAGTGTAATTCAAAAGCCATGACTATTTCCATATTAACTTTTCCCTAGGGAAATAAACAGTACAATCTGAGAACCAGGGAATATTCTTGAGCCATGGGCTAGTATTGGGAAGGAGGTGGCTGTGGGACAAGTGGTGTTATTTGCTGCAGTGCTGTGTCAGGAGCATCCCTTCTAATTTCTGGCTTGGGGAAGGTAAAGAAATCCTCTCAGAACCTGTTTTTCTAGTACAAGAGCAAAAGGAAAGCATGGAGGGGAAGGAAGAAATGTTATTCCCAGGCAGATTTTCTCTGAGTTACCCAACCAAAACTCTGCCAGTGTAATTTAGATCATTCTCTAAGCCAGTGGAGCAGGCATTAACTACAGATGTGACTAGCCGGGGGACCAGCAGCCTCGGGCAGTGTCAGAAATGAGGGCAAGAGAGCCCATCCTGAACCTTTTCTCTTCTCGCAGTCCAGAAAACCTCTCAGCTTGGCTTCACTAATTGCCTATTTTCTCCTCTCCCATCCCAGGCTGTGACTTGTATTGGAAGGTGGGGGCTAGGGAAGAAAAGGTAACAAGCAGACCCAGCAGATGCAAAGAGGATAGACACACAAATTGAAAGACGTGAGGAGGGAAACACTAAATGGGAAACCCACAAGAGACATGTCTATTGAGGGATCCCACCTCATGTAGGGAAAAACTGCTGCCTTCTGCAGCCAAGCCTATTTCTATGGCTCAGCAGTGATAGAAAGGCTCCAGCCTACCAAAGAGTATCATAGCTGGAGGAATGTGTATGCTTACAAGGCCAGAGTTCCCTTCTAACAGCCTGATCTGGAGAGCCACCTAGTGGGCCCTCTTCCAATCCTAAGAAAGATTTTTGCTTCAATGAAAAGGGACTGGTCACCTTATTCTAAACCAGGCCTGGTTTTAGAGATTTGGGTGGCCTGAAAGAGATTGGATTACAATCCCCTAATTGGGTCAGAGACAAGGGGAGAGTGTGAAGCTGCAGTTTCTTCACCAACAAAATGAAAGCTTGAGTGTTTTGTGTCAGAAGCAAGAAGCACGTCCTTTTCCTGACCAGCTGAACATAAATAGTGTGCAGGGAGAGGAAGATAGTAACCAGGAACTCTGCTGCCTTTGTTTGGTTAAGAATATGGTCGTATTCTGGCCTATCAAGCATGCAACTCCTATTGAGTGCTGCATTTGGCCCATTGGCAGTGCAGGTGGCTTTGTTTCCATTTCTGCCACTGAGAATCATGCAGGGAATTTGTTGAAGTACAGTCACCACTGGGTTGGAGTGGGCTCTGGTACTGGTGTGGGAGCTCTTGATTGTAGCCCTAGAATGTCCCACCACCACCACACCCTTGCCTTGGCTGAATATAAGAGGTCAGGGTTTGGATTAACCAGCAGACTGGTAGTATGATACAGAGATCTCCATTTTCCATTGCTGCAAAGATGAAAGAAGGGAACAAACAGATAGGGATGGGTGTGTGAGTGCAAAGCTCACAGCCTTGGCTCTTCCAGTTACCTAAAGACACTCCGGTATGCATTGTGTATTTCTGGTGTAAGAACGAACTAGAGATTCAGCATGGTGCAACTTAGTCGGCTACACTAGAATTACCCAATGAAGCTGCAGTTCTCACTTTCCACATGCAGCCCAGAATTGAGCCCAGGTCTGTTGCCTTCAGATCCTGAATTTGAACCTGTAGTGTTCAACAGTGACTTTCAGTGGAATTTGGGTTTATAACTCATAGTGCTTTTGAAAATGCCACCCAAAAGTACATATCAGCTGATGAATTCAATGGCCTATATGAAACAAGAAAATAACTTCAGTCCCATTCTCAGTGGACAGGTCCAGGTCACAGTCTACCACCACAGTGGAATTAGTGCCCTAATTGGTGGTCGTAGGACAGATTAAGGGCAGATCTACACTACAGCAGGGATCGACACTCTGAGATCGATCCACCGGCGGTCAGTTTAGTGGGTCTAGTAAAGATCTGCCAAATCGACTGCAGATCGCTGTCCAGTCGACCCCTGTACTCTACCCCTGATGAGAAGAGTAAGGTAAGTCGATGGGAGATTTTCTCCTGTCGACCCCCTGCAGTGTAGACCCCGCGGTAACTCGACCTAAGGTATGTCGACTCCAGCTACGTTATTCACTTACAGCGAATAAGGTCGACTTACAGCGGTAGTGTAGACATAGACTCAGTGTAAAAAGCCATGAAGACTGAACTACTTTGCCCCATGTGGGTGAGCAACTGAAGGACATTGGCCAGGTAGTGGGGAGAAGCTTTCCATTGCCTGTGCTCCTGCTGAAGCTTCTGCATGGCTCAAGAGAGGAATCAAGATATAGAGCTGTTAGTCAAGCATCTTTGACATGCAGTGAATTTACGTAAGCTAAAAACAAAGATGTCCCAGAGGCAGTCTCATATTTCTCAGGCTGCTTCTGCTGGCAAACTTGGCAGTGGTAGTGCAGGCAGGCTGGTAGGATGAGAAAAACATTACCCTTCAAACTGGGTTAGACCTGAGTAACTGGGGATGAGGCATCACCCTACAATTGCAAACAATTTGTGGGCTAATTTCAGGTGATACATCTCAAGCTCCCATAACAAGCATTTTGACAGTTAGGCCAGTCTTTTGAACACTGACTCCCTCCAACCTACATAAACCCTCCAACAATCAGACGAGAAGAAAACATTTATTTCAGCTTCCTTCAGTCTGAAAAGGGCCGCAAATGCAGAACTGTTTTGCTTAAATTAAAAAATGACTACAGTATAGAATCCAGAGGGTGTTTTAGATTGACCCTTTACCTTGTCTTCCACTGCACCTGCTGTGCTACCAATAGCCTTTAACATTGTATGAAAAATAATTGAATGCTTGGAAGAAGGTACTTAGTATATTCAGCAGCACAGTAGGTGCAATCTACCTTTAGGGTGATCAGCTGTCCACAGCCAAAAAATAGGACACGTATTTTTGCCAGGAGGGATTTCAGCAAGGACTCAGCATCAGTACATAAGCAAAGCCAGATAATAAGGCAAGTGTAAAATCTGTTGTTTTCTTTAGTGTTACTAGTGGCTACAGCTCACTTGAAAGCGTCATCTAGAACTTCTAAGCCAGATTCTCAGCTACTGTAAGTCTGCACAGCATCATTGAAATCCACTGATTTACACCATCTGAGGATCTTGCTTCCCATGTGATTACATTTAACAGAAAGCATCTAGCTGAAAGCTAACTTTAAGTAGATACAAAGACCGATTTTGCTATTGTAGTGTCCCACTAACGTTATGGAAAGGCCCTTTTGCAATTTTATTCTAAAACCTTTTCCCCAGTGTTATTCCAAACCCTATTTTAAGGTGTTGATCAGTGCTTAATTTGTAATGAAAGAGGTACCAGGGCTCAAGCAATTTTTTACATTCATAACTAATGCAGCAATCCCAAAAGTGCTGGGCTATGAACTGCCAAGCCTAGAGGTGCCGGGGCTCAGCACTAGTGTTGATAGACAATTATTCTTTGAGCTAAATTTCTCATGCTTACATTCAGCCCAGAGGTGTTTTTCTGTGTGTGAACTTTGATATATTTCAGAGATCCCCAAGCATAGAAAATAACCATTTTCCAGATTGTTTTGAGTGTGTGTTTACATACTTAAAAAATGGCTTTATTTTAAAAGTTTACACTTGCCATGGCAGAAGTCTTCAATAAGCACACATGGAATTGATATGTTTGAAGAGATTTGCCTAGGAAATAAAATTATAAGTATTTGCCAGTTATTTCTGACACATCATAAAGTGTCCCTGCATTTTAAAAAGTTATAACTACATATTATACTTTCACAAAATAGGGAGAATGGGAGTGTTAAAAAAGGAGGACAATTGGCCACACTGCCTTAAGACAGGCAAAAATTAGGACAATCCTACAAAAAGTAGGACATTCAGTCATCCTATTCTACCTGGATATAACTGGAACATTCAGCAGCACACCAAGTATGACTCTGTAAGCAGTGACTCTGAAAAAAGATTTGGGGTTTTTGGTGGATAATCAGCTGAACATGAGCCAGCAGTGTGACACTGTGGCCAAAAGGGCTAATGCAATCCTTGGATGCATAAACAGGGGAATCTTGAGTAGAAGTAGAGAGGTTATTTTATCCTGTATTTGGCAGTGCTGTGACCGCTGCTGGCATACTGTGTCCAGTTCTGGTGCCCACCATTCAAGAAAGATGTTGATACATTGGAAGGGGTTCAGAGAAGAGCCATGAGAATGAAAAAAGGATTTGAAAACATGCCCTATAGTGATAGACTCAAAGAGCTCAATCTATTTAGCTTAATAAAGAGAAGGTTATGGGATGACTTGATTACAGTCTGTAAGTATCTATATGTGGAATAAATATTTAATAATAGGCTCTTCAGTCTAGCTAGCAGACAAAAGTATACCATGATCCCAGGGCTAAAAGCTGAAGCTAGACAAATTCAGACTGTAAATAAGGCATAATTTTTTAACAGTGAGAGTAATTAGCCATTGGAACAATTTACCAAGGGTCATGGTGGATTCTTCATCACTGACAATTTTTAAATCAAGTTTGGATGTTTTTCTAAAAGATCTGCTCTAGGAATTTTTTGGGGGAAATTCCATGGCCTGTGCTATACAGGAGGTCAGACTAGATGATCACAGTTGTCCCTTCTGGCCTTGGAATTTCTGAATCTATGAGTGGACATATTTAGAACATTTAACAACACAACAGGTGCATTGTACAGAGAAATAGCTGGAATATTTAGCAGTAAAGGATGTTTGTTGTATCAGGATGTACCTAAAATGTTCATCAGCAGTTAATCAAACCAAAGCAGACCTTTTATTCCAGAGACAATTTGTTCCAGAGCATAAAATGAAACATTAGATATCTCACAGCAGGGGAAAGAACCCATAGGTTTTGGTCTGTTTTCTGTACACAAAAATGCTAAGGGTGGAATGCCCCCTGGATTCTCTCCTACATCATCTCCATGACAGGCTTCTTGAATAGCCGAAGAACTATGACCGCACCATCATGTGCGTTGTCCCCAACACATAAGAGGAATGAAAGTTATATTGTAGAGGCGGGGGGAAGGAAGGGGGTGGGATGGGGAGGAGATGAAGTGGTGGGGAAGGGGCATGGGATGGGGAAGAGAAGAGGATAGGGGAAGCGGGGGCCCAGCATGCGGATCCCCTTGGCAGCAGCTCGGGCTCCCCTGTTAAGCAGGGCCACCAAATCCTCACCCTGACAAGCCCCACCTCCCCTGCATCTGTACCACCCCGATGAGCCCCCCCAGACACCCTCCCCACTGAGCCCCAACCACCTACACCTAGACCCCCACCCAAATGAACCCCACCTCCCCTGCACCCAGACCCGCACCCCCGCTGAGCTCCAACCACTTTCGTCCCCACTGCAGACTCCCATTGCCCCTGCACCTGGAACCTCCCTGTGCATCCAGATCCCCCACTGAGCTGCCTGCACCCAGACTGCCCCACACAGAACCCTCTTATCCCCATCTGGATCCCCACACACTAAGTCCCTCTGCACTTGGATCCTGCTGCCAGGCTGAACCTCCCTGCCCACATCTGGTGTGCCTGGCGCAAAAGGGGCAGGGCCACAGGGTGTTTTTGGGGCAGGCCTGGCCCTTGTGCTGTGTCAGGGTCAGGTTCAGCCTCACTGCCAAGTCCCTGTCCCAGGGGGTGGGGGAGGCTGTAGGATATTATCCCACCAGAGTGGCCTGTGCTCTCCACTGCCATGGTAGAGCTTCGACATTTATTTATTGTAAAAAAAAAATGCAGAATTTTAAAATATTATGCACAGAATTTGATGCAGAATTCCCTCAGGAATATGGGGCAAAGTACAGCTGTGATGGTGGGACTGTGAACGGGGTGCTGGACAGTAGGGGATCTGTGGGTGGGGGAGCTGTGCAGGGGGTATGCTGTGCAGGGTGTTGTGTAGTTGTGGTGAGAGGGGTCTCTGGGTGAGGGGGTACTGGGCATAGTGGGTCTGTGGGGGAAGTCTCTGGGTGAGGGGGCGCTGGGCATAAGGGCAGGGCATTGGGCAGGGGGGCAGTGTGGAAGGGGCACTCTGGCAGCGCAGGGCTGGGCGGGCCAGTGTCTAGCAGTTGTGGGTTTGTAAACAGTGCCCTTGTGCTGGGCTGAGTGGGGCCATTCTCGCTGCGCCTCATTGCCCCCAACCGGCCCCTCGCTCTGCAGACCACCCCCCATCACATGCCCTATTTCCCCAAGCGGGGCCACAAAAAGTTAATCCGGCCCTGCACTGTAGCTCATGATCAGGTGATTATCCACCAAAGCCCTCAAATATTTTACGTAGTCATTGCTTCCCAGGATAGAGTCCCCCATTCTGTAAGTATGGCCTACCTTCTTTGTTCCTAGATGTATTCATTTACATCTAGCCATATTAAAACACACACTGTTTGCTTGCACCAACTTTACCAAGCAATCCAGAAGGAGAGACTTTAAACACTACCCTAAAATTAGTCCCCAAAGAGTATCCCATTATTAAATGAGTGAGTCGTGGAGCAAGATATGTATAAAGGAAGGGAGCGGAGGGCTAGTCCCCATTACAGTTGAAGTATTATTTAATTTCATTTATCAAAAAAGTGATTCCATTTCAATTAATTTCATTGGGGTTGTATATCTCCCAGATGGGCCCAATTCATCCAGCTCCGGTCAGATTAGTGGGACTGTGTTTGCCAACTCTAACCATTTTATTATGAGTCTATCAAGGTGCTTAATTTGTACAAGGGTTTGCCAAGGCTGAGTCCCAGCACCTGTAAGCTTGGCAGTTCATAGCCCTGATACCTTTGGGCTTGCTGCGTCAGTTATGAAAGCAAAAAAATTGTTTGATCCCGGGTACCTTTCATTACGAATTAAGCACTGATCTAGCGGGATTTGGTATTCTTTTTAGAGCCTCACCTTGTAGAGGCCTGTGAGTATGTGAGACTCTCAGCTATCATTAACAACAACAACTACAAGATACTAGCCCTCATGGGAGAGGGGCAAAGCTGGAAAACAGGAACCCTAAAAGCTCAAAAACCAGAAGGCAAATAAAAAGAACCCCAATTGTATTATATTTTAAAATCTCATGATTTTTAAGCCAATCTCAGGATACTTGGGGGCTTGCCTCATGATTTTTTGAGTGCTTGGCATTAGCAATAGTGAGGGAATCACCTGCTTTTCAAGGCCATCCAGGATATATCCCTATGAAAAATCAAGGACAGAGGTTATTGTTGGGGGACCTGGCACCATAAGGCGTTATGTGGTAAGTCACAGGCACAGCTCGGAAACCAGAAAAGGTGAAATCCTGCCCCTTCCCCTATTGAAGTCAAGGGCAAACCCCGCACTGATCAGCACAGACAGGCTCCCCCCAAGCGCAGGAGCTGGTCAAACGCTTGATGGGCAGCAGCGTCCTAAGGCACCACCTCAGTGCAGGACTTTGGGCCCCAAAGGGCGCCCCTTACTACAGGCCAGGTGGCCTAGGGACGGAGTCAGACCAGCTCCCCTCCCCGCTGACCCTTCCTGCGGCCCCGCCGGGAACGGAACCGAGCGCCGCGGGAGCTGTTTCCAGCCGGGACAGGCCGGGGGAACGTGCTCGGGCGGCGGCAGGAAGGAGGCTGCGGGGCGGGGAGTGGAGTGCGGCGTGTGCGGGGGCTGCAGGGACCCGCGCCGCCCCGGTCCCGGCCGAGCGTCCGAAGCCCCCGCCCCAGGCAGAGGCTGCAGGGTGAGCGGGGGAGCAGGCGGCGCAGAGGCTGCAGGGCGAGGAGGAGCGGGGCAGGGGGGGGGCGTGGAGGCTGCGGGGCGAGGGGGGAAGCGGGGCGCGGGGGGGGGGGCGCAGGGGGGGTGGGGCGGGGGCGGGGGGGGGGGAGGGGGGGGGGGGGGGGGGGGGGGGGGGGGGGAGGGGGGGGGGGGGGCGGGGGAGGGGGGGGGGGGGGGGGGGGGGGGGGGGGGGGGGGGGGGGGGGGGGGGGGGGGCGCAGTTGGGTCTTGTAGGCTGCACAGAGGGCATTGGGCTGTTCAGTTAGTTGCGTGCCCTCATGTATAGTACAGCACAGAGAGTGTCTCTCATTTGTTCTTTTTTGCACTCGATGGAGCCCTCCATGGTGAAAACAGTGTGTGGTGTATAGGCACTGAGTGGGTATATGTAGGGCCCTACCAAATTCACCTCCATTTTGGTCAATTTCACAGCCATAGGATTTGAAAAATCATAAATGTCATGATTTCAGTTACAGGTCTGTCTCATCTTACGCGCATTTAACATGCGCGATTTCAGCTTTGCGCGGTCGGCAAAAACACACAAAAAAAAGAGGAAAAAAGCAATTTATGTACTGTGTCTGTAGTGCGGGAGATTCCGCCCGCCATTAAAGTTAATGGGATTTCGACTATACGCGGTTTTCGCTTTACGCACTAACCGCGGAACGTAACCCCAGCATAAGATAAGACAGACCTGTATTTAAATCTGTAATTTCACTGTGTTGTAGTTGTAGGGGTCCTGACCCAAACAGGAGGGGTGTGTGTGTGTGTGTGGGGGGGTGTCACGGTACCGCTACCCTTACTCCTGCGCTGCTGCAGGTGGTGGCAGCTGCCTTCAGAGCTGGGCAGCTGGAGAGCCATGGCTGCTGGCTGGGAGCCCAGCTCTGAAGGCAGGACCGCTGCCAGCAGCAGCGCAGGAGTAAGAATGGCCTGGTATGGTATTGCCACCCTTACTTCTGCACTGGTGCCTGCTGAGCTGGTGCTGCCCTCAATCAGCAGCCGCCACTCTCCAGCCGCCCAGCTCTGAAGGCAGCAGCACAGAAGTAAGGGTGGCATGGTATGATATTGCCACTCTTACTTCTGCACTGCTGCTGGCAAGGCGCTGCCTTCAGAGCTGAGCACCTGGTCAATAGTCACTGCTCTCCGACTGCCCAGCTCTAAAGGCAGTGCACAAGTAAGGGTGGCAATACCATAACCCCCCCTTAAAATAACCTTATGAACCCCCCCTCCCCCGCAACTCCCGTTTAGGTCTGGACCCCCTATTTGAGAAACACTGGTCTCCCCCATGAAATCTGTATGGTTTAGGGTAAAAGCACACAAAAGACCAGTTTTCATGGGGGTAGGCCAGATTTCAAGGTCCGTGACGTGTTTTTCCTGGCTGAATTTGATAAGGAAATGGTATGCAGAAACCGAGAGCATTTTTACTGACCCGCCAAGGGAGGAGAGGATTTCCTCACCAGTTAGAGATGGTTAGGTGACCTTATAATAGTTTTCCTGTTGTGGAAAGCATTTTTGTTGTGAAGGCTAACTGTGCAGACGGATCTGTCCCTCTATCAATAGGTGTTTTACAGCTCTTGGTCAATGTCTAGTTTCCTTGAAGGGAAAAGAAGCAGGGGTTTTAGAAGCAATAATATCACAGTTGTCTCTGCTCTCATTGAATTAATCTTGTTATTATTAGCTCATCACACTGAGACTTCCAAGTTCTCATCTTCCATCCTCTTCTTGCATTGCCCCGTGAAGATAGACATGGCCAGGGTGGTCAGAATGTTTAAAACCTTCAAGACTCACTGGAAGAAAACCACAGTTGGGGTCTGCTTGCTCACCTGGGGAGGAAACTGGCTCTATGGAAAACACTGGTAATTATTACCTGGCCTTAAAGAAGTACGATAACAATGAACCTTTGTCTGTATTTTTGCTAATACCTTTTGATGTGACACGTGGACAGTAGTGAAGTTGGGCAAACATCTGTAAAACTTGAGAAGGGTGGTTACAGACAGAGCTGCTTGCTTGGGAACCTTTAAACAGAGAGGGTTTTTTTGTGAACAACCTACTGGGCAATGACAAGACTATAATTTCCCTGAGAGGTTCTTACAGTGGCATGGTTATCCAGAGAGAAGCTGCAGTAGCTTAGCCATAGGAAGTGTACTCCTGGGGGAATTCTGCACCAAACAATTAAAAATTCTGCACACAATATTTTAAAATTCTGCATATTTTATTTGTCAAAATAACACAATGTAATCACTCTGGTTTCAATTATTTTGATAATTTATTTAAACTACAATACAATGGATGGAGAATGGGAGTGGTGAGCACTGGAGGAAATCCCCAAACCCGTTGCCTAATAGTAATGTAGCTAGGTTTGACCCTTTATTTCTAATCATTAGTCAACAAATATATGCAGCTTATAAGAACATAAGAACGACCATACTGGGTCAGACCAAAGGTCCATCAACCCAGTATCCTGTCCTCTGACAGTGGCCAATGGCAGGTGCCCCAAAGGGAATGAACAGACAGGTTATCATCAAGTGATCCATGCCCTGTCACCCAATCCCAGCTTCTGGCAAACAGAGGCTAGGGACACCATTCCTGCCCATCCTGGCTAATAGCCATTGATGGACCTATCTTCCATGAATCTATGTAGCTCCCTTTTGAACCCCGTTATAGTATTGGCCTTCACAACACCCTCTGGCAAGGAGTTCCAGAGGTTGACAGTGTGTTGCGTGAAAAAATACTTTCTTGTGTTTGTTTTAAACCTGCTACCTATGAATTTCATTTGGTGGCCCCTTGTTCTTGTATTATGAGAAGGAGTAAATAACACTTCCTTATTTACTTTCTCTATACCACTCATGATTTTATAGACCTCTATCATATCCCCCCTTGGTCGCCTCTTTTCCAAGCTGAAAAGTCCCAGTCTTATTAATCTCTCCTCATACGGAAGCCGTTCTATACCCCTAATCATTTTTGTTGCCCTTTTCTGAACCTTTTCCAATTCCAATATATCTTTTTTGAGATGGGGCGACTACATCTGCACGCAGTATTCAAGGTGTGGGCGTACCATGGATTTATATAGAAGCAATATGATATTTTCTGTCTTATTATCTATCTCTTTCTTGATGATTCCCAACATTCTCTTTGCTTTTTTGACTGCTGCTGCACGTTGAGTGGATGATTTCAGAGAACTATCCGCAATGATTCCAAAATCTCTTTCTTAAGTGTTAACAGCTAATTTAGACCCCATCATTGTATATGTATAGTTAGGATTATGTTTTCCAATGTGTATTACTTTGCATTTATCAACATTAAATTTCATCTGGCATTGTGTTGCCCAGTCACCCAGTTTTGTGAGATCGTTTTGTAGCTCTTCGCAGTCTGCCTGGGACTTAACTATCTGGAGTAGTTTTGTATCATCTGCAAATTTTGCCACCTCACTGTTTACCCCTTTTTCCAGATTGTTTATGAATATGTTAAATAGGACTGGTCTCTGTACAGATCCCTGGGGGACACCACTAGTTACCTCTCTCCATTCTGAAAACTGACCATTTATTCCTACCCTTTGTTTCCTATCTTTTAACCAGTTACCAATCCATGAGAGGACCTTCCCTCTTATCCCATCACTGCTTATTTTGCTTAAGAGCCTTTGGTGAGGGACCTCGTCAAAGGCTTTCTGAAAATCTAAATACGCTATATCCACTGGATCTCCTTTGTCCACATGCTTGTTGACCCCCTCGAAGAATTTGGTGAGG
This sequence comes from Platysternon megacephalum, assembly GCA_003942145.1. Taxonomy (NCBI): domain Eukaryota; kingdom Metazoa; phylum Chordata; order Testudines; family Platysternidae; genus Platysternon; species Platysternon megacephalum. Next base: position 2,778,579 of record QXTE01000173.1, read on the forward strand.
CATGATTTCCCTTTACAAAAACCATGTTGACTATTTCCCAACAAATTATGTTCATCTATGTGTCTGACAATTTTGTTCTTTATGATAGTTTCAACCAATTTGCCAGATACTGAAGTGAGGCTTACTGGCCTGTAGTTGCCAGGGTCACCTCTGGAGCCCTTTTTAAAAATTGGCGTCACATTAGCTATCCTCCAATCATTTGGTACAGAAGCTGATTTAAATGATAGGTTACAGATGACAGTTAGTAGTCCTGCAATTTCACATTTGAGTTCCTTCAGAACTCTTAGATGAATACCATCTGGTCCTGGAGACTTATTACTGTTTAGTTTATCAATTTGTTCTAAAACCTCCCCTAATGACACCTCAATTTGGGACAGTTCCTCAGACTGTCACCCAAAAAGAATGGCTCAGGTTTGGGAATCTTCCTCACATCCTCAATAGTGAAGATGATGCAAAGAATTCATTTAGTTTCTCTGCAATGGGCTTATCATCTTTGAGTGCTCCTTTAGCATCTCGATCGTCCAGTGGCCCCACTGGTTGTTTAGCAGGCTTTCTGCTTCTGATGTATTTAAAAAAAAATTTGCTATTACTTTTGGAGTCTTTGGCTAGCCATTCTTCAAATTCTTTTTTGGTCTTTCTAATTATATTTTTACACTTCACTTGCCAGAGCTTATGCTCTTTTCTATTTTCCTCATTAGGATTTATCTTCCACTTTTTAAAGGATGTCTTTTTGCCTCTCACTGCTTCTTTTACTTTGTTGTTTAACCACGGTGGCTCTTTTTTGGTTCTCTTACTATGTTTTTTAAATTGGGGTATACGTTTAAGTTGAGCCTCTATTGTGTCTTTAAAAAGTTTCCACGCAGCTTGCAGGGATTTTACTTTTGGCACTGTACCTTTTAATTTCTGTTTCACTAACCTCCTCATTTTTGTGTAGTTCCCCTTTCTGAAATTAAATGCTTCAGTGTTGGGCCGCTGTGGAGTTTTCCCCGCCACAGGGATGTTAAATTTAATTATATTATGGTCACTATTACCAAGTGGTCCAGCTATAGTCACCTCTTGGACCTGATCCTGTGCGCCACTTAGGACTAAATCAAGAATGGCCTCTCCTCTTGTGGGTTCCAGGACTAGCTGCTCTAAGAAGCCGTCATTTAAGGTGTCAAGAAACTTTATCTCAGCATCCCTTCCTGAGATGATATGTACCCAGTCAATATGGGGATAGTTGAAATCCCCCATTATTATTATTGAGTTTTTTATTTTAATAGTCTCTCTAATCTTCCTGAGCATTTCAGAGTCACTCACACCATCCTGGTCAGGTGGTCTGTAATATAGCCCTACTACTATATTCTTATTTTTCAAGCATGGAATTACTATCCATAGAGATTCTGTAGTACAATTTAGTTCATTTAAGATTTTTACTTCATTTGATTCTACGCTTTCTTTCACATATAGTGCCACTCCCGCACCAGCACGACCTGTTCTGTCCTTCTGATATATTTGGTACCCTGGTATTACTGTGTCCCATTGATTAACCTCATTCCACCAGGTTTCTGTGATGCCTATTATATCAATATCCTCATTTAATACTAGGCACTCTAGTTCACCCATCTTATTATTTAGACTTCTAGCATTGGTATATAAGCATTTTAAAAACTTTTTACTTTTTGGCTGTCCCCTATTGCATGATGTAATTGAATGGGACTTTTTTTCATTTGACTGTTTCTCATCAGATCCTCCCTGTATTTTATCATTTTCCATCCTCTCCTCCTTATTAGGACATAGGGAATCTCCATTTATAGCTCCTCCCCTAAGGGATGTCTGAACCATACGCTCCTCCGGACCTGTCTGCTTTCCCCCAGCCCTTAGTTTAAAAACTGTTCTAATTTTAATTTTAAGCGACAGTAGTCTGGTTCCGTTTTGGTTTAGGTAGAGCCCACCCTTCCTGTATAGGCTCCCCCTCTCCCAAAAGCTTCCCCAGTTCCTAATAAATCTAAACCCCTCCTCCCTACACCATCGTCTCATCCACGCATTGAGATCCTGCAGTTCTGCCTGTCTAACTGGCCCTGCGCATGGAACTGGAAGCATTTCAGAGAATGCTACCATGGAGATCCTGGACTTCAATCTCTTACCTAGCAGCCTAAATTTGGCCTCCAGGACCTCTCTCCTATCCTTTCCCATGTCGGTGGTACCTACATGTACCACGACCACCGTCTCCTGACCAGCACTACACATAAGCCTATCTAGATGTCTCGAGAGATCTGCAACCTTTGCACCAGGCAGGCAAGTCACCATGCGGTTCTCCCGATCATCACAAACCCAGCTATCTATGTTTCTAATGATTGAATTGCCCATTACTAATACCTGTCTCTTCCTAATAACTGGAGTTCCCTCCCCTGGAGAAGTATCCTCAGTGCGAGAGGATACCACAACATCATCTGTGAGGAGGGTCCCAACTATGGGACGGTTTCCCTCTGCTCCAGTTGGACGTTCTCCTTCCTTGAGGATTTCATCCTCCTCAACAGCACAGAGGCTGTCAGACCTGGAGTGGGACCATTCTACTGTCTCCTGGAAAGTCTCATCTGTGTATCTCTCTGTCTCCCTTAGCTCCTCCAGCTCAGCCACCTTGGTCTCCAAAGTCCGTACACGGTCTCTGAGGGCCAGGAGCTCCTTGCACCGAATGCACACATAAGCCACCAGCCCATAGTGCAGGTAATCGTACATGCTGCTATTGGGTGCAATAAACTGGGTAGCTCCCACTCTGTTGCTGGACTTCTGCCTGCACTCTCTTTTTACTCCCGAAGCTTGTTCCCTTGTTTGTCCTTGCTTGTCCTCCTTTGTGTTTATCAAGTGGTGTTTTGACCTTTAAGTGCAAAGCATGTTAGGTGTATCTAGCCCCTGCTCACACTCCCTTGCCAAACTCCCCTGTTAGCCGCTCCTGTTCACTAGCTCCTCTGGTCGCCTAGGAGCGGGCTTTTTAAAGCCTTGCTCTGCCTGAGTAGCCCCTGATGCTCAGTGTTACATCATAGGCAACTGAAGAGCAAGTGAGGGCTGGGGAATCAAACTCACAATTTATATTGGCTACTGACTATCTCCAGAAAGGTCAGTAGCAAACAGTTTAGGGAGCACACTTTGATAGGAAATTTTTTCAGTACAAAACTTTAGACCCATTCTAATCACTAATGTACCATAAGCATTTATAAGGCCATACTGTCCTTTACACCACTCTGGCAATGTAATGGAACTTTAAAACTTTTACATCCGTTTTATACTCCTGGGGGAATTCACAAAGACAATGGAACAAATCACTAAGCAGGCAGGCTGCTACATTCTGCTCTGCCTGAGGGGACAGCACCTGCCCCATGCCTACCTCCTCAGAAACACCACAAAGCCCTGCCCCCCTCCATGTCGAGCATGCTGCAATAGCAAGTGAGAGGGACAGTGTGTCTCTCTCACACACATGACTACTCAGCTCCCACTCCCCTCCCCGGCAGTGATTTACATCTCTGCCGGGCACCCGAACCAACCTGCCTGCACTGCTGGGGAGGGGTGCATGACTGCTCTTGTGGCTTCCCTTTGCTTCCCTGTCAGAAGTAATTTTTCTGCGGGGAAGCAAAGAAATCTGCGGGGGATATGAATTCTGTGCAACCGCAGTGACCCAGAATTCCCCCAGGAGTATCTGGTACGTCAAAACTGATTGATTGATTTTTAAAAAAAAAATGTATAATGACTGGCCCTTAAAAAATATTATTCTTAAATTTTGAGACAGCAGGAATCCTTTTTTTGTATTAAGAAAGTTACCTTCTGTGTACACGGCTCAGTTCTCTTTGAAAGCATCATATCACCTTCTTTTTTTTTTTAATTATTATTAGTTCTTTGTCTTCCTTTTCTTCCAACATTCTGAGAATGCACTTTGTCCTGCTGGAGATACTCTCCTTCAAGCTCACCTAAGTTTTTTAAAATACATTTTCAAAGCACAGGAAGCCCTTTGGGGTTATTGGTGGTCCCCTTCCATTAAACCACATTCTTAAGAAGACTGCTGAACTTAACCTATGACTTCCAGAGTCAGTCATCCAATGGCTCCTCTGTCATAAATTTGAGATAGTTCATACAGTACCTTAAAGAGACAGACTACTGGAGTAGCGTGGCTCGCCTCGGAATTAGGCTGGAGGAGAGAGAGATTTTTCTCCTCTAAGTTGTAAAATCCAGTCAACCAAATATTTGTTGTTTGAACAGCATTATAGCAATGAATAAAAATATAGGTCCTGCGCCTGCAAATGGTTCCTCTAGCACAGATTCCTGTGCCTGTGTGGATGTCAGTAGCACTCCACATGGACACAGTGGTATGCTCAAGTGGATCTGATTGCAGAAGTAGGGTTTTCCCCATTATTTTTGTTATGAATGTAGTTCTTATGAAAGGTTCCAGATTCCCAGGCCTTGGAAACTTTAGTTCTGTAACAGGTACAGCATTAGCAGCAGCATTCAAACTTCCCTACCTTGCTTTGTCTTGTGCTACCAACAGAACTGGATGGGCCACCTTCAGGAAGGATTTGATAGTTCAGGCTTCATACCCATTCAGTTTTTGACCTCCCTACTGGTAGTACCCTTAACAGAGTGTGGATAGGGCACTAATGGTCATCCTAACTACCTTATATGCAACTAGTGCAGGGATCGGCAACCTTTGGCCCATGGCCCGCCAGGGTAAGCATCCTGGCGGGCTGGGCCAGTTTGTTTACCTGCCGTGTCCGCAGGTTCGGCCGATTGCGGCTCCCACTGGCTGCCGTTTGCCNCGGGCCAGTTTGTTTACCTGCCGCGTCCGCAGGTTCGGCCGATTGCGGCTCCCACTGGCTGTGGTTTGCTGCTCCAGGCCAATGGGGGTGGCGGAAAGCAGCTGCCAGCACATCCCTCGGCCCACGCCGCTTCCCGCCGCCCCCAGTGGCCTGGAGCAGCGAACCGCGGCCAGTGGGAGCCGCAGTCGGCTGAACCTGTGGACACGGCAGGTAAACAAACCGGCCAGGCCTGCCAGGGTGCTTACTCTGCCGAGCCGTGTGCCAAAGGTTGCCGATCCCTGAACTAGTGCAATTGTTACCTTCACTTGCATGTTAAAGTACTATTTTCAAGTGCCCGTCAATAAGCACACACGGGATTTCAGCATCAGTACAACTTTAGTTCACGTGATCACATTCTAGATATGTCAGCATCTGCCATAGCCAAAATATTGTTTGCCTTTTGGAATAAGATCACCCGCTCCTCCCTCACCAACTAGAGCAACAGCATATACAGTATAGTATCCACTGTTGCTCGTTTCCGTTATCTCTGGAATAAATGTTCCCCATGGGGTCTAAATCCTGGACTGGTTTCTGAAAAGATTTAAACAGACTTAAATTTAAATCCCAGTTTTTAAGATTACTGTTAACATGATTTCACTATAATGCAAATATAGCCAAATGATGCTGAACTGCTATTGCTTTGGGGATTGCAATTCGCTCCATCATCTCCCTGTGTCTTTTAAATCAGTGTGACAAGGGCTTAACTGTTTCTTTTTCCCCTAATGTTAAAATGCTGCCAAGGCCTCAGTGGAAAACAAATCTGCTTATGCTGTGTATTATATTTTTCTTATTTCTTGTTCCCTGTTCTTTTTTTCTTCCTAGGGATATCAGCATTAAATCAGAATCTTTGTTTTGAAGTGTCAGTTTGCTTTGGCTGCTTCCTTCATGCCTAACTCTTGGGGCTTAGCTGTTTTCAGGGGAGTTACACCAGCAGAAAATTTGGCCCATAGTCTTTTCTTTGTGATAGTGTAATTGGTTACTGTGGCACTGATTGATGCCATGGAGCATGACAACTTCAAGTGAGGAATAAGCAGTGACAGCAGATGAACGGAGGTTCTGATTTCATGTACATGCCTTCAATAACCAAAAGACCAATGAAAGAGAAATGTCAACTACACGAAATTATAAGTAGAAATGTCTCTTCTTAATAGGTTGCCTTTCACGATTTTTCTATGAGGTGTCAGTGAATCTTTGAGGCTGTTCCCCCCTTTCTCTCCCCAGAAGCAGCAGAAAAGCTGACCTTAGGTTCCTATGAGAAAGCTTTGCCCACTCTCCTGGGTGCCCAAATAGAACTATATTCAAGCACTTTCTGCTGCATTTTGGGGGGAGGAGGGGGCGCCTTGGAGAGCCCCTTGAGGGTGACTCCACACTCCCTCCTCATACAACACAGTGGAGCAGTTCTCTGCTGCAATATTCAGGGAGGATTGTGGACAGCAGGGATATGGGCCCAGTGGGTCAACATATTGCATGATCCACTGGCCTTCAGAAAGAGTTATGGGCCACATTCAGTACTGCTCCCCTTGTCTTGTCATAAGAGTAGTTGGCACAGAGAATTCCATTTTCATCATGTTTCTCCTCCACCCCAAGACACATCAGTCCATTTATGTGAACTTTATTCCATTATAATAATAATAAATGGAGATATACCTATCTCATAGAGCTGGAAGGGACCCCGAAAGGTCATCGAGTCCAGCCCCCTGCCTTCACTAGCAGGACCAATTTTGCCCCAGATCCCTAAGTGGCCCCCTCAACGATTGAACTCACAACCCTGGGTTTAGCAGGCCAATGCTCAAACCACTGAGCTATCCCTCCCCCCGTTGTTATTTGTATTACAGTAGCACCTAAAGGCCCATGCAAGATCATAGCCCCCCTGTGCTAGGCATGTTATCTGTGCATAGCAAGACACATCCCTGGCCTGAAGAGCTTACAGTCTAAAACAGACAAGACAGACATATGGTGGGAGGGGAAACAGAGGCACAGAGAGGGAAAATCACTCTACTGCCTTTGGCCCACATGGTGTATTCTGGAGTACTCTTTTCTACTTACTGTAAAATGTGAACATTTTTCATATGGTATACAGGTCTGTCGCATCTTAGGCACATTTAACATGTGCGATTTCAGCTTTACGCGGTCGGCAAAAACAAGAAAAGAAAAAGAAGAGAAAAATAACAATTTAAATACTGTTTCTGTAGTGCGGGCGATTCTGCCCGCCATTACACTCAATGTAATTTTGACTATACGCGGTTTTCGCTTTAGGCGCTGACCGTGGAACGTAACCCCAGCGTAAGATGAGACAGACCTGTATTTCGCGCTTTAAATTGCAACTGATTTTTGTGCAGATGGTCCCATGTAATTACCTGTAACTTAATAACTAGTGTAAATTAAATTTCAGTTGTTTTTTAATTCATTCTAAATAATGAAATTTAATTGAGCAATTATTTCAAGTTCTGTAGTATGTCCTACAGAGAAGTGATTATGTTGGACAAAGCACAAGAGAATATACTGTGGGGAACAATGCCACACAGGCAGGAGAGAATGGACTAGAAAATGAGAATTTCATATACTTTTCTCCACTTACGTCTCTTTGAAAAGTATCTGAGATTCTCAGTGTCTTAGTCTCAGAATCTCTCTCTCTTTCTCTCCTATGTGTGTATGTATGTATGTATGTATGTGTGTGTGTGTGTGTGTGTGTGTGTGTGTGTGTGTGTGTGTTTTGGTGGGAAAAGACGGTCCGGTTAGGACTTGAAAAATGTACCTAATCCCAACACATCCTAGCCCATGTGAAAAATACACATGTTGGCACACCCTCCTGAAATTAAAAGGAATAAAACAGTTGTGCACTATTTATTGTGTGCTGTGTTTGATTACAATAAATTGTCATTCACCTTTCTACATATGTTTTAAAATTTTGACTTGCTATCTCTTTCACCCTCTCCTCCCCGCCCCCTTTAAATGCCTTCATTTCTTTTTGGGCTTCAATCCACAGTATTGTTTTCAGGGCATTCAAAAACTATGAGGTTTTCTTAGAAATCATAAGATTTTAAAAATACTAAATTTGGAGTCTCTTTGGTTGCCTTTGGAGTTTTCAGCATTTAGGGCTCACATTTTACATTTTTGCTACAACCATGAGATCTAGAGCTTAATTTTTTTTTTTTTTTAAATGAAAGCTGAGATTCTCACATAATCATGTCTCCAGGAACTGAGACATAATGAAGAACACCAGATATCACAAAATTCACAATGAAATCATGAGAATTATAAACACTAATTCTGCATTTTTCTCTTCTATAATCATGCTTTATCTTTCCTTATGTTGTTTTCAGCATCTTTTTTCTCTTTCTTCCTCCAATCCCTTTATATCTCTTTCCCTACATTATGTTCATTATCTCCTTCCCCATATTTTCAGTCTCCTTTCTTCCACTCTAAAATCTCCCTCTACCATACTTCCCTTTTCTAACTTACTTTGTTGGTCTCTTACCTGGCCACTCCCACATACTTTAAACCATCACCTTGCAACCACAAAATGTTGAAAATTGTACTAGATTCCTGAAAGCCAGAGGACTAGACCCACTAGCCAAAAATTGATATGAAAAATAATGGAGAAGCATCCAGCTGAGAAGCCAAGTGGTCCTTCCACCAGTGGTGGGGAGTCCTAGTAGGGTCCTGTCTGTAGGCCCTGTTCACCTAGACCACCTTTCTTACTGGTCTCCACTCCTATCACAGACCCTCCTGGCTGCTGCCACAGTGGGTTGGGGGTGGAGATGTCTCTGTACTATAAAGAACTATTTAGATAGAATGTTATGACATTTGTTTTTTTTAAATTCTGTTTTAAACATGTTCCCCCCCCCCCCCCCCCGCTCCTCTATATGTAGAAGGGTCTCTTGGACAGGCCAAAGAGCCACACCAAATGCTCTCAGGCACAACCCTCTTCCCCCTTCTTCTTTCTCTCTGTGAGTGCACCTGCTTGTTTACTGTCAATTTTGGCTCCACCATACTTTTCCTGGCAAACACACTTCCACAGGACCTGGGGAAGGGGCCTGCATCATCAAGGAAACAGTGAAACTGACTATAAATAAAGTGCTATCAAAAGCACAACATAAATAAACAGGAAAAAATAGAGGGGAGTTTTAAAAAAAAAACCTCTAATCCCCAACATTACTGAAACGGAAAGAGATTACTTGTAACAAAAGTAAGCATGTCATTTTCACATGGAAAGTTGATGTCCCTTTAACCTCCCTGTGTTTCAGTTTTCCTGTCTACAAAGTGGAGATAACACTTTCCTACCTGACATGGTTTTTGTGAAGATTATTAATTCATTTGCAAAGTGCTTTGAGTTCCTTGGGTGGAAGATGAAACATAACTGTAAAGTGTTGTTATTTATCTCAAAACAGTATTTCTTGTGCTTGAAAACAAGGCTTGACATATAGATCTTTCTTGATCTCTGTGGAGAGCTATTGCTGGGGCAGGAGACAGAGGCCAAAAGACAGGTGTGAATTATTTGTGTGTGCTGAATTTAATATTTTTCCCATCCCTTTTCAGAATGCCAGATTTATGTGGAAAGGAAAGATGGATATTCCTAGGAGTATCTTGAGCCTGATGGGACGGTAGTCTTTAAAATACCCCTTTGCTTAAAACTTGTCTGTTGTTTTATTATTATTACTTATTAGGTATTGTTTCTGGTTTCCTTGTTGTAATCCATTCTGGCTTAGAACTTGCTTGTTTTATCTTTAGTGTGTTCTGATTTGAAGTATGTTGTTAAAAATAGAGAGCTCCAGGTCTATCTATAGACTGTATAAATACAATAGAAGGGAATGTTAATCCTTAGGAAACTAGCTAACCTCTCCCAGATGGACATCATATGGGAGTGGTCTAATTTCCAGGATTTCCCCATAAACCTCTAGGGCAGTGTTTCCCAAACTTGGGACGCCGCTTGTGTAGGGAAAGCCCCTGGCGGGCCAGGCCAGTTTGTTTACCTGCTGCGTCCGCAGGTCCGGCCGATCGCGGCTCCCACTGGCCGCGGTTCGCTGCTCCAGGCCAATGGGAGCTGCTGGAAGCGGCAGCCAGTACGTCCCTCAGCCCGCGCCACTTCCAGCAGCTCCCATTGGCCTAGAGCAGCGAACCGCGTCCAGTGGGAGCTGCGATCGGCCGGACCCGCGGACGTGGCAGGTAAACAAACCGGCCCGGCCCACCAGGGGCTTTCCCCATACAAGCGGCCTCCCAAGTTTGGGAAACACTGCTCTAGGGGCTGCTTTCCCTAGGGAGGAGGATGTGTCTTGTGGCTTCTGGAAAGCAGGGACAGGTCAGGATCTTTGTCTATAGTTATTCCTCCACTGATGGAATGTGCTGCAGCCTCTGGGCTGTCAGAATGGGGCAGCATTTTTTAATGCATCCATGCTCCCTTGATGACGTACTGGTTACACCGGGGAGCACTGGAGGTGCATTTAACCCCACATACCTGGTGTGCGAGGCAACACTTGAAGCGCTTAATAAACTGAGTGTAGATTATGTTGCCTGTGAGGTTTGCCGTTGTCGACATCTGAGGCTAAATTACTATGCATGAGACATACTTGACTAGACTTGTATCTATCCTTTTAGAACAGATTAAAGGTTTAGTGAAATCTTGTGCTTCTGTTTCTGGCACTGCTGGAGTGTCTGACGAAAGGGCTTGCTTTAGTTGACATCAATTCATATTAGCCTCTGACATTCTGGAATTAGCTGTCTGAGGCTTTGCTTGTTCATTTGTGCAGCTGAAGGAAGGTTTCTGGCTCCCTTTGGCTTTTCCATCCTCTTCTCAAGACTTTGCAGGAAGAAACTCATTTAGTTTTTGCCATTTCAAGGTTCATCCTTTTTTGGGTTCAGTTGCTGTGATTGTAGCATTAATTGGACCTATTTAAAGTAACAACCTCTCCAGCAAATGAATGGCAAACCAGCCAAAGCCATCCTAGATTTGCTTAGGGACAGAAGAACTCCGGAGTACCTGCTTTTGCCCAAATCCTCCCCTCAAATACGCACGTGGCTCTCACTGACTTTACTGAGAGCTGCACATGCATATCTAAGGCAAGAATTTTGCACTTGGTCTTCATAATTTCTCCATAGTTGCACCCCTTTCCTGTGGGAAAATTGGTTAGTGTCCTATAGTGGATGGGCCCCAAAATCTACCTTTGGGTATGAAGAAAATGCCCCTTCTGTCCTACAGCTGGTAACAGGAAAGAGAGAGTAGAGCATGGTAACTCGCCACCATGCTAATCAGATGGCAGAGGATTGTGGTAGCTCAGTCTAAAGGTCAAAGAGCTGGTATCTCAGCCTTGCTGTGGCAGACACAATTTTTAAATGCAGCATTTGCCCCGGGGAGCGACAGTGGGTCATTGCACTAACCTTTCACCTTCAGACACGTTAGTTCACATCCTGATTGATTTAGGTCACAAGTGAAAATGAGTTTGGCATGGGAGGTCCCATATTCTAGTGTGGTGGATGGTATCGCTTTGAGAGAGGCACTGAACTGGAATAGCTGAGGTATTGCAGGTGAAAAGTAAAATATGCAAGAAAGATGTGGGAGTTGAAGGGGGATAATTTGTACCATACCTGACTGGGCTGTGCCCAACTATAGCCCTAGTGCTATTATTACAAAACTCTAATTTGTCTTACAATACAAATGCTTAAAAAAATCCAAGTTCTTGCATTCGGGATAGAGGCTGCTCCAGCAGCACAGGAAAAGGAAAGGTAGAATCCAGTCCTGCTGCATGTGAGTTTGTTTCCGTTGACCTTCCCTGGAATTACGCCAGTTTACACCTGGGCTTCCTTTTGTCCTGTGTATATACTGTCTGGTGTATCATATTTAAGGATGTGCTCAAGGTGCAAGGTAAGGGTGCTTTGTGTGCATGCAGCTATGTGACAATTCTACACTTTTGTTGAAAGTCAAATAGAGGTTTACGTGAGACTTTGGTTACAAAATCGAGGTGATAGAGTTGAATTATCTTTGGAAATGGGGAGAGGACAGGATAGATAACCTCATCTGGTTATGTCACTGCATGGTAATTGGCTGGAACTACAGTAGAGTCATTTCAGAGGATCAAAGAGATTCTGTGACTTGTCTGGCCTAAGTGGTTATGATCTCTAAAGTCCTAAAAGTTTGGAGCCCCCTCCCCGGTGATAGATTGCTTCTTCCTTACATTCCGTCTCAGCGGTTAGATGTAATGAGTTGGTATTGGTACTCGCCAGTCTTGGAGAGTTCCAATCCAGAAACAACAGGGTCTGAATTGGACAGCCTTGTGGGCACAGTGCACAAATCATCTCCTTGGATGTGAGCGGGTGCCTTGTCCAACCTGCTCTACAGACATACTCCATGCAATATGTGAAGTCCAAACTGTGCCCCATCACTCACAAAGAAAACAACAATTATAACATAAAAGTCAGCTCAAACTTTCTACCCAGTTTGGCTGCTTCTCAAAATACTTCTCAGCTTACACCCCAGGACCTCTCCCCCACCTCCTGTATATCCAGGTGACCTAATGAGTCACCTGCTTAAGTGAGTTCTGCCAAATTAAGTTTGCTAAACTCTTTCCTATCACGATCAACACCTGCTTAACAAAGTGGGGGTTTCAGGCAAATGCTGCCAGTCTGTTCCAGTGATGCTTTTGATCGGCTCTTGAATCATAGTTGACAGGGTGGGCCTTTATATTTATTGTATCAAAGTGGTGGGCACAGTGTATAAATATCTGTTTTAAATAAGTGATGCATTTTCACCTTCCATATGTGACAAACAAGGAGTTGACTTTCACCATAGGAAATATTGGCAGGTTCACAGGGCTTTGGCTCTCATTGCCAGTAAGCTAAGTGTCATTGGTAGCGTTAATTTGATTGCTGCACTTTATGTCCCTGCCAGATGATAACTCGGTTTGTCACTTTTTTGAAGGTTCCATCCTGAGCAGCTGCTGCAGCTTTTTGATATTAACTTCATTAAAAACATTGAACATAAATGCAAAGTCTAAGGAAGCTGATTCAGACTGAGCATCTGATTTTCACATCCTCCCAAAGCCAAGCTTGTAATAGAAACACTGATATTCTGGTCGTGCCAAGTGGCACGGATGCTGCAGTTATATCAGGAAAAGCCAAAGGCCTCTTTGATATAACCAACATCTTTTAGGAGCTGCTGTTGTGGTAGTTTTAGTTGTTAAGTGCTGAACCTGTGCTCGGTGCTATGCAAAAGACAAAGGAAGATGTAATACTCCCCTTGGGTGATTTTTTGAGTAAAATATTGGCCTTGATTCTCAGTCCTGGCTGTGGAAACTCAGTACCGAAACCGGGGGTAGAGAGCACCTCTGTATGTTCAGGATTCTGGAGGTATGAGTTAGAGGAGCCCCAAGGGATATTCTAATGTTCACTGTGCTGCAACAGCTTTCAGTGGTCTGGCATGGCAGCCCAGAATAGCTAGAGTGCAATAGACTCTGGCCATGTGTCCTTTCTTCCTGTGGCATGCCCCTGTGCTGGGGCGGGGGAAGGGGAGGATGCCATACAGCTGTTCTGCTGGGTCTGTGTCACTGGGGGTGTTTCCAGATGGCAGGTTCTAGAATCAGGGCCACTATCTTTATGTTCAACACTATGTAACAAAAGACCAAAACTAATTTACAGAAGCAACAAATAGTATTTTCCCATGTGGGTTCTTCACATAAAATCCCCTCCTGCCCTGTCCACCCTTCCTAGGCTCTGCACCACTGTGACCTTTCTTACTGGAGAATTGGATGGGACTCTTCAAAGAGATTCACTCTGGGCTCTGTCAGTGGAGTCGGTCGATGAGACATCTCTTCCCCTTATTTTCTTCTCCCTTCACTTTTGCGGGGTAACCTAGGTAGCCCAGTTGTAAGCAATGTAATGGTTAATTTCGACATCAGGAAAGCAGCACCGGATAAACCAGCAGATGCTTTACTTTAAATTTGTTTTGCTGTAAGGCATAAGCTGTGTCTGTAAGCCTCGAGGGAAAGACCAAGGTAGAAATTGCTTCATGGTTTACCTGTGGATATCAGCATAGTTATAGGAAATGTCTGTGCACTCTTTCAGGCAATATGATAGATCAGTCAGCTGGTAAATATGTAACTTCTTCTCTCTGCCTCTTTCTCCTCCTTATCAGAGTGTTACAATAACTTTCATTACTTTACTATCTGGTGCTGGTAAATAAAATACAGAAAGCAGTACAAAATGTCCCATATTTAACTAATCATTCTTTACTAGCTTGCATTTCAAACATCCATGGTCTGATAACCCAGCATGCACAGAGACTGAATCATGTTTTATGGACAGAAGGCTGAAATGTTACCAGCTTATCTGCTGTTTTTTGAGCAGTATGGTTCAAACTATGACAAACTTTATCTGTAGAAGCCCTCAAAAGCCTATTTTTCAGAGCTTTGGTTCTACCATATGGAGTGAATAAGGGCAGATGAATTATGGAGGAAAAGTACTGGTACTTCTCCCAGCTTTTGTTTTCTTTTTTAACAGGGAGGGTAAAAACAATTTACCAAGGAACCATAGGGATAGACTACATTTGTAAAGAAATTAAAACTAGAGCACAAGATAGCAGCTACCTTGGAAAAAGTATTGGCTCATAACTTCGCCCACTTTGACCCTAGAAAATAAGGGGTAGCACCAACCATGCGGTGAAAACAATTATGACTTAAATAAACATATACTGAATCTAAAAATTAACAAAGAAGGAAATGAATGAAAAAACACCAGTGGCAGCAGTTCCTGTGTTTGGAAGTGTCATGCGCATGCTCTGATGAGGCTGTTTAGCATATCAGTGACTTGACAGCTCACTGTGGACAACCTGCATCTGGAAGTTGGTATGAGAACTGCAGAAGCTGCAGACTTTATGGAATGTCCTGGTTTAAACTTGCAGTTTGTGTAAGTTGGTCCATGGGATTATTTATGTATTACTTGCCCACATTCACCATATCTGGCCTTGAATACAAATATTAAAGAGAGCATGATGGGACGTCCTGCTTGGGGTTCCCAGAATTGTAAGCCACTGTGTTACCCCTCTCAGCCTCAGCAAGTAAGAGCTTTGCTGTTGCTAAGCTATGTGTCAGCTTCCTGATACGCCAGCTTGTCTGCCTTGCCAACAGACTATTCAGGACACTGTCAATCCAAATCTTGCCTTGCAGGTAACAATCAGTGAACTCCAGAGTTCCCCAGAGACTTCTCCCTGCAGTGTCTGGTCCCTCTCACTGAACAGAGAAGTTAAGTTTGCTACCTCCAAAGAGACAGAACACATACCAGCCTGTTAGTTTAGCTGAAGACTCACACTTTGCTATAATACACAGCACAGAGATGGTTTTGTAATAAAACAAGAATAAGTTTATTAACAATGAACAGAAGTTTAAGTGATGGTAAGACTATAAAAACAGATATAGTTACATATAAAACAAAACATGCTTTCTAGTGACTAAAAGTCAATTTCAGCAAGTTATCATCTTTGTCTAGAGAGACAAAGATATTACTCCCCACCTTCACCGGCTCAGAGGGCACTGAACCCTGAGTCCCCTCAGTGATGGATAACTAAAGTGTTTTTGTCCCCCTTATGTTACACAAGTCTCTTGTCTCTGCTTCAAGAGCCATGAAGGCTTCCTTTTGTGAAGATTCTGCACCGCAGATGTGATTGTTAAATGGTCTTCTCCCCAGCTCCTTTAGCTTGATGGCTTTGTTTACCTTGTATGTAAATATACTTCCATTGTCCTCTGTGTGTAACCAAGCTGGTCAGACAGATAAATATATGTTCTTTTGTCTAGGGCAGGCTGCCTTTTATGCTCTGCCTCCCAAACACATTTTAAGAACATATTTCCTGCACACATGTAACTCTTTACATGTTAACCATACATACATCACACAATAATATTAATCACCAGTGTGTCCCTGGCTTTCATAAAAGATATACTTTTATAGTATAAAACTCGATATACTTTTATAGTATTATATTGTATACAATCAGTTGATTCAATTGCTTATTTTTGGGGTTCAGGTCTTCTGTTCCCCCTGTAGGGTGTCTGGACCCTGATTGTTGCACATGAATGTCCAAATAATATGGCCTTAAAAACTAGACCATACTCATCTGTTGACAAAGAACTCCCTATCTGTTAATAAGGTACTATCTTCTCCTGGGCTGAAAATTGGTTTGGATGGATTCATCTTGATCTATATCCTCAAATCCATCAAACTCAGGCTTTGGTGAATCACAAGAGACAGTGAATTTTAAAGTAGAGGTTCTCCACCAATAATGGACTGCTGCCTCACTCTAGGAGGTCAGCACTGGGTATGAACAACAAGAGCATGCCATCTGATAACTGCTGTAGGACACAGGGGAGAATTGGTATTGGGGATAGCCTAGTCCAAGCCATAATTTGCTTACTGAGCTGAGACCAGAAGGTTGAAGGTGGGGTGAAGTATCTAGTCAGTGGTGCAGTATGGACTTACTGGGCTATATTAATAACTTCATGGTTTACTGTTAGGAATTAGCCATGAGGGTTCTGTTACCCTGGCACTCAGTATAGCAAATGTAGGGAAATATTTGACATGCAATCCATTTCAGAGCTGGAATTGCGTTAACTATTATTCCGTAGTAAAATTACTGCAATTAGTCACAAATCTGTCACTTCGGGAAGTAATGTTCCTGTTTTTTAATACAAATGATTTATTACTTTAGTTTTAAAGAGTAAACATTAGATTAAAGGAATGCTGCTGCCTCTGAGGAAAACTTTGATAAATATTCCAATTAGGCACTATTTGGAGGATATATTATTTATATGCTTTCTCTCTTGTTTTAGTCTTCCTTTTGTCTTTTTGTTATTACTAAGGCTATTTCCATGGCTTTTGTGTTGCTAAGTCAATTCATTTGTTCCCCTAATTTATTCCTCACCTGAAATCACCATTCCTCTGCTTTTGTGGCATCACGATTGACTGCTACAGTAACCAATGGTGATGTAACAAAGAGCAGACTATCTGATTCTGAGTGAGGGATAAACAGCCTAAGATTGTGAAATTGTATGAATCGATGATCCTGTTTTAATGCAAATGCTTTTAACAAGGTGTCACGTTCTGGAGTGCAACCTAGACCAGTAGTAGGTTATGTCACTGTCACCATCTGTCCTGTAAACCTGGGTGCCTTAAAATGCTCTGCTGCTGTAGCTCCCTGTCTGGACAAGCATGCTGTTGTCTGAGTATCTCTGTGGTGTGCAGGCCTGGTTCAGCACTCTGATACCAGCAGCCTGCCTACAACACAACAGCCCCAGCCTGGTTCCAGCAGCCTTGATTATGACTTGCTGAGTGACCCCAGCACACCCCCAGTCCTGAATTTCCCCAGAACTGTCTACCCTGAATGTCCAGCGCTCTCCTGGAGCATTCAGAGGAGAGAGAAGGTCCATTGCTTCTTTGAAGAGACAAACACACAGTGATTTGTTGCTTTAGCTGGAATTGCTTTGGTTCAAACACAGAACTGGGTTGGTTAGGATTAAAAGTTAAACAAGTTTATTAACAAGAAGAGAGTGATTCTAAGTGAATTCAAGTTCAAGGGATAAAGACAAAAAATGGTTACAAGAAAATAAAAGTAAAATACACTTTCCAGTGGCTAAGACTTAATGAGCTACAGCCTTGGTTCAAGGTAGATTTCTTACTAGTCTTTTTCTTCCCAGCCATGGCTGACTTTCTCTCAGTCAGGACCTTCCTCAAAAGTACAAAGGTGCTATTTTCTCTTGTAGGTGAAAGATCTTTGCCTAAGCAGGTTTCTCACCTATGTTCAGTTTCCAGAGACTTCTTGGTTGAAGGACCCATCTTTCTTAACTTGCAAGAACTCTAGTCCCTTGTGTCTGTCCATTGATGAAATGCCAAGATGGTGTCTTCTCTCTCCTTGTATCTTCCCAAACTCACTGGTTTGTCCCCAGACTCATGATCAACTCATGCTATTCTTCCGTGCCTCCGGACATCCCATCTCCCTGTTGATTCATATGTAAATGGGGCTTCCATTATTTTTGGTCACACTGCTTAATTTAATTGGAGACAGGTAAATGGCTGCCCTTCCTCCTGTCTGTGAGAGAACCTGTTTCTCCCTGTGTTTGGTCACAGATATAAAAGCATAATATCATTAAGTATCCATATTTCTTCATATGGTGTTAATACGTACATTTCACAATAATATTAATCACCAGTATGTCATGAGCTTTCATAAAAGATCTTACTTGACACACTTTTATAATACAGAAATATTGTATTCCATCAGTTGATTCAGTTACTTATCATTGCAGGTTCAGACTCCCCCAAGATGTTATCTCCCCAACTTCCTAGGTTGATGGCTTTGCTTACCTTTTAAATAAATGTGCCTTCATATCTCTGCCTGATGACCAGCAAATACAGCCCTTTGTCTAGGGCAGACTGGACTTATGCATTGCTTGCCAAACACATTTTAAGAATGTAATTCTAGCACATATCCATAACTCTTTGTACACACCTGTACATACATCACACAAGAATATTAATGATCCATGAGTTGTTAGTTGTCCCACAATATGTTACATGCCACCTTTTTGGGTATAAATGATAACAGTGTGAAATGTATAGTAAGTATGTCAGGCCTGACAAGAGTTGCTGACACAGTTCAGGGACTCCAGAAATGGGCTGCCCTGCCCTCCAGTTGCTTTTTCCCTCGCTGCCCCCAGTCCTGTCCAATCAGCATTTGTTTTCATATTGTTTTCAATTTATTATGCATTCACTACAGATTTTAAATTTTCATTGTGCTGGCGATTTTTGTATTGACAATGACCTACTCTTCAAAAATTTTCAGGGGAATGCTAGAGATGCTTTTGGTGCTCAGAAGAAAGGTGTGGGAGGTGGTTTTGGTATTTAGGAGGCAGTTGGGGCTTTTGGTACTGTGGAAGGCAATGCATCATCTCACCTTCTTTTGCGTAAGGGCAGAAGTGACTACTTCAAGAGAAGGGGTTTGAATTCTTTTTTCTTCTTTGAGGAGTGTCCCTGTGGGTGCTCCACTTTAGGTGTCTTGGCGCCCTGCGCTTCTAGTTGGAGACTTGAGGTAGCAGTGCCCCGGTTGGCCGCGCACGCGTGGCAGCCATCTCGCGCCACTCTGAGTGGCTATCCCACGAGCACAGCCAACCGCCAACCAGTTCCTTCTCTACCGCCCTTGATTTCGGTCGGAATGACAGCAGCGCCCTTATGGACTCTCAAATTTCTTTAATCTCTGCCCTTTTCTCAATTAATTTTCCTCATTGTTTATCTCTCCATTCATTTTTCTTTAGTTTTCACATTTAAAAAAACTAAAAACTTTCCCATTTTTCTCCCCACCTCAGGCAGGCAGCTGCTGAAGAGGCATTAGACCGGGACTCTATTCCCATTCTTCATTCAGCTAGCCTCTCAGACATGCCTGGCTCTCCAGGTTTCAAGTGCTGTCTGACCTGCAGACTCTCAATACCAGTGACAGACGGCCACTCACAGTGTGTCCGTTGCCTGGGGGGAGAGACACGTTACCCAAAAGTGTCCCCACTGCAAGAAAATCACAGCGTGGACAAGAAAGGCCAGGCACTGCCAATTAAAACTTTTAATGATGGAGAGATCCCTCTGACCCCAAGTCCAGGACACCAACAGCACTCAGAGCGCCGGACTGCGAGGCACCGGGTCTGGTACCGAGATATCCCGAGGAGCAAAAGACCCTGTGCAGTCTTGCTCTCCTAGCAGCAAAACTAAGCCTCATAGGTCAGCACTGAGGGAACAGACACCTCAGGCACAGAGCAGCACTATGGCGCCACCTGCTGCACCAGTACAATATGACAAGTCTGAGGCACCGAAGCCTGAGCTTGCCTGTGCTCGGGACCGAGTCTCCCGATACCGCAACAGCTTGTTAGCCATGCGGACCTACTCATTGCTTCCACCCCGGGAACTCCGCTCTTTGGCACCGATGGCACCCTGGCCAGGTCAGGGCCAAGCTTTATCACTACACCTCTGGCTCGGCCCCCTCCTCTCTACAGTGATGAAGAGGAGGAAATGGAGACACTAGTAGGCACACCTCACCACCCCTCTCCTAAACCTGGGCCCGCTCGGCCACAGGGCGTGGGTTGGCAACC
This sequence comes from Platysternon megacephalum, assembly GCA_003942145.1. Taxonomy (NCBI): domain Eukaryota; kingdom Metazoa; phylum Chordata; order Testudines; family Platysternidae; genus Platysternon; species Platysternon megacephalum. The sequence goes on from QXTE01000173.1 coordinate 2,798,512, forward strand.
CCCACAGTGGGTGCCCTCTCCCATGGCCTTCCCACTTCTATTGGGATCCATGGTCATTATACAGAGCCCAAAACACCCAGCCATCCAATCCACCTAGGTCCATGACACAGCAATCGCCTCCACCATCTGCTCCAGCTTCCCCAGAACTGCTGGAGGAGGAAGCTGAAGAATCTGTGGACAGGCCGGAGGGTCACACCCTCCCAGCTACCCTTTCAGGATTTGTTTAAAAGAGTAGCTGATTCATTAGACATCTCACTGGCGGAGTTACCGGAGACTCAACATAAGCTGACAGATATATTGCAAGCTTCTCCATCAGCCAAGATAGCACTACCCCTTAATGCTGCCATCCTGGACCAAGCAAAAACCGTATGGCGGACTCCAGCCACGGCCCCACCTTCTTGTGAGTGATCTAACAAGAAGTACTACATGCCGGCTAAAGGAGCTGAGTTTTTGTTTACCCACCCTACTCCAAACTCATTGGTGGTAGAGGATTTAATCAAAGGGGGAAGCAACATCAAACCAACCCCCCCCCTCGACCCCCCCCCCCCATAAAGATTGGAAACACCTAGACCACTTCGGCAGGAAAGCCTATTCATCGGCGACCCTCCAGTTTTGCATAGCAAACTATTCTGCGTTACTGGCCAAGTACACACACAATATTTTTTCTCAGATGTCATCTTTTATTGAGCACATCCCAGCTGACAAAAAAGAGAAATATAAAGCCGATATAGCAGAAGGTTTCCTCATCACCAGAACTGCCCTGCAGGCTTCTCTGGATTCTGCTGACATGGCGGATCGCTCCATCGCCACATCCATTGTCATGCAGAGGGATTCACTGCTCCATCTCTCCAGCTTCCCCAGGGAAGTTCAGGTGACCAGGGCCGGCTTTAGGAAGTGCGGGGCCCAATTTGAACATTTTCGGCGGGGCCCCGGCAGGGATGACTAAAAAAAAACCACGTAAAAAAAACTGGAGACGGGCTGGTGCAGGCATGGCAGGGGGTGCAGGGCTGGTGCGGGAAGGGGGTGCAGCAGGGGCTGGCTGCGGGCAGGGGGTGCGGGGCTGGCTGGAGACGGGCTAGCTGCGGGCAGGGCAGGGGGTGCGGGGCTGGCTGTGGGCAGGGCAGCTGGAGCCCCGGCCCTTTAAATAGCCCCCGGAGCCCCCCGCTACCCCAGGGCTCCAGCGGCTATTTAAAGGGCGGGGCGGCAGAGGCAGCTGGAGTCAAGGGGCCTTTAAATAATCCCTGGAACCCCCTGCTACCCCAGGGCTCTGGGGGCTATTTAAAGGGCCAGGGCTCCCCTGCTTCTACCACCCCGGCCCTTTAAATAGCTGCGGGAGCCCTGGGGAAGCGGCGGGGCCCCGGGGGCTATTTAAAGGATGGGGCGGCAGAGGCAGCTGGAGCCCCCCGCTACCCCAGGGCTCTGGGGGCTATTTAAAGGGCCAGGGCTCCCCTGCTTCTACCACCCCGGCCCTTTAAATAGCTGCGGGAGCCCTGGGGAAGCGGCGGGGCCCCGGGGGCTATTTAAAGGATGGGGCGGCAGAGGCAGCTGGAGCCCCCCGCTACCCCAGGGCTCTGGGGGCTATTTAAAGGGCCAGGGCTCCCCTGCTTCTACCGCCCCAGCCCTTTAAATAGCCGCGGGAGCCCTGGGGAAGCAGCGGGGCTCCCGCAGCTATTTAAAGGACCAGGGCGGCAGAGGCAGCTGGAGCCCCGGCCCTTTAAATAGCCCCCAGAGGCCCTTGCTATCCCAGGGCTCTGGGGGCTATTTAAAGGGCCGGGGCTCCCCTGCTTCTACCGCCCCGGCCCTTTAAATAGCCGCGGGAGCCCTGGGGAAGCGGCAGGGCTCCAGCGGCTACTTATAGGGCGTACNGGGAAGGGGGTGCAGCAGGGGCTGGCTGCGGGCAGGGGGTGCGGGGCTGGCTGGAGACGGGCTAGCTGCGGGCAGGGCAGGGGGTGCGGGGCTGGCTGTGGGCAGGGCAGCTGGAGCCCCGGCCCTTTAAATAGCCCCCGGAGCCCCCCGCTACCCCAGGGCTCCAGCGGCTATTTAAAGGGCGGGGCGGCAGAGGCAGCTGGAGTCAAGGGGCCTTTAAATAATCCCTGGAACCCCCTGCTACCCCAGGGCTCTGGGGGCTATTTAAAGGGCCAGGGCTCCCCTGCTTCTACCACCCCGGCCCTTTAAATAGCTGCGGGAGCCCTGGGGAAGCGGCGGGGCCCCGGGGGCTATTTAAAGGATGGGGCGGCAGAGGCAGCTGGAGCCCCCCGCTACCCCAGGGCTCTGGGGGCTATTTAAAGGGCCAGGGCTCCCCTGCTTCTACCACCCCGGCCCTTTAAATAGCTGCGGGAGCCCTGGGGAAGCGGCGGGGCCCCGGGGGCTATTTAAAGGATGGGGCGGCAGAGGCAGCTGGAGCCCCCCGCTACCCCAGGGCTCTGGGGGCTATTTAAAGGGCCAGGGCTCCCCTGCTTCTACCGCCCCAGCCCTTTAAATAGCCGCGGGAGCCCTGGGGAAGCAGCGGGGCTCCCGCAGCTATTTAAAGGACNTTTTTTCAACTAGGCACAGGCTCCTAGGAGCTTTTGTAAGTTTCTAAGTGTGTTCTTGTTGGTCAGGGCCGGCTTTAGGAAGTGCGGGGCCCAATTTGAACATTTTCGGCGGGACCCCGGCAGGGATGACTAAAAAAAAAAAAAAAAAACACATAAAAAAACCTGGAGACGGGCTGGTGCGGGCATGGCAGGGGGTGCGGGGCTGGTGCGGGAAGGGGGTGCAGCAGGGGCTGGCTGGAGACAGGGGCTGGCTGTGGGCAGGGCAGCTGGAGCCCCCGGAGCCCCCTGCTACCCCAGGGCTCCAGCGGCTATTTAAAGGGCGGGGCGGCAGAGGCAGCTGGAGTCAAGGGGCCTTTAAATAATCCCTGGAACCCCCCTCTACCCCAGGGCTCTGGGGGCTATTTAAAGGGCCAGGGCTCCCCTGCTTCTACCACCCCGGCCCTTTAAATAGCTGCGGGAGCCCTGGGGAAGCGGCGGGGCCCCGGGGGCTATTTAAAGGATGGGGCGGCAGAGGCAGCTGGAGCCCCCCGCTACCCCAGGGCTCTGGGGGCTATTTAAAGGGCCAGGGCGGCAGAGGCAGCTGGAGCCCCGGCCCTTTAAATAGCCCCCAGAGGCCCTTGCTATCCCAGGGCTCTGGGGGCTATTTAAAGGGCCGGGGCTCCCCTGCTTCTACCGCCCCGGCCCTTTAAATAGCCGCGGGAGCCCTGGGGAAGCGGCAGGGCTCCAGCGGCTACTTATAGGGCGTACCGCCGGCGGCAAGGGCGCGGGGCCCTCTTAGGGGCGGGGCCCGATTCAGGGGAATCGGCTGAATTGGCCTAAAGCCGGCCCTGCAGGTGACAGTAGAGGATTTACCTTTTGAGGGGCAAATATTGTTTGTAGAGAGCACGGACGTCTCCTTACACACCCTGAAGGATTCCCGTGCGACACTAAAGACACTTGGAATCTATATCCCTGCGAACAAAAAGAAACCGGGCAGATTCTACATCCAATGATTCCATCCTGCCTCATACACTCAGCCTCAACGACATTATGATCAACGTCGCAAGCAGCGCCAGACGAGATGCCGTCAGATGCAGGAGCAGTTGTCTACGTCTCAGCCATCTACTTCTAGGCAAAAGTTTTGAAGTGTTGGTCGAGGACACGAGAGCCCCACATTCTTCAATTCCAGAGTCACCACTAATTTCCAGCCCATTTGGGGACTGCCTTACACCTTTTTACCCAGTCTGGAGAACCATCACCACAGACAGGTGGGTTCTGGAAGTTATACAGAAGGGCTATTCCATCCCTTTCTTTCCATTCCACCTACCCACCTCCCTTCCCCGTCCCTCTTCAGGGACCCATCTCACGAGTACCTGTTACAGCAGGAAATACACCATCTCATGCAATTAAGTGCTGTGGAACCAGTACTGGTTCAGCACAGGGGTCGGGAGTTCTACTCACGTTACTTTCTCACTCTGAAGAAAACAGGTGGATGGAGGCTCATTCTGGACTTATGCCAACTGAACAAGTTCGTGAGAACACAGCACTTCAAGGTGGTAACCCTAGCAACCATAATTCCGGCATTGGAGAAAGGAGATTGGCTCTTGGCCCTCGACCTACAAGACGCTTACTTTCACGTCACTATCCACCCAGCGCACAGTAGATTCCTACGATTCATTCTGGGCAGCCTACACTACCAATACAAGGTACTTCCCTTCGGCCTCTCTGCGGCTCCAAGGGTTTTTTCCAAAGTACTGGCAGTTGCAGCAGCACATCTTCACAAGCAGGGTGTGACCATATTCCCCTATCTAGACAACCGCCTGCTAAAAGCACCAACATACGACGAGGCAGTTCACGCCACTCTAATCCTATTTACAAACCCAGGGTTACAAACCAACCTACAGAAATCCACCCTGACCCCAACCCAACAACTGGACTTTATAGGGGCACACCTCGACTGTGTCACGGCATCAGCATGGCTACCCCAACAATGGTTTCTTGCCTTAACAAACCTAATCACAACAGTAAGACACAGTCCACAAACGTCCGCCAGAACGTGCCTACAACTTCTTGGACACCTGTCAGCTACCATGTTTGTCGTGAAACATGCTGGGCTGCATATGAGATGTCTACAAACTTGGCTACGCACTGTATACATTCCTCACAGACACTCGATCAACAGACGGCTTACAGTGCCCAGCAGAGTGAAAGACTTGCTCACATGGTGGACAAAACAAACAAATGTCTGCTCAGGCGTTCCCTTCCAAAGGGAAACCCCATCAGTCACTATCACCATAGTCGCCTCTCTGGTAGGAATGGGGGGCACACTTGGCCGACATCATCATCCAGGGCCAATGGTCCCTAGAGGAGTCAAATCTCCACATAAATCTACTGGAGCTCCGAGCAGTTCAAAACGCCTGCCATCACTTTCTCCCCCTGATCTGCAACAAAACTTCCAGATTCTCACGGACAATTTGGTGACTATGTCTTATATAAATCGCCAAGGAGGGGCCCGATCTTACCTGCTCTGCACAGAAGCAGTTCGCCTCTGGCAATGGTGCATCTCCAACAACATACACATCATGGTATCCTACCTACCTGGAAACCAGAATGCCACAGCAGACGACCTCAGCAGGAACTTCTCACGGATGCACGAGTGGGAACTAGACCCACAAATTCTGCAAACTATATTCCGACAATGGGGATTCTCCTCAATTGACCTTTTCGCCATGACCCACAATGCCAAATACCCACAATACTGCTCCCGAGTGGGACTGGGACACAACTCTCTGAGACGCCTTCCTTAACAAATGGGAGGCCCTGCTCCTGTACGCCTTCCCCCCGATCCTCCTGTTGAGTCGTGTCCTACACAAGATCAGACAAGACAAATCCAGAGTCATCTTGATTGCACCGACATGGCCCAGACAAACATGGTTCCCATACCTGACCCAGTTGTCTGTCAGATCACAAACCCTTCCCCTCCTGCCTCACTTACTGACACAGGATACAGGACGCCTCCGTCACCCCAACATTCCAACACTTGGTCTCAAGTCATGGCTAATCCAGGGATGACAGAACTCAAAACATGCTGCTCCAAGGAGGTCCAAGACATTCTACTTAACAGCCGACATCCCTCCACATGAAAAACATACGCACACAAGTGGCAAAGATTCTCCATTTGGTGCCGAGACAAGCAAATCATTCCACAATCGGCCCCGTTACCCACTATCCTTGAGTACATATTGACACTAAAAAAATCGGGCCTCTTGATTAGCTCACTCAGAGTGCACTTATCAGCCATCACCACCTTTCACTACAAGATGGACGGACTCACGGTCTTCACCCATCCACTGACTAAGCGCTTTCTCAAGGGTATAGAGAACACTTACCCCACATTAAGGGACGTGACCCCTATGTGGGACCTCAACCTTGTTCTCCATGCTCTCATGGGGAAACCCTTTGAACCGCCAGCGACCTGCTCGTTCCTACACTTATCCATGAAGGTTGCCTTTTTTAGTAGCTATCACATCAGCATGAAGGGTGGGAGACTTGGGTGCCCTAATGGCTCACCCAGCTTATACCACATTCCTCAAGGACAAAGTCATCCTACGCCCACACCCTAAATTCATACCCAAGGTCGCCTCCCTCTTCCATCTCAACGAAACCATTTACTTACCTGTATTCTTCCCCAAGCCGCACGCCAACAACAGGGAGGCGTCCCTTGACACACTAGACGTCCACAGAGCGCTGGCGTTCTATAGAGAGAGAACAAAAACATTCAGAAAATTGTCCTGGCTATTCGTATCCACAACAGAACGATCTAAAGGCCAGACCATTTCTAAACAGAGACTTTCTAAATGGATCTCTTAATTGTATCCAACTATGTTACCAAAATTACAATTTGCAAGCTCCTTCTGGACTTTGCACACACTCCACTAGAGCTATGTCCACATCCATAGCCTTTCTCAAACATGTACCCATCACGGATATTTGTAAAGAAGCTACCTGGGCATCGCCCCATACTTTCACCAAACATTATGCCCTGGAACAGCAGTCAGCTGCAGACACTCACTTTGGTCTATCGGTGCTCTCCACCATACATACATCCGCTCCGAAGCCCCTCCTCTTCACCGAGGGGCACTGCTCTTCAGTCACATAAAGTGAAGCACCCACAGGGACACTTCTTGAAGAAGAGAAGGTTACTCAACTTGTGCAGTAACTGAGGTTCTTCGAGATGGTTGTCCCTGTGGGTGCTCCACAACCCACCCTCCTCCCCTTTGCTTTGGAGTTTCGGCTCGATCCTCTGGGGTAGAGACTGGGTGGCGGTTGGCTGCACTCGTAGAGTAGCCGCTCGGAGCGGTGCAAGATGGCTGCCGCGCATGTGTTGCTAACTGGGGCCCTGCTACCACAAGTCTCCAACTAGAAGCGCAGGGCGCCAAGACACCTAAAGTGGAGCACCCACAGGGACAACCATCTTGAAGAATCTCAGTTACTGCACAAGGTGAGTAACCTTCTCTTCCCCAGCCAAGCAAATTTTATTATTGGCTAATTGACCCACTACACCCTGGCCCATTATCCACCACTACATTTACTAATGACAAATAAGTACATTTAGTCTAGAATTTCTGCTGAAATGATCAGTAGTGAAATAGTACTGATACACTACAAGACTTCATTGTTACAGCTCTGTGTATGTATATTGTGTATGTGTATTGTTACATACACTAAGGTGTATGGGGTAATTTACGTCTCTCTGAGTTATTGTTTCAGGCTGCCTGCAGACTTATTCACAACCATAATAGCTAGAGATTTAGGGCCTTGTAAATTATTATACCTGGAGCCCTGGTCTTTAGTAATGAAAAAGGGGGTAATAGCTAGAAAATATATATATATGTACATGCTATATATGTGTGTATATATAAAAGCAAAATTATTCTTATCTAGAATGTTTTCCATGTGGTGTTTAAAGGTCTCAGCCTGATATTTTACTGGGTGTCAAAGCAGTAGAAAGAGGGCAGATGCATATGTTTTGAAAAAAACTAACCATTTCTGCCTTAGCTCCTTAAACTTATATTATTTAACGTCCATTCTCTCTTTTCTTTTTCCTGATAGTGATAACCTGCTAAGGAGAGCTGCATGCCAGGAAGCCCAGGTAATACCATTTAATGTGATACAATTAGATTAAAATCCCCATCTTATCTCAGTTGTGCAGGACTCCTGAGATTCTCCCAGCAGGTCTCATCTACGTGACAAACCTGACAGGGATCCTGGCTGTGTTGTTTTTATTGTGTGGTTGTGTTTTTTGGGGGGGTTTTTTGCTACGAAGCCACAGGGTGAATGAGGCCCCCTTCCTTCAACAGGCTGGTGTACTTAATTGTACCTATAATTCAGTGCCATAATAAACAGTGCAGTTGCATCATTAAGGTAGTTCTTGGTACTATTCAGTTTGCATAGTCCTTCAGTTATGGAGCTTTAATTATTCCATCTGTCTGCAAAGTGATGGTGAAGAGGAAATGGATCGACAGGAGTGGAGACTGAAATTTTATATATACCACAGAACAGGTACGGCAGAAGCCATGCAAGCTGCTTTATGCTAATCTTGACCTAGAGAGAGTATCTCTGGGGCTGATGGGATAGTCCAGTATCCTTGCCCATTCAATCCTGTGTGTGTCTATCAAGATTTCTAATGAGGGTATCAGTTGTGGTGGCTGATTTTGTAATATTCCTACTTGTCCACAAGGAAGTGGACGGAGACCATCAACTTATTTCACATAGGTCACCGAGGAGAATATTCGCTTCTAGTGAAAGTCTGCGTGGTTGTCCTTTGGCAGCATTGGCCTCACTACTTTCTCTTTACACATCTAGTTCTGCCATCTGGGGTCTGTAAGGCCAGCTAACCCAGGGCAGACTTTTTACTGTAGTGTTCCTGCAAGGGAGGCCTGCTCTTACCAAGTATTCTTTCATTGGCGTGGGTGCTGTTTCCCAGGGACTGCGCCACTGCACACTCCATTCTCATTCCACTGTTGACACAGTAGATATTTCAAGAATCTTACTGCCTCCTTGCCCGTGCCAACCAAAGCTTGTTCTGATCATGCTCCCCGTGCCAGAACCTTGACAAGGGCCCTCGTAGGGCTCTGAACCATCACCCATCACTGTAGTATTGGCCCGCCGAGAGGTGTGGGTGTAAATGATTTTTCTCCTCAGACACCTTCACCCAAGGTAACTGCTCAATAGTGAGGCCCACGGAGAAACCCCAATTTAGACTAAGTGCTGCGAGGAAGAGTGTTCTCAGCAGCGTGACCCAGGCTGTGCATCTTCTCGCCAGAAGAGAGTCTATGGACCCCGAGCCTGATCAAAGTATAAGAGAACCTTTTCAATATCCAACCTTTCCCCATGTACTCTACTCACAATAAATCAATGTATTTCCCCACATTTATACATTCAAATTCTCCACTAATTCTGATAGAAAACATCAGTTGCTCTAGACTCTTATGCTTTCTCTGGTCTTGTTCAGTGGTTAAATAACAAAGTGATAAGTGACTTATATGTAACCTCCAATAAATAGCTGTTAATACCTCACTACCTGAAAGATGCTGCCAGATTGGAGGGAGTTCATGGAAGAGTAAAGACGAATAACGGGTTTGAGGGATTGATTTGATTTATAAGGAAAGTGTCTGATAAAAATGAAATTAAAGAATTAGAGTTAACTTAAGTTTGATTAAGGAAGTGTACAGGTGTTGTAAAGAAAGGCCCTGACTAGCAAGTAGAAGGAATGCCTTGAAAACAGTGAGTTATAAGGCCAGAAGGAATAAAGTAGGGAGGATGTCTGGTTCAAAGAATAACTAATGAGACAAGGGGAAGTGTCTAAAAAGAAGGCCTCTGACCAGTAGGAGTGACTGCAGATGGTTTTAAATAAAACAAAAGAGAATCTGTCTTAAAATGAGCCAACATGGCCGTTCCCACCTCACACACCAGGTTAAACCCTATCTGAATCCAGGTGCAATGGGAAAACTGTTGGGCAGCAAGAAGGAGGAGAGGAAAGGAGGTTGTAAATCTTATCTGGATTAAGACTGGAAAGAAGGGTGAAACTGTTTCAGTTTGGTTTTTCACTAAAGTCGGTACTTGGCAATGACATCACTTGTTTGTTAAAGGATATAAAAAGTAAACTCTTAAAGGGTTCATTGCTAATGCCTGCCTGACCATGTCGGAGCTGACCACTATGAGTCTAAGCACCCCTAGGTTTAGCCCAATTGTAAGTGTCTTGATCAAATACTTATAAATGTTTTGTTACTGTTTGGATGTAGTAAATTGCCTATTATTTAGGCTTTTTAGATATGTTTAGAGCAATTGTATAAGATTTGGCCTTTGGATTTAATAAAAGAATTTATGGTTAAATTAGTGTTTGGTGGTTTCCCATATTAATATTTATAATTTCAAATATTATTGATAATTCCAACAGAAAGCTTAAAAGAACTAAATGTGCATAGTGTCAGAAGGATGTCATTGCAAAGAGGGAGAGTTGCTTAGGGTGGAACAAGGAGATAGAACTACCCTAGAAGTAATGGATTTGAAATTAAGGAAAGGTAAATTTTACCTGTGTATTGGGAAAGTCATAAAGATGGGATATGTTAGATTATGGATTAGTCTAATAAATGAAAGGGTGGAAACACCATCTCTTGAGACACTTAAAAACTACAGTGGATAAAGCGCAGGAGACTATCCTGCAGGGAACTGTCCTGCATTGGAAAGGTGATAGACTAGGTGGATGAGTAGTTCTTTTCAATCTCTAATTTCCATAAGTGTATTTATCATCAAAATGGTGGTGGCTGAGTGTGACATAAAAACATATATTGAAGCAGCAGCAAGACCTGATAGGATCAGACCTCTAGACTGTATGATCCTCAGGAAAAGAGTAATGTTTAATTGTTTGCAAAATGCCATGCATACTTCTGGTGCCGTTTTAAATAATAAAAATCCAAGGAAGACAGACTAAAAGACCCACTCCAGTGAAAGAATGATACAAGAGATACTAATTTTTAAAATATCAATTCTTCATTGAATTATTAAGCATATTGTAAGTCCTGTGCATACAGACTTCAGGAAGGAGCAAGCTCCGTGCTAAAGTGACCAGTACATCTACATTTCAAGCAAAGACTCCATCAGGGTATGGTGATTTGAACATTCATCACCTTGTGATGTCATATGACCATCTAAAATTCTACTTTACGGAACCCACCACACCATTTAAAACTTTTTACAACTCCTTCTTGTGAATAAGTTAGCTGTCATTGACTTGCATATATATGCTCATTTGCAAATGTGATCTGATTGGGACGTTCTGAATCTTACTCTTGTTGGACCTCTGAGGACGTTAAGGAACTTTCTGTTTTGTCACATTGCTCTTCAGCTGCTCCCTCTGTAAAATAGAGATTATAATACACCTTAAAGTGGTGTAGTAATATTTGTGAAGCATATTTGTATGAAAGGTGCTATATAAGTGAAGAGTAAAAGAGTTTGGCTATTGGTAGGTAACATGAAAGAGAAACTGACCACCTCAAATGTTGTCTTAAAATGTATTATTACATCATTTTAAAATATGCTCCTGTGTTGTTTTCATGATGTTGGACTCTTAAACAGTTTTTAAAAACTCTTCTGTTTATTATTTTTAATTTCCCCTCTTTAAAACAGGAATTTTCTACAGAAATTACCCCCAAGTATATCACATAAAGAAATGATTGTCATTAGTCATAAATCATAAGAGTGACAGGTTGTTTGTTTAGAACAAGTAAATATATCACATTTCCCCCAGAGTGAATAATTAATTGTTTTTAACAGCTGTAACATACCAGGGGACTATTGATGAGGGCCCTCATTTTCGCTGATTTCCCTTAAACAATTGTAATAAAATTTAATCAGTGGCTTTTCCCAGATGTTTTTCAAATAAAACTTAAGAGCTGATGGTTTGATTTTTTTTTCCCCTTTCCTTCTCCCCCAACAACCACTTTCATACACCCTTTTCCTTTCCCTGCTTTTCCAATTGCTTTAAAAAGATAATTGAATTTTAATGTTCATGGGTTTTTTTAATTGTATAATTTTTTTCTTAGTTTGGGTTCCCATAATAAAGGTGATGATTGGAGTTAATTACTATTTTGAACAGCTAATCACTAAAATATGAGATTTTTTTGTACACCTCTACCCCGATATAACGCTGTCCTCGGGAGCCAAAAAATCTTACCGCGTTATAGGTGAAACCGCGTTATATCGAACTTGCTTTGATCCGCCGGAGTGCGCAGCCCCGCCCCCCCCGGAGCACTGCTTTACCGCGTCATATCCGAATTCGTGTTATATCGGGTCGCGTTATATCGGGGTAGAGGTGTATATAGTGGCCGCCTTGTTCAGCATCACAAAATGCTTTGAAGAGGTTCCCATGTAAAAGGAGTCAAGGACCATCTTCTTGTTCTTTGTAAGTACCTAGCACAATGGGGCCCTGGTCAATGACTGGGGCTTCTAGGTGCTACTTCAATACAAATAATAAAAAGTAATAATAATAAAGGCTGTAAGGGTTTGGTATGGGAGTGATGATGCCTTCCAGTGAGCTAGGAGGGAGTTTTACAGAGGTGCAGCAGCACAAGTGAAAGCACAATCTTCCCTTGCCCATCCCCACAATGTGGGAAGGGGACAGCAAGGTGGCCAGGAACGGAATGAGCAGATGGTATGAGAGGCTGAGTGAAGTAAGTCCATGAAGAGCTCTGAGAACCAAGGGCGCTATTTAGAACTGGGGACAGAGGTGGGATAGGAATCCACTGATGGAGTCTGAAAACACAGGCGTGGGAAGGTGCTGCTCTCTCTGAGAACAAGTAGTCTGGTTGCAGCGTTCCTTCCCCCTTTAGATGAAAGCTTAGAAAATATGAATTTAAGGAGGATGTACAAGATGGAATGCCAATAGCCTAGTAAGTGATTACAGCCTTAGTAAGGATTTCAGCAGAAATGGGGTCAAAGCAAGGGCAAATTCTGGCCATACTGTGGAGGTGGTGGTAGGTAGACGTTCAAGGAATATGTAGGAGGGAAAAGAAGTTTAGGATCAAGAATTAACTCCCAAGATTTCTGTCTGTGGCAGGAAAATTTAGGTCTGAAATAAAGAGGAATGGTAGTGGAAGTCAGAAACTTGAGAGACAAAGAGGATTTTTTGCTCAGGAGGACTTCAGCCTTTGAAATTCCCTGTGTCACTGGAACAAGGAATCAATAATAATAATAATAGGCTCTGCTAATATGCGAACCTATGTGATAGGCCTGACAGGGAAGGCATTTGTATGTAGTGTGGGGTGAGGGTATGATGATGATGTTTGTTATACATTATTTAAAACTGTAGTGACAGGTGACTCCCTGTTTCCTCCTTTTTTTCTTCTTATTTAGGTGTTTGGCAACCAGCTGATTCCTTCCAACATGCAGGTGAAGAAAGCAACAGTTTTTCTCAACCCAGCAGCTTGCAAAGGGTAAAGTTCCCCTTACACTTCATTCCCCAAATCCCACGCACCCCTTCTTTATACTTCTAAACTGTCCTTCATTGTGAAGGCTAGCCATCCTGTCAGGCTCAAGTTTGTCTCCACTCCACTCAAACCTGGTATTATCTAACTCTTACTTACGTTAGTTGCACCAGAAATGTTGGATCAAGATATAGAAGTTAAATAAAATGTTGTTTATGTTAAAAGAATGAATCCCAAATCATTTTAAGCTTCCTCCATTGATGGTTTTCTTGTTTCCTGCTTTTGGGCCATCAGTATTCCCTTCCTGCAAGTGACCTTGATTTCCTCCCCAGCAACAATAATAACCAATAATAGTGTCTTCCACATTTGTGACGGTCAGAGGTAACCAATGATCCTGTTGCATGAAAGCCAGCCATTGGGGAAGGGGTCCTGCCCCATACCATGCCGCTGAGCATGGTATACATGCTTAAATAAGACACCGAGCTGGGTTTCTAGAGGATGCCAACAGTTGTCTTGAAAATTGTGTTGGTAAAAATGGTCTGCTTGCTGGCGATGCATGTGTATATCCCTGCCGATTGACTATACTCCCTGTCACATCTGGGGAGGGGTTCAGTGAATAATATTAAAGGACAAGTGAGTTACCTGTCCTGGAAGTACTTTGTCTCGCATGTTTTGTCCTATGGCGCTGGGGTGGAATTGCGACAAACCACTCATCTTTGAAAAATGTACAGTGTCCATAATTTAAAGTCTCCGTTTTCTATTCCCGGGCTCTGCTCCTTGCAAGTAATGTATAATTAATGGCATAGTTATTTTATTATGCAGTTCCAGGCATAAAATGCATGCAAGCTTTACCAAAACAAGGTCAGGTAAAGTTTTTGTTTTTAAACTTACTAAATAATATATAGAACAAGTAACTTGAAAAATATTTCCCCTTTAAAACTAGAATTTGCTTCCTTCATGACTTTAAGGCACAGTGCTCCATAACACATTAATTGTGTATTAAATAATAAATTACTCTTTCAAGCTCTTGTTTTGATTATTACTAATTATTTTTGGAACATGTTTTAAAAAACTCCTTTGCATTTATAAAGACTACATAAAAAAGTTGACATACTTAAGAATCAGTCTAGAAAATTCATACATTTGGACCAAAACAAAACCCACCTCTTGCGACTGACTTTTGACAGACAGGCTGAAAGATTTGTTCCACAGAACATGTACTCTTTTTTTGTTTGATTTTCTTTGCTTTGAATTTTCACCACCTCCCTCCCCCTCTCATCAGTGATTAAATAATTTCCCCCTTACTTTCTCCAGAAAAGCAAGAAACCTTTTTGAAAAGAATGCCGCCCCAATTTTACATTTATCTGGCTTGGATATAACCATAGTTAAGGTAAGACCTGATCTGTTACTTTAACCTGTCTGTTATGCTGAGAACTTGGACTGATGCTGAGTTTTTAAACTTCCCAGTTAATTTAAAGACAGTTTGAATTCTTTTTAATTTTCAGTAGGGTTGACTGAGGATACGTGTACGTGTATGTGGGTGGGTGTGAGAGGCAACCCTTCTATAACTGATATTTGAGAGGAGACTCTCCCACATATTTGAGTGTCAGATGGTAATACAGACACACAGTCCACACTGTCCTTGGAGTTACCAGTTCTGCCTCAACATGTAAAATTGATGTGAGAAAGTTTTGCGATCCAGTTGAGAGCTGCAGATTAATTAAAAATAATCTTGCCTACCTTAATGGCTCCCCCAAAATAAAATGTTCTGCTCTCCTGAGGGGGATGCTAAACTACAAAGGGGCGTGAATTTGCAAAGAGCCTTCACTGAAAAGAAAAAGAAAAGCAAATGTGAAGGGTTCCTGCTGTTTCTGAAGAATCCTTGAGACTGATATGTTGGCTGTTTAGTATTCATTACACACTGGCAATAAAAACTGTTCTTTGGAAGATATGTGTACTCTTATGTATGCATCTTTCTGTCTTGTAGCCTTATTGATGAGGTTGTGTTGTTATTTCCATGATAAACCCCCTATTTTTATTGGCGTTTATTCTACTACAAAAATATAGTGTCAGCCCAAGAAGAAATTCTATTTATTGTATTTATTTTACAAGTCTCTTATCAAACTGCAGCTCTGCTGCTTTAGATTTCACAAGTTTAGCAGAATGTGACTGGGCCAGTACTTGGATGAGAGACCACTACAAAAACCGAGGTGTTGCAGGAAGTAGAGTTTGTGGTTCAGTAGGTGGCATTGTACCCTCTTGGTCAACACTGAACCACTTCCCCAGCATGTTTAGAGGCATTATTCTTCTGGATGTGCTGCCTTTTTTGGAGGAGAGAAAACTATAGTTCTTACCACTGATGACCATTAAAAGATCCTGTGATATGTTCTTTTGCAAGAACAAGAGTGAAAATCCAGGTGTTTGTGTTAAGTTTGTGTTTAGACTACATACAATCAATCTTAATTCTCCATGCAGTTTCAGTTGAATACAACTGTATTCCAAATACATCTGTCTAGGGTTCACTGTGGCATGTGAGCTGCTTCAACAAGAAGTGCTTGTTAAACAGGGGACTTGTTTCACTCATCAGTGAAGTGATTTCTGTGCATGTTATGTAATAAGTGCATGGTGTTGACGAGACCAATAGTAGAGCAAATCGTATGTATCTCAGACTTATCTGCGGACATGCGGACATAGGCATGGTAAGCTGAGTTTCTGACCCTTGGTCTCTGTTGGTATCTCAGACAGATTATGAAGGACAAGCAAAAAAGCTGCTGGAATTGATGGAAAATACGGACCTGATCATTATTGCAGGAGGGGATGGAACTGTACAGGAGGTACTGTAGGAGCTTTCTCCTGGCTTGTATATAAAAAGTCACAATACCATATTGGGGATAGAAAGATGGAGGGTTGTGTAACATAGTTGCAGAATGCTATAGTTCTGATCTGAGACATTTTCATTCCAAAACATGCCATGGATTAGTTTTGACAATGAAACCACTTGAGAGTTACTGGGCAATAAAGAAATCAGAAAATGCTTTCCTGAGCAACTGATGTTCATAGTAGCATAACTCAAACTCTGTGAAAGGACACACTCTCCTATGCACACACATCCCATAACTTTTGGGTTAAAACTAGTCTGCAGATATTCCACACACAAACCAGAAAGTTATAATGACTGAAAATTGGGGTTCATAGTCCTGAGCAAGGGATGCAGACAAAGAATGTTTAAACAGTTACAAAGGATTCAAAATAGAGTGCTCTTTGTGTGGAGTAATTTCATATTATGAGAGTGATTAGCCATTGGAACAAATTACCAAGGGAAGTAGCGGATTCTCCATGCCTTTCTGGAATAGGGTGACCAGATGTCCTGATTTTATAGGGACAGTCCAAATTTTTGTGTCTTTTTCTTATATAGGCTCCTATTACCCCCCACCCCCGTCCTGATTTTTCACATTTGCTATCTGGTCACCCTATTCTGGAAGATATGTTTTAGATTATGGTCCCTTCTGGCCTTAAAATTGATTAATTTTTTAATATTTCCTCATGTGTTAAGAGCACACTGAGTGCCATCATAACATGTGCACAAGCATCTGCTTCTGTTACATCCTTAAATGCATATGCTGACTTCAATCAGTGATTGTACATTCAAACCCCTATCATTCTCTATGATGGGTACAGAAAATGGACCCCTTTCTGTGTAAGAAACTACAGCTCCTTCCATAAAACATTGGAGGCCTCATAAAAGTGCATCTATTCTGAACAGCAAATGTCTGCATTTCATAGGTTTCTACTGTAACCGCACAAAAGAATCCAAAAGCCAAATATTTCCACTATCTTTCAGGTCATAACCGGACTCCTCCGCAGAGCAGATGAGGTGAGGGTGTTTGTTTTTTATTTATTTATTTTAATTTATATCTGAGGGGGACATCCCAGGCGTCCAATTGAGCCTCTTGGTCCAAGCGAACTCCTGCAGAGAATCCAAGGCTAGCTTGCTGTTTAATGAGTCAGCCATGCTAGTATCCTGCAGTTTTGCCCACTTCCTTTCTCTCTCGCCCGTTTTCAGTGAGTGGAATGGCTCTCAGCCCAAACTGTTGGGGGGCTTCCAGTTACAGAACAAGGAATGTGCAGAAGCCAGACACAAAACTTTCAAAGGCCTGTGGCCCAATTGTGACTAGTTTTTTGTTTGGCAATAGAGCTGTAGAAAAAACTACAAGTGATTTTCTGTATTTGTGACCTACAACTGAATTCAGTGTGGCTGTGCTCCTACTCCTTTTATGCTCACTTAATGTCCGTATTCAAGCAGTGAATTTCTACTTACATAAATGGTTGCAGAAAGCAAATTTTAAGGGCTCATGCTAGAATACTTGCACTGGAAGCAATGATATGTTTTACCAGGGATGGGACACTGCTAATTAACAAAGCAGGGGAGCAGTGCTCCCAAAACCTCTTGGCAGAACCCTGGCAAAAAGGCAATGAAATGATCCAGACAAGGATCTGATGATCCTCTTGGCAATTGGAATTGTGCCTGCTTACACAATTACTTTGTCTGACTGTGACAAGACAGCCATTTTATATTTAAACTTTGCAGATAAGCCGGTAATTTTTAAAAGGGACTCTGNCCTCTTGGCAATTGGAATTGTGCCTGCTTACACAATTACTTTGTCTGACTGTGACAAGACAACCATTTTATATTTAAACTTTGCAAATACGCCGGTAATTTTTAAAAGGGACTCTATGAACTTAAAAAACGAATGACGACGACAAAACATTTTTCTCTGCAGTTTTTTGTACTGCTTATTGTTGCAGTTGACCCATAAGTTCCCTATCATTGAAAGAGAGTGGAGAAAAAAGAATGAATGTTCTCTTTTCTCCATTTGTTTACTTTGAGCATTTGATAGCATTTTGAAAGTGCATTGCAATGCAGTTTATGCTAATTTACAGTAGCCCAGAATATTTTGCATGCTGCATTATTCTGCAGGGTGAAGGAGTTCATTGTAGCATAGTCAGAGCTTCTGATTCTGCATTTCTTGGGCCACAGAATTCTCCTACCCCACTGAATTTTGTCCCTACTGTCAGTCCACATGCTAGAGGTAATGGCTTCCTGCAGATCTGCCCACCTGCTTGTGCTCTGCCTTCCCTTTACGGATTGTGTCTTAACAACACTTCTGATTATAGGAAGAGCCCATTAAAGGCGCTAAAGAGATGCCCTTTTAGTAAAGTGGGAAGGCAAAGTAGGAGCAAGTAGGCCTGCAAAGAGCCAATCTCTTGCAAGCTATACAATGACACTGTGTAGAGTGAGAAGAGGGTGCTAGGAGGTGCAAGAGCTTACAAGTGAGGGGATAGCAGGTAAAAAGTGATGGCAAAGGGATACAGTTTAGCTGATGTGGATTTGCAGTGTCACAGTGCTACAAGCTGCAGTACCCAGCAGAGAGAGAGTACATTGTGATATACAGTAGTTTACATTGTTTTGCTTACACACTTCAGGGAACACAGTTTATTGTGATGTGGTGGTGCACTAGCTTGCTCCAGCAACAAGGCCTTTACTGCACCATGGGCCAGAAAACAACGCAGGCAATGACTTCCACAATCAAAGCCTCTGCTGTATCAATTCATTCTTTTTTCTTTTGAGGAAATCTCTTTGTCATGCAAGGTTTCTCTATCAAGAGGGCTTCTGCAAAGATAAATGAGATTCAGTGCAGCAGGGCTTCAGATGCCACCTTGAGTTGCAGAGAGATGGCAGATTGCTGACAGAATCCATACATTAGGTAGTCTATATCTGCCAACCTGTGTGTAATGATGCTCCTAATGATTACAGAAAGCTCCTTTGTAGCCAGTTGGCACTGGTGGGTTCAGAGATTCCGATGCCATGTTCTGAGTCATTATCTGTTTACTGCCTTGTTTCGGGAAGTGCCTGACTGCTTAATGCCAAGGGGACAATAGTCCACACAGGAAGCTTAATTCAGCTGACGCAAATGTGAATTTACTTCCCTCGTGTTTCCAGGCTACCTTCAGTAAGATTCCTATTGGATTCATTCCCCTTGGAAAGTCCAGTACCCTGAGCCAAACTCTCTACCCTGGAAGCTTAAACCAAGTCCAGTAAGTTTTGCATGTGAGAGGGGAGATTTGGTTTTATTTTTGAGGGGGAAATGCTGCTTGGTAGTTTGGGTTTTTCAGATCTTTCGTCTATTATCTCTCCTCCCTTCCTCTCTGGGTTACACAGTAATTGGTAGTCTTAAGGGCCTGACAGTCAATGAAATTTAAAGGCAAATTTAAAACTCATGGAAGGAAATATTTTTTCTTAGCATGCACGGTTTGTCCTGTGGAACTCCCAATCCCAAGATACCCTTGAAGTCAAGAGCCTGGCAGGATTTAGACAAGGATTGGGAATTTATATGGATAATGAGACTAGCCAGAGATACAATAGACAAAACAACCCAACAGTTTTGGAAAGGATACAAGTTCTCCCGCTTCAGTGTATAAGCCAATATTTACCTAGTAGGTGCTAGGAAGAAACTTCCCCAGTATATAGGACAATATATCCCATATATGCCCACTGCAGGGCTTCTTGTGCTTTCCTCTGAAGCATCTGTTTAAGATTCTCCTGGTCACCAGGAGACAGGATAGTGGACAAAACAGACCATGGGTCTGATCCAGGCAGGCAGTGATCATATTTCTGCATTTCGCTATGTTAAATATAAGCTTATTTTTCTGTTCGTTTAAAAAAAATTTAATTAACCAACTTGTCTTCCTCTCCCCATGTTTTTCTACCTTTCAATTTCTCCCATACTAATGGATTTATTCCCTTCACTGTGAGCTCTGTTCACTCTTGTCACAGTAACTTATTAGCATTCTGCTCTGTGGAAGCGTTGCTGGTATACACAGTGCCTGCAAGCCAAACTGACATAACATCTGATCCTTCATTAAAACTCCCAGAGTGCTTTGCAACTCAACAAGATGAACAATGCTCTAATCAACCGTAGGATAAAAATAATTTATGTTTGGGATTTGAAGAATCCATTTGAATGGAAAGATCTCATTGTCTGTTGATAACAAATTGCATAGATGGGGACCACAATATATTGGTGGAGTTGAAAAGAGTTTGTCAATAAGCTGCTTAACAGCCCATGTTAGTAACAGAACCCGCGTGCAGACATAAGAATGATAAATAGTAACATTTTAGATATTTGGACATTGGTTCCTCCTTTGCTTATTGGACTTAAATTCTGAGTTCAAAAGCCATAAAGAGCCAAGAAATGGACAAAAAGGTTCCTTTTCCTTCTTTAAGGGACTGATCCAAGGCCCATTGAAGCCAATGGAAAAACTCCTATTGACTTCAGTGGATGTTGGATTGATCTGAAGTGTTTTATATATGCGGCTGTCATGGGAAATGTGTGCAACGTTGAACTCAGGTCTTATTCGGTGACTGAAGGAGGAAATGTACCTTAAACATGTTTAACAGGTTCTGTGGTACAGAATCTTAAACAGTTTGTTGAGAAAAGCTTTGAGGCCCATGTGTCATGGTTTAATATTAACCCTGGGGGATGAACAGCAACCATCAGCAGCAGCATGAAGGCTGGGTTAAGATTGGCAATAATGATGGGCACAATATAAGGCTAAAGGAGCGTAGAATAGATTAATTTAATATAATAACGTACATTAAATCCCTGAATCATTTTTATAAATTACACCATCTAAGAGCAATGATATTTTTCAATCTCTCCCATATTTTATCAACAGTCACTGTCTTACCTTCAAAGCCCACAAAATCTAAGACAACGAGGAATGAATCTTGTCTTGTGCAAGGAAATAAGTATTGTGCTCCCTTATCCAGATAAGTGCACCGATACACTGCAAAAATAGCAGTAATATGCACCTGTATTTTGACTGAGTTCAGTCCTATGCATGGACCCCCGGCACATTCTCTGCTTGCCAATAGTAAAAGAAGTTTGCAATTAGAATCCTTAAGGAAGTAGGGAATATAGTAGGTGCATGTTCCTCAAACGTAATTGGATGATGAACCTCTCTGAAAAAGTTACGCTGGCTTTTGTCATTCTTTACTGCTGACTCCTTTTGCTTCCCATCCTATAAGAAAATGACACACTATTTAGATTGTAAGATCTTTGGGGCTGTGACTGTCTCTTACTATGTATTTATATAGTGTTCAGCATAGTGGGGCCCTGATCTTGATCGGTCTCTGGGTGCTACTGTAATACAAATAAATAATACTTCAAAAGCCCACACTGCTTTTTTGTGGCCTTCTGCCTTTTTTTCAGACACATTGCTGATGCTACATTGGCCATTCTGAAGGGAGAGACAGTTCCACTTGATGTACTGCAGATCAAGGTAAAAAAAAATCTGTTTAACAATGGCACCCTCCACTCACACTTTTAGGTGAAAACAGTATTCTTAAGGCTTTTCTGTTTATTTCTCATGCACTCTGGCCATTCCATTCTCCATAGTATTGGGGAATCCTGTTAGATAATGTTTACACAAGAATACTCCCCCTCCAGTCAGTGATGTCATCACTTGGTGCTTATGACATTAGTCGTTATAGTGGAAATCCTTTCATTTGCCCTCCTAATGGGTTGCATACAATAAAGTGGGATGTTCTGAGCTAAAGGGAATATTTGAGTATTTTAAAATGTTTTGGGGAGGCTGAAAGTGCTCGATGAATGCATAACTTGCAAATGCTGGTATTTCTGGAGGAATGGGATAATAATAGCTGTCTGAATTGATTTAAAATACATCTTGTGTAGATATTGGGATTAATAACCTGCCATCCTGGAAAATCTGAGATTGGAAAACCTTTGACCATGCTCGTCGCCTCTTTGAGTACCTCCTTTTTCTGGTGTATCTGTTCTGTGAGCAAACATCTGTCTTTCCAGCCGGTACTTAGTGGTGCTGTGCAGCACACCTTTCTTTGGGCTCCTGGTATCCACAAACTGAAATAGTCCTTGCTCGGTGTGCAATCGAAGTGAACTGCTGGCACCTTGGAAACCTTCAGCTATGATTTCCTCTCTGTTGGAGTAGACAGAATGTACCACTTGAGCTTTGTCCAGCCCTTACTGTTTTTGGTTATTGTAGGACACCCTTGCTATAAAATTTCACTTCTGGGATTGGTCATAGATTAGCTGAATCACTGTTTTATGGTTGCAAAAAAGAATATAAATGTGCACTCGTTGCCTTTCTTTACAGGGAGAGAAGGAGCAGCCAGTGTTTGCAGTGACTGGATTAAGATGGGGATCCTACAGAGATGCAGGAGTTAAAGTTAGCAAGTAAAGAAATACAATGTGTTTTTTGTAGCTGTGCCTTTTTTTAATACCCCTTGGTATTTCCCATCCCAAATCTTGCAGTGAGGTCCTTATGAGCTTTAGAAGAGGACAAACATAGGCCCGTTCCATAGCATTTTACAATGATAAAGTGTAAGGCATTTCAATGTTCCCTTTCATATGCATTTAGCATTTTACTTTCTGCTGACCTGATTTTGAAAATGTTAACCTCACACTTGCCCTGTGATGTCCAATTCTGGAAGTTCTTTCACAGACAAAGCCAATGGGAAAGCTTTTTCCTGAGTCCCGTCTGAGAGAAGTAATTGTACGTTGGGTTTCATCAGTCACCAAGGAAAAGACACACACACAGACTCACTCATAATGTCATTCAACTCCAGCAAAGAACATTAGATGCAATAGAAATGTCCTTCAGTTCCTGCCAGGAGTGGCATGGAATGTACTGTCTGATGATTGTTTTCTGATCACTAAACTAATAAATGCTGGGTTTGCTCCAAATGAATAGTGCTGAGCTGTACTGCAGCTGTTGGGTGCCTGGGAAGCAAAGGGATGTGGTAGTTCGTAAATGAACCACCTCAGTCAGCAGATGAGGGGTCGGGAGTTAGCAGAATGGGGTGACAAGGCCCAGCTTGGATCAGAGTCTTTGTCACTAGGGGGATTCAGCGGTTGGTGAGGGCGCTAAGGTGCTTGCCACTGTGTGACAGGAGTGCCTCTTAGATGTAGCCCCAAGTTTCCCGTGGCCAGTAGCTAATGGGATGCATTCTCTTCTCCCCTAAACACCCACTAGCCTTCCTGCCAGTGGCTAGACTCCCACATCTTCACTCATTCTGACACCCTGCCAGCCCCTGATCTTTCCCATGCAGTGATGTCCTTCTGCAAGACTTGATCTGCTTCAGACTCCGTATTGCGCCGGTGGCATAACGGGTAGGTAGAAGGGAAGGCACCAGCTAAGGTGTGGCACAGATGGAGTGGAGCCACAAGTTCAGCAGGGAAGGGACCGTAAGAGTAGTAACTGGCTCCAGGGACCTCTGGGCAGCCTGATGGTTATCCCTCCATTCCAGTCTTGACACTCTCTAGTGGGACTGCCATGATGTTGCCTGTGGTCTTGTGTGGTAGTGGTCATGTTGGGGATGGGAGGCAGTTAGTAGACAGATGAGTCAGTGGCTTAGTGGTGACAGTGTAACATGGGTGGCAGGATCCTGGTTGAGGTTTATGGAAGCCTATATAGTTTGGGTCTCCTACTCTCCAGAGCTGCTGAAGTTCATGTGCTATGTTGACCTTCTGCGTGTGTCATTAAATGTCATCCAGTACTTATGGTAACTGTATTTTTATTATTTAAATACTTAATTGGTCTGAGAGCACTTTCAGGCAAGTAAACATTAGGAGCATCCATTCCTTTAATTCAGAAGTCATTGATTTCACATCCTCCATCCCATCCCTTCATGTAGCCTGCTGAGATGCATCCCACCAGCTGTTGACCATGAGAACCTGAGTCATTTTGGATTGTGTCAAATAACTTGGTGACACTCTGCTGCTGAGGCGTTGGGCCACCTGTAGTGCAGGTTTTATAGTGCATTTCCCCGATCTGTGCAACCCAGCAAAGGCACATGGGACTTGAGACACGAGTCTATTCCTGATTCTGCCACTGACTTGGTGTGTAACCTTGGGCAAGTTCTCTGTGCTGCAGTTTCTCCTTCTGTAATATGAGGATAGTGATACTCTCTTTCACCAAGCACTTTGAGATCAATGGATTAAAAGTGCTAATGATTACATATTGCTGCTATTATGTTGTGGGAACTACACATCTTGTAGTGTATAAGTCTTGTATAAATCATTTTTGTTGTATCTTGAAGTTCAAGTGCATAAGAATAAACTTCAATGGAAAGCAAATGTATATACATTGGCATGTGTTGCATCAAGGAAGATTTTCCTTTACCCAATGCCCCCTGAGTTTTCTCATGAATTTTGCCTCGGTTCTTTTCAGATACTGGTACCTCGGGCCTCTAAAAACCAAAGCAGCTCACTTTTTCAATACGCTGAAGGTAAAGTATTATTGCATTACTAAATAAAAAGCAAAGTATACCTAGCGAGGGGGGAAGAGAGGCAGAGTATGTGCACTGTATGTGGAGCAATATTCCATGCATTATAATTCCTTTGAGGCGTTCCAGTGACAACATAAACTAAGAGGGAAATTCAGCTAATTTATATACCTAGAAACACATACAGCCTTAACTGTGAAGCTCTGAGCGGGGTATGTTGTTTCTTACAATATATTGTAAAATTCCTGGTCTGAGGAACTGCTGGAACCATAGTCAAAGTCACTAGAGGGAGCTAATAACCACTTTTGAAGCAAGAGAGAGGCTGGTGCAGCTGATAATCGGTAGAGGGAGCTCAGCCATCTTTCTCCAATTCAGTCTGTCTTCAGGCTTCCTTGTGGTAATGTTTCACCCTGATTTATTCATCTGATGTAAAAAATGCCTCTAATTAGACTGCATACGAGGGTGGATAATCAGAGGCTCCCAGGCGGGATAAATTGAACACAAAGGTTAATTGCTTATATCTCAGTTTAAAGTTTTCAGATGCTTTAAGGGACAGGGTGAAGCTTAACATCTGACCTGTGTTAAAGGTGATGCACTTCTATTCACATTGTCCTCCTGATCCCCTTAACGTTAAAACATACAAACCTTCATAAAAATGCTATGATATTACTCAGGAATTGCCACAGCAGATCAGATCCATGTAGCCCACATCCTGTCTGTGATAGTGGCCAGCACAGAATGCTTCATGCAGTAGTATGCCCATGAGAGAAGTTTCTCCCTACCCCCAGGCAGCTAGGGGTTGTCTTTAGATCCTGAAGCAGGAGAGTTGATAATAGTATACATTTATATCCTAGCTAGCATTACTGGGTATATTCATATTGTTCACATAAACGTCTGACTTAAAGAGCATTCTGATCTTTCCCTCAGTGATATCTAGTGGCAGTGAATTCCACAGGCTGTTTATACATTGTGTTTTTATAAATCTTTTTCTCATTTTTAAATCTCTTGCCTTTATCTTTCCTCGAGAGCCACCTTGTAGACAGAAGAGCCCCATCGACTTTTTCAGTGTCATTCATTACTCTACCATGTTACCTTTTTCACCTCTTCTCTAAACTAAATAGTCCTAACTATTTTAATCTCTTCTTTTTTTAAAGTCTTGCTATGTCACTAATCATGTTCACTTCCCTACTCTGCACCTTTCCAATTTCTGCTGTACCCCTTTTGAAATGGGGTGACCATAATTGATCATAATAGTCAGGGTGAAGGACTTACCATGATTGTATATAATGTCATTACAGTGACTATTCTCCTTTATTCTAAAATGATGGCCCAAAACATTGCAGCTTTTACAGTGTTTTGAACCATAACAGTAATTTGGAAGAAATACTAAGTTCAGGCCCTGCTTTTCCCCCAGGATCATTAATATTCTTATGCTTGTACTGCTCTTTCTGAACAATTTGATCAGTCCTATTAATGTGACCATGAGCTATGATTGAATTTTTCACCATGCTTAGAGGTGTGGAGGGGAGGGGCTCTACATTGTGAGTCCTATGATCCAAAACAAGCTTGTAACTTTTTAGCTTACAGTCCTCGCCATTGTCCTGTGCAAAGAAGAATATATGTACCTTGTGCACGTGGGTTATCAGCTGAATTTCTGTAGTGTGTTAATTTCAATACCAAACCAGCGGTTGGCATCATTTATTCCCTCTGGTTATGTATTTAGTCTTTAAGAAGTTAGTTAAAAAAGGAAGTGTGACGGGTTGGGGATCACAGAAACCCCCTTGGGAGCTGCCGACTGATGTGCAAAGGCTACCTCTGTTCCTGTTTTCCCTGCCAGCTCAGTTGCTTCAGCACCCTGTCTTGCTGAAGCCAGACACACCCGTCTGCTCCAACACAGACCCAGGGTCTGAATTACCTGCCCCAAAGCTGCAGGTTTACCTGAAAACAGCTCACAGAAGTGTGCTTGTCTTTAGCACTCAGATGCCCAACTCCCAATGGGGTCTAAACCCAAATAAATCCGTTTTACCCTGCATAAAGCTTATACAGGGTAAACTCATAAATTGTTCGCCCTCTATAACACTGATAGAGAGATATGCACAGTTGTTTGCTCCCCCAGGTATTAATACATACTCTGAGTTAATTAATAAGTAGAAAGTGATTTTATTAAATACAGAAAGTAGGATTTAAGTGATTCCAAGTAGTAACAGACAGAACAAAGTAAGTTACCCAGCAAAATAAAATAAAATGCGCAAATCTATGTCTAATCAAACTGAATACAGATAATCTCACCCTCAGAGATGCTTCAGTAAGTTTTTTCTCAGACTGGACACCTTCCAGGCCTGGGCACAATTCTTTCCCCTGGTACAGCTCTTGTTCCAGCTCAGGTGATAGCTAGGGGATTCTTCATGATGGCTCCTCTCCCCCTCTGTTCTCTTCCACCCCTTTATATATCTTTTGCATAAGGCGGGAATCCTTTGTCCCTCTGGGTTTCCACCCCCCCTCACTGGAAAAGCACCAGGTTAAAGATGGATTCCAGTTCAGGTGACATGATCACATGTCACTGCAAGACCCCAAGCCTTCATTCCTCCCAGCCTGACTCACAGGAAGGCTTGCCTGCAAACAGAGCCCTCCAGTCAATTGTTTTGGTTGATGGGAGCCATTAAGATTCCAAACCACCATTAATGGCCCACACTTTGCATAATTACAATAGGCCCTCAGAGTTATATTTCATATTTCTAGTTTTAGATACAAGAGTGGTACATTTATACAAATAGGATGATCACACTCAGTAGATTATAAGCTTTATAATACCTTACAAGAGACCTTTATAAAACTATTGCAGTTACATTATATTCACTTATTATCATGTTTTTACAAAACCATATAGACTGCACAACGTCACAGGAAGTAAATAGTGTCCCCAGTTTTAGCCACGGGCACTATTTGAGTAGCTAATGTTTTATTTTAGCCTCTAAAGTTCTGGCATTAGAATCAGAAATATCACTGGATAACAGTTAGAGCCCTGCGTGGATACAAAATTTGTATGCACCTCTGATCCGCAGACATGGTCTGCAGATATCCGCAGATTTGCAGGGCTCTAGTAACAGTGTGCTATACGTTAGTGTTTTGCCTCAAATGCTTTATAAAGTTACTGGAGCTGCCTCTGTGGCCCTATGGTTAGTTCTGTATGTTGCCAGGCAGGAGAACTGAATTTCTAGTACAGATTTCTCTCTCATCCTCCTGCAGCAGAGGCAACACACACACAGCCCTCTGCTGGGGAGAAAATACACCTCATAAGAACATAAGAACATAAGAAAGGCCGTACCGGGTCAGACCAAAGGTCCATCTAGCCCAGTATCTGTCTACCGACAGTGGCCAATGCCAGGTGCCCCAGAGGGAGTGAACCTAACAGGCAATGATCAAGTGCACCTCATTGCTCTGCTAGGGAGGACTAGCTGAACAGGCTCTGGAGTCTTGTGTAATCCTTCCCAGCTGGGAGAATGTCAGCTCCCACATGGGAATCTGAAGGATGGAGAACCTTAAAGTGGGCTACGAGGGGGTGGGATCCTCGGGCTGTGAAGGGAATGTAGCTGTCACCTCCCACTCTCTCACACAGAATAAGCAGACGCTTGCTCACCAGAAGGCCATTTTTCTTCCTCCTTTTTGGGTAAATCCAAGGAATGGCCTCAGAAACATCAAGCTTCCCTTACATATTTGGGCCCAAGCAAGAGACCCCCTGAGGAGCCGGAAGAGAAGCCGTCCAGACCCCCTTTGTATGTGAGGATTTACAGAAGGCTTTCACTGTACTGGGCATCTCCCCAAAAGGGTAAGCAGCATGTGTGGGCACAGACTCAGAGATGGGCTTTATCCCACAGTGCACCATCCAATAAGGCTGTTTCATGGAGAGACCACTGGAGCGGCTCCTGTCTGCGTGTGCTTTTATCCTTAGACTCCACTGCAGTATATAAATGTTATCCAGGTTTTAATTCTGGTTTCCCTCCTTTTTCACTATGTCTGCCATCCCAAAAGCCCTGTCAGGCTGGTTGCAGGGATGCGGCCATCGTGGTTATTGCTAGCTTGGAAATAATGACATTCAAAAAAAGGGCAGAGAAGTACTTTGTATGCTCTGGCCCTCTCCCAGCAAACAATACGTACAACAAGAACTTGAGCTATTAGCTGGGCCAGCAAGTGCTCAGACACAGTGGCCATGAGCATGGAATACCCAAGTAGACAGAAGTCAAGCACTTTGTTAGAGACACAGTGCAGGCACTTCTGGCAGTAGGGGACCATTCATGCCACTTTCTATTGGTCCCTGAATCCCTCCTTCTGCTGGACAGCCATAGTGGCCTCAGAGGAAGCATATTCTCGTTTACTGGATGGAGAGCGAGTATCGAGAGGAGTGAGAAATTTGGCTCACTACCCTGCCCCTTAGGAGTTCTTGGCACTTAGTCCTTGGCCCAGCAGGGGGTGGGAGTTTCACACGGGCAGCACGTTCAGCCCCTCAGGAGAGTGCCTTGCATGCTCCACTGGTATTGATGGGCTTCCAACTCCCACCCAGTTCTGGGCCAGAAGCCCTACAAATGTAGTGATGAGCTAAAAGCAAGACTATGTGGTGAGCATAGGCTGTGGCAGGGATGAGGAGAGGTTGTCTATGGGAAATAAATATTAGCACAGCATCCTAAATGTCACAGCTTTTGGATTTTGTTGGAGTGGGGGCTACATCCCTTTATTAGA
The DNA here is from genome assembly GCA_003942145.1 of Platysternon megacephalum. Classification (NCBI taxonomy): domain Eukaryota; kingdom Metazoa; phylum Chordata; order Testudines; family Platysternidae; genus Platysternon; species Platysternon megacephalum. Next base: position 2,827,569 of record QXTE01000173.1, read on the forward strand.
TTGCTAAATGCTCCTGTTCTGTGAGCCCAAGAGACCTGTCAATCTGGGGTCATTAGGGACTGCTTTTAAAGCGTTTGTGCAATGTGCTGTTTGTCAACTTAACTTTCCAGCCACAGCCCCCACAGCTTCCCTTCTCTATATATTGCTTTTTAAATTTTAAGGAAACAAAGCCTGTGGAAATAATGGGACAGAGCCGCTTTAGCTGGCACCGTTTTTTCATATTTCACAGCAGTGGAACTCTGGTCTGTGTAATTTACTTTCTGGCTAATGGTCTCTTCCCCTCTGGATTCTCAGAAATCCCCCAGGAGGCGACCGTGGAGGCCTGGGAAGAAATGCAGCTGTCCACCATTGAACTCTCCATCACAACTCAGAACAGGCAGCTTGACCTGACAGTAAGAGCACAGTCTAAATAAATCCCTTTCCGTGCAGAGCACTCCTTCCTCGCTGAACTCCCATCTTCCTGACTACACAGAGTAAACTCTGTCTTTGTGACAGGTTTCAGAGTGGTAGCCGTGTTAGTCTGCATCAGCAAAAAGAACAAGGAGTCCTTGCGGGACTGCAGAAGAATCTGAGAGAGGGCAAGTTTTAAGGGTCATTATAAAGATCCTGCGAGACTGGATTGCAGAAGCCAGGTTGGGGCAGAGAGGGCAGAGTGTGCGTAACAGGAAGTTTTCAGTAACCAAATGAGATCCTAAAGCTTTCATGGCAGGGGTTAGGCACCTCCTCTCCTTGCCCCATGGGAAAGTGGAGATATTATTTACTGATGCTGAAATGAAGCAGTAAGCCTGGATGTGTGCCTGGAATGTTGACCCTGTCCCTCTGCCAACTGCAGAGCGAAGGACTCAGAAATGCTGGCACTAAAACGAGGACAGTGGCCATTTTAAATTAAAGAAGATAGGAGCTGGTAATTTTTATTTATTTATGTTGTGAGGGGCGGGGGAGAGACAAGTAAAGCTGCCCCTGTGAGAGCCTCCTTGGCGCAATATGCCGCTGTTTATTTCAAGTGTCCCTAACACCATCTCTGGCTGGAGTCCATGTTTCATAGCAATGAAATCACAGCAAAGATTTCTGGGTTGATTTAAGCCTTTAGTTCTGATGGAAAGTGCTGGACTGACATTCTCAATGATCAAAGCCCTTTGTTTATAGGACCAGGTTAAAAACAGGCTACTTAGCGTAAGATTCCCCATACTGCCCTGCCCCAACATGCCACAATGTGGCAGTGTGGGGATAGTTTAATTTCCATGCAGCCTTTGGCCTCCCTGCACAGGCTACCAACAGGAACTGGACTGAAAGCATCCACAGTCCTTGGGTGGTAACAGCTTTGGTCACTACTGAGCTGGACTGGATTAGAACCTGTGATCTAAAGTGAAGAACTCAGTGTTCCATGACCATAATCCGGTCCCTACGGCCACTTCATTTCCATTCACTTTGCCTTTCTGTGCAGCAGCAGCGCTAGTGGCACTTTACTAGTCAATGGGGAGGGGCATGTGCTCACTGCTGTGTTCACCAGTGCAACCCCATGAACTTGCCACCTTTTGAGTGAGTGGCTGGAGGAACAAAACAGTTTACATAAGTGCCTCTTCACCCCCATTAAACAAGCATCTTCATATCATAGCGTATCCCCACCCATCTGGATCCCCTTAGGTCCTCCATGCTTTTACACTCATCCATGAGACCACATATAATCATCATTGTCCCCCCAGCCTGAAGGGACTGGATAGAGACTCTTTGGAATCTATCACATAGCTCATTAATCAGCCATAGGCATCTCAGATGAGTAACATGAGTCATTCCTTCCTCTCTCCCATCCCAGGCTCAGGTCTGATCTACACTAGATAGGGTTGACTGGTGTAGCTATATCAGCTATACAGGTATAGCTATATCAGCCAATTCTCCTGGTTTAGATTCAGCTTATATTAGCAAAAGAGTGCTTTTTCCAGTGTAGCTTACAGCAGTTCCGCAAACAAAATAAGCTATACTGGCAAAAGAACTTCTTTGCCAGTCTAGCTGAATCTACACTAGGGCTTTTGCCATAATAGAAATGTGGTTAAAAAAAAATCACCCCCCCTAGCCAACATTACTGTAAGGGCAAACATTCCTAGTACAGGCCTGACGTAAGCGCATGTAGCAAGTAGGAAATCAAGACAACGGGTCAACTGAGCCAGGAATTTAAAGGGACAATGTCAGATATACTTTGACCCCAAATCTACATTTCCTAAAGATAAGCTTTTACAAAATCAAGGACCAAAAGAAATGCTTCCATCATTCATATTTTTTAACTCCAGTGGGCATCGTTTTTTTGTTTTTTTTTAAACAAACATTTCCTCTTGCAGCACTTGCTGGCCAAATGTTGCAGCATTGTGCTACGTAAGAACCTGAAAGAAGCGTTGACTAGGAACTACTGTATTGTGAACAGAAGTCAGACTGAATAGCCTACTTGTCCTACTAGTTGCATGGAATGCAAAAAGAAACCAATGCCATAAACGGTAAAACGGTCATAAAACTTGGTTTAATATTTTTGTTGAATATGCGATGTGGTGTTTGGCACAGAACAATGGTTGGTAAGGAATCATTAGGTATCATTTTTAACCTGATGCTGACCATTTAAGTCAGGAAAAAATAAATTCTTTTCCTCTCATCCCTTACAAAATACAACCCAACCCTTTTTTTTTGTGGGACAGTTCAGGAAGAGGGTTTCCAGCACATGCTGCAGTATGGAGGGTGTCATGCTGCAGAAACACTAACAGTTCGGATTCTAAATCTTTTCCATAGCGCACAGAAGACTTCATGAATATTTGCATTGAACCAGATACAGTCGGCAAGGGAGACTTCATAAATAGGGGGTGAGTACGGGGAGGCTGCCGTGGGCCATCAGATTTTCTAGATGAGTCACAAAACTGACTGTGTTTTCTTGGCTTTTGTGCTGTGAGGACAAAAGTGGGGAATGCCTTGTGGGGTTTGTTCATTCAAATACAGGTTTATTTTAATTTTCTTGTTTTGGAAGCAAGAGCCAACATTGTGTGACTAGAGCTCCCCTCCCTACCTTCTACGATTTCTGCACCCTCCCCCTTTCCTCCCCTCCAATGCTGACTGACATTGTTATTGGTATAACACCATCAAGGGGCCAGGTGCTTTAAAGACAGGTAGGAAGATAACATCCCTGCCCCAGAAATCTTGCAGTTTAGATGAACGATGAGGGGGCTGGGATACAGCAGAATCAACGTGACAGCACCGGTGATGTTTGGCACATGCCTTTGTTAGTGCCAGGATTCAGTTTTTAAGGGAAGGGGTAAAGATCTTCAGTCCCTCAGCTCACTAAAACATCTCTGCAGTGAGGTCTCAGCTGGAAAGGCCTCTTGGAAGAAATGCATTTTAAGGAGGGACTTGAACAAATAGAGTGGCAGCATGGGCAGACCAGGGGTTCTAGGCATGGGGGCCTGGTACATGGAAGGAGCTCTGGAGTCTTCTCACCTCCTTCCTCACCCCCCTCCCCTCTGCTTGGGATGCTTTCCTGTGAGATGCTCCTTTCTCCTACTCTGTAAATGAGCCACTAGGAGGCACTCGGTGCTGATCTGAGCTTCTTTCCTACCTCCTCTAAGGACCCTCAATACCAAGTTTATCACATTATTACTCCTTGTTGAAGTGGAGTGTGAGGCTTCTAGAGAAGCGTCACAAGGAGTCTCCCGCAATATCAGATTCTGCTTATTCCAGCAGGCTAATCTTTTGGTTGCAGCTGCTGTTTTCCAGTCCCAGGGCCCCCTCTAGTGAAACCAGATGGAAAGGTGTGGAAATGTCATAAGCAGCTTTTAGGTGCCGCATGGTTACTGCACATCTGTACCTTGTTTACAATATTAATAGCAGTAGCAGGCAACTTATTTGAGCACTCTGCATTACCTCTGTGGGAACAGTATCTTCAGAACTATGAATACATAAGTGGCATAAGATCAGGTGGCATTGGGTTAAATTGCATCAGCCATGTTGATTGTAGGTTGCCTGCCATTTGAATCTGTGCTGTAAAGACTTTATACAAGGAAATGTTTATGATACTGTTACCATCGGCAGCAAAAGGAATCTGCCTGACCAGGAGAAGGGAAAAAAGGAGATTGTGGTCTTGCCTGGGACATCTCACCACCAGGAAGGTGCCAGCGAATTAGTGGGAATTCAGAGAGAAAAGTATCTTCCATTCACAGTCAGTCACCAACACAGATTGTTTCCCAGCTGGATTGGATACATGGTTCCCAGCAGTATGTCACATTCTGTGACTGCAGTTACACCTTCGTGCAGAAAGCCTCTGAAGAATGTAAACTCATGCAGCTGGCTGCATGCACCCAACACCTCTTTTTAATCTAGTCCCAGAATTTTGTAGGTAAATCAAGAAAGAGAGAATAGAGGGAGAGGGTCTGCTCAGTCCTCGAAAGAGAAGACTGATTAAAAAAAGCCAGAGGTGAACCAAACCAGGCCACTGGGAGAGACACCAATAGAAAATGCCACCTGAGGGAAAAGCTCTCAAAGGACAGCACCATCAAAGCCACCTCATCACACAGTCCCTGCTGCCAGGCACCAGAGCAGAGGAGCTTGTCTTTGGAAGCATTTGAGGAATCATTTGTGTAGAGGAGTTTTGTTCCTTTTTACCTAGCCAGGGGGTGGAGAAGTTTGTGGAAATGTATTTCTGCAGGCATTGAGGTGAATCTGTCAGGACTGATAGATTGCAGAGAGGGAGGCACTATGTGGGAAACCAGAAGATGACTTGAGATTGAAGGTAGTGGACGCTTTGGAACCTGAAGGGAGTGCTGGAGGCTGAATGCCATCGGATTGCAAAGTGAGATTTACGTCATACCATGCGCTTTGAAGGGCCCCAGGACTGTAGATCTCAGACATGGATAATAACAAGCCTCTGCAGCTAGGATGAAGTCAATATTTAAGTTGAGGTGATTACATCGTAGCCCCATTTCAAACTGCTGCTCTGTGTGGGGAAAAGAGGAGATACGCCATGTACCACCACTAATTTTCTTTCCCGCTCCCCAGCTTGAGCTCTGTATAAAATTATGAGGGACACCACCTAAGGGCATGAGCTTGGTTACCAGGTGGAGTAAGTCAGGCATTTCTCCATTGTACACTGTTGTGTGTTATGATGGGGTTTGGGTTCCTCCTAACTGTTTAGCATTGGCCACTGCTGGAGACTAGGCGGATAATTGTTCTCTTGTGGTATGTTCCAGCGACAGCATGTATTGCCAGTTGGTGGTGTGATTCAGGGAGTAGCCTTTTGCCTATGTGTGTAGGTTAGAGTATATAGTGGGATATCGTTGCCTATGAAAACTTTGTTATTGTTAGGTATTTTTGTTGCTGATACTTTTTTTGTGTGTCTTTGCGTAAGAGACCAGAGTAAGGATCTGAATAAATAGTAAACCCCTTATGACCCTTACATAGGACCTCTGGGGGGGTAATTACGCTGGTTCTAGTTGCATACCTGTTTGCTTCTCTAACACCCTGATCTTTTGATCCTGTCTCTCTCTTGCCTTCCCTGATCATGCAGTTTGATCCACATGGGCAGACTATGCTCCCATGTGGAGGCCCATTGACTTTAGTGGGGCCCTTTGCAGACAGAGGGGTCTGCCTGCACAGATGTGTTTGCAGGATTCCGAGTCCTAGATGGTGAACCCTTCTGAGATAGGGAAGGTGTCTAATCGTTCGTTTATAAAGCACAGTATAAATCAACAGCATTGCATGCTGTCGTGATTTATAAATATATACTGCTATGAGAGAATGTTAACTCCCTTGAATTCACTCATTAATCTTTTTAATATAGATGGTTAAAAACAACCTTTCCAATGTCTACATTGCTTGTCTCCTCACCTGTCCCTTTCCTGTGGTATCTCAGCTTTCCTTTCTGTTGCTTTGTCCTCCTCCCCTATTTGTGGTCCTCTTCCCTCATCCCCTGTCCCCCATGACTTTGCAGCATGAATTCTAAGAGTGTTTGCATTCCCAAAGGCACGTCACTCTTTTGAGGGGGCTTTCCTGATTATATATTCTTAGGACATCCATTATTGAGTGATGTTTGAACCCCACTTCCTTTCTTATCAGCCTGTTACAGCCTTCTGTGACTTAGGCCTTGTTTACACTACAGGGAAAAGTCAATCTAAGCTATGCAATTTGAGTTACGTGAATAGCATAACTCAAGTCGACATAGCTTAGATCTACTTATAATGGGGTCCACACTATGAGATGTCGACGGGAGAGTGATCTGTGGTCGATTTAGCGGGTCTTCACTAGACCCGCTAAATTGACCGCCAATTCATTGATCGCCACGCGTTGATCCCCCGGTAAGAGTAGACAAACCCTAATAGAACAACCCTGGACAGATAATACTGCAGCAACTCCACCTGTTTTGGAGATCTGTAACTCTTGTATGGAAATAGCCATGATTATTCTGGCCTACTTCTTGAGAGCCACAATACACGAAGGTTGCTGTATTATTCTGTTTACCTGCCTGTCTGTGGCATGTGGGAGCAGAAAGAGGCATACAGCGATCAGTTCTTTTGGGGGTTGGGGGAATTCTCTCTTGTACAGAGGGTCAGGAAAAGGTCTGTGTGCCACTGAAGCCCTCTAAATGAAGCATATGTTAATGGGACTTAAGGAATGCATAGACCTTGTGCTGCCTCTGTGCATTGAGGTGAATTTAACCCTTGATAAATTAACAAAACAAAAGGATCTGAATATATGAGAGTAAGGATGAACTAGAGGGTAGCGTGCTGGCCTGGGACGTGGGAGACCTGGATTCGTGTCCCTGCTCTCCCACAAACTTCCTGGGCAAGTCATTTAGCTGCTCTGTGCCTCCATTCCCCATCTGTACAGTGGGGATGATGGGACTTCCCTAAATACACTGTTTAACGTAAACATGTTAAAGATTGAGGTGCTCATATACTAAGGCAATGGAGGTCATGTAAGTACCTAAGAGAGGCAGACTGATAAAGTTTACGAAAGTCAACATTTTATTTAGAATAGGTAAATGAATGGGTTTTGTACCTCCAAACAGGAGTGAAACTAATAAAGCAGCCTTTGCTTTACCTTGTGCTGGTGATGAAACTGGAAGAGCTTTTGTCAAACACTAGCTTAAAAAACCCAGTACATCTGATTCTAGCTTCTGTATTCAATCACGTAACTATTTACTGAACATTTTTTGAGGCCATCAGTAATTTTTGTGGGTTTGGTGCTATACGAGGAAGACAGGAATGATACAGCTTGCATGTAAGTGGACATCACAAACCCACCCTATGAGATGACACAGTGGGCAGATGCTGCTCAGGACAAACCCAGAGCATCACTAAGCTTGGGGTGCTAAAGGTCAATATTGAGGTGCATTGACAGTTGTGTGGCGGAGAAGCAACATCTACCTCCAGGAAGCACTAACTGTCCCTCATGCTTGCAGCCACAAAGGCTCTAATACTGTCTTTTGAAAGAAGGAAATGAAATTAACAAGCACTTGATGACCCTCCTGTATGTCTTGCACCCCTAAGCATGGTTGCTTCTGTTGGAAGCTAATATTTCTTTTTCCTCGTTTGATTTGAACAGAAGTCAAAAGATGTGTGACCCCCAGTTGTGCCCTGAAGGAAGTCAGTGTGTCCAGGCCAGCAGATGCATCTTGCAGCTTCCAGAGGTGAGAAGCCAGAAATTGTGGAAAGCTGGGTCACTTGTTTCTTAGTGCGACACTCTAAGAAACCCCAACTCCCAGCATTGACAGGTGGTCATGCTGTCCTCACTGTGAATAAGGCAAGCCACCTCCAGTGCAGCCAGTCAGAAAGACAAATGGGCTCCCAAACCAGGAGACCCAAGATGTAACCCCCAGTCAGGCATCACTACTGTACATGTCTGTGGCTACTGTAGGAACTGTGTGGCCCAGCTCCAGAAGCAGCTCGTTCCTGTCCATCCGGCCAGCAAAAAGTGTCAACACGCTTGCAGTGTGAGTAGAATAGGAAAATGGCCTCCTGCTGTAGTTCACGTCTTAATGTGTGCACATCCCCTCTACTGGCTAGGCTCTGAGTACTGAAATCTTTCTTTAGATTGCCAGTCTAGAAGGGTTCTGCCAGAGCTGGAGAGCAGAGGTGTGGGTTTATGAAGACCCATGCTAACTGAGCTGAGGCCAGGAGGGAAATAATGGTCAAAAAGGTGCTACAGATATAAATCCCAAGACCTTAGATAAGTGGGCAGCTTTTACACTGAGGAAATGTTTGAGCAGATAAATTTTTAGTTGCCTCCTAAAAATAAGGCAGCAGGGTAGATGTTAGCTTGGGTTTAACATCCCAATACATCTTATTAAGAAGACTAGGCCCTGCATTTGTAAGCATATAGAGTTGATCTACTAGGTTACGTCCACATCTTTAGCTATTATAATCCTCTTTAGAGACCTGATCTGCCTCATTGAGAATGAGGTCCATACCCTGGCCGAGTGGCCCTTCCCAGGAGTTGAGAGAATCTTTGGCACTCTGCTCTTCTGGTAAAGTCCTCACCCAGGCAACCAGACTGAACCAGCCAGCATCCTCGTTCACACATGGCTTCGACATCATCAGAATCTGTGGCTTTGAAAATATGTGCAAAAACTGTCCAGCTCAGGGCTGGATACAGTCAAGTATAAATAGGGGGTCTGTTAACAAGACAAACTTTGTTTACCCCCCTAACTGCTGATGAGGCTTTTAGTAACAGAAGGCAAGCACATGATTTATGTACAAAAGGTAAACCCATTACCATGTTGATGGACTGGCATTAATCACTGATGATTTTGTGTGTGTGAGTGTAAAACAGGTGTGTGAGCGGGATTGTTTTGAACGAAAATAATCAGTTTAATTTTTTTTCAATCTCAAAGAAAAACTCTGCCCAGCTGTAAATAGTAATTCCAAGGGCAAAGAATCCTTACATCTAAACAATGCAGACCATTTAAGCGATCTAGCATTTAATTCCTGCCAAATTGCCAATTAGTTACTAAGCGAGGTAATATTTTACATGTGTTGGTTAATACATTATGTGCAACCAGTAACAGCTCTCGATGTAGTAGTGAGACTAAACAGGCTGAAAGGCAGAGGGGGTCAAGACCCAGCAGAGAACCCAGCTGTACTCTGAAGTGGAGACGTAAGTGGGCACAGGTACCACTGTTACAGCATCACTGTAATAATTGATTAAGTCTGACCTACGCTTGATTCTACACAGGGCACCGAGGGCTCCTTTGGCATAGACAGCGAGGAGTATGAGGCCATGCCTGTGGAAGTGAAGCTGTTACCCCGGAAGCTCCAATTCTTCTGTGACCCCAGAAGGAGAAAACAGATGCTCCAGCCAGCAGTGCAGGGAGAAGTCACCTCAGAGGAACCAATCTCATCAGGATTTTCGGGGTCACTCAGGCGAGCGCTAACCTGATTAACGCCATCGAGTCATTAGTTACTTGGCTAGTAAACACACAAGGTACTGGCACCTTGGTGGGAACTGCTGACTTGGCAAGTACCAAAGAGGTAAAAAGTGTACATTTGACTCTGAGAAACAGATTAAGTTAGCGGTGTCTTTTTTTAAAGAAGCCGTCACTGTTCCATGTACGATACTACAGGTGAGTGCTGTAAGAGAGATGCTACCGTTCTACTGCAAGTCTGTATTAAAGTGGAATGAAAACACACTTCTGTGGGTTTGAGAGTTTGGAGCCATCTTTCTGACCTGTGTTTAGAGCTGAGAATTCTGGGATTTATGGAAAAACTATGAACAAGATGCTGCTGGGGTTAATGGGAGGGGAGCTTATGAAATTCAGGAATTGCGACACAAGAACAGATACGTGGGTCAGCTAGTCTGATCTCCCATCTCCTTTTGTCAGTGATGGATGCTTCAGAGGAAGGCATAAAACTCCCACAATGCACTTACATAATGATGTCTTACTGTATCGGAGGGAGGGAAATACTTCTGTGACCTCAGCTTATGCTCTTTAAGTGTGGGAACTGAAACTGTTAATTTTATTGTAAGTAGCGTAACTTCAGATACTGAAGACCTTCCATAAGGAAGTCTCCTGGCTAGAGAGCATCCCACTCCATTCATATTTGAAGACGATCTCTGCAAAACAAACCCTTTGCTGGTTCCTTGAGTGGTTGGCTTTACATTTCAAATATTTATTTTTTGGTTCTTCAAAAAATATTCAGCACCACAGAGTTCTACTAGTTAATGACACTCTACAAAATTAGCCCTTTGATCCTGTTTAGGTGTGTTGCTTTCTAGTAAGTTCTCCGTTTTGTTCTTGCAGCAGCATAGCATATAAAAAGGAGCATTGAAGTGGCCCTTTTATCCTATTCCTTATTGTATTCCTCTTTTTCAAACTTAAATGGCCACTATCCTTTCTCAGAAGCTGCCACCTCCACTCAGCCACCTAATTATTTTTGTTGCTCTTTCTCTCTTTACTGTGACTGAAATGAAGTCGTAGCACTGATTAACATTCTTTTTCTATCCCTTATAACTCTGAATATTCCTAACAGCTTATGTAGTCTGTGGGGCCTGGCCCTGTAAATCGAGAGAGTCCGTCCTTGATTTTTTGGTTGTGGTGGTTACTCCTGCAGTGGGTAACATGAAGGTTAGGTTGTCCCTGCTAATACTCATTACTTTGTATTTGTTAGTGGCCTTTGTACTATCAAGTTACAGGACCTTGGTAGGAAATCCATCCCTGCCTGAATGACACTTTTGCTGCTGCTTTCTCTTTCCAAACATCACCGCAGCAATATACTTTTCAGTGGAAGGGGCCGAGCTAAAAAAGGGTGGTTGTAGGGCTAAGAACACTGCCAAATTTGCTCCGGCTGAGGCCAAATTGAACACTGCCCACTTGAAGGTGCTGCCCATTAGGTTAGAAAAATCAATAAGAACCCTAGTACAAGGAGAGACCACCCTACCTGAAAGAGCTACACCACAAGCTGAGTGGTATTTTGCTATCACTTTCCTTCTCTCTGTTGCCCAAATGGCTATGCCTGCCCGTGCTATGGAAAGGGGGAGTGTGAGGTTTTTATTAATGATTTTTTTTTTTTAGCGTGGCCACTTATTAGGGGCACCTAAGCCTATCTACTCACCATACCCCATGTTATACAAACAGGAGTAGTTGGGTTACAGCATTCAGTGAATTATCAAGGCTTCCTAATGCTCTGATTCCTGCTTTCATCATGAACCAGTAATGAATAATTACAGTCCCCGGACAGAAAAACAAGAAGGAAGTCATGTTAAAATGTGAGCTTTAATAGTTTAAAAACAAAAACAAAACTGCTGTTTTGCTGTGCAACTTCCTTTTGGCCCCTCTGTGTACAGACAGGCTCAGTTATGTGGAAACAATTCAGCCTCTAAAAGCCAGGGCTGCTTTTCTCACTGAGAAATACAAGTGTCACTGTACCCATGCAAGCTGCTCCTTTGCAGCTTAGTGGCTGCTCTGGAAGCCACTTTCCAGTTCAATTACACTAACAGTTGAAGAAATAACTCCAGCCTTCCTCAGGGCAAGCAGTACTCATCAGTCTACCACATGGATGGTTAGAGCAACATGGTTTAGTAAATAAGGAAACTGGCTGAAAACCCCCTGCAGAATTTTGCTAAATCTGGGGCTCCCTTTTTATTAAGATAGCACAGAGAAATAGTGGCCAAACGTTAGGGTACAAGCCTGGGACTTGGAGAGCTGCACTCAATTCCCTGTCCAGTACAGACTTCCTGGGTGACAGTGGCCACATCACTGAGAGAGAGAGAGACAGTTCCCTAGCTGTAAAATAGGGTAATAGCATTTCCCTTCTTCACAGGGCTGTTGAGAGTATACTGTAGTAATAGGGCTATTTAATTACCATCTATAGACAGAGCAATGCTATTTTTCTGTCCCAGAGAAAGAAATGTAAGTGCTGTGGGATAGACACATAAGCTACTAGGGGAGAGGCTGTTCTAGATTTGATTGACAGATCCAGAGGAACTGGTTGAGAAATGGAAGGCAGCATAGGTGAAAGTGATCATGAAATGGTAGAGTTCATGATTCTAAGGAATGGTAGGAAGGAAAACAGCACAATAAAGATAACGGATTTCAAGAAAGCAGACTTTAGCAAATTCATGGAGTTGGTAGGTGGGAAGCAAGTCTAAGGGGAAAAACAGTTCAAGAGACTTGGCAGTTTTTCAAAGAGACATTATTAAGGGCACAAGAGCAAATTATCCCACTGCCTAGGAAAGATTGGAAGCATGACAAGAGGACACCCTAGTTTAACCAGGAGATCTTCATTGATTTGAAACTCAAAATAAGAGTTCCACAAAAAGTGGAAACTAGGTCAATTACAAAGAATGAATATAAACAAACAAGTATGTAGGGACAAAATTAAAAAGGCCAAGGCACAAAAGATTAAACTAGCTCCAGACAAAGGGTAACAAGAAAACCATACATTAGAAGCAAGAGGAAGGCCAAGGACAGGGTAGGTCCATTACTCAATGAGGAGGGGAAAACAGGAACAGAAAATGTAAAAGTGGCAGAAGTATTAAATGACTTTTCGGTTTTCACAAAAAAAGGTTAGTAGCAATGGGACATCTAACACAGTGAATGCCAGTGAAAATGAGGTAGAATCAGAGGCTAAAATAGGGAAAGAACAAGTTAGATGTCTTCAAGTCACCAGGGCCTGATGAAATGCATCCTATAATACTCAAGGAGATGAGCCATTAACAATTATCTTTGAAAAATTATGAAAGAAGGGAGATTCCAGAAGACTGGAAAAGGGCAAATATAGTGCCAATTTATAAAAAGGGAAATGAGAACAACCCAGGGAATTACAGACCAGTCAGCTTAACTTCAGTACCCGGAAAGATAATGGAGCAAATAATTAAGCAATCAATTTGCAAACACCTAGAAGATAAATCCAGGCGGTTACTTTTCACCTTATTGTCAAGAACAAATCATGTCAAAGCAACGTACAGGTCTGTCATCTTACGCTGGGGTTACGTTCCGCAGTCAGCGCGTAAAGTGAAAATCGCCTATAGTCAAAATTACATTGAGTGTAATGGCGGGCGGAATCGCCCGCACTACAGAAACAGTATTTAAATTGTTATTTTTCTCTTTTTTTTTTTTCTTGTTTTTGCCGACCGCGTAAAGCTGAAATTGCACGTGTTAAATGCGCCTAAGATGCGACAGACCTGTAATAGCTTTCTTTGACAGGGTAACAAGCCTTGTGAATGGGGGCAGAAGTGGTAGATGTGGTATATTTTTACTATAGTGCAGCTTTTGATACTGTCTCACATGACTGTCTCATAAACAAACTAGGGAAATACAACCTAGATGGAGCTATTACAAGGTAGGTGCATAACTAATTGGAAAACCATTCTCTGAGAGTAGTTATCAGTGGTTCACAATCAAGCTGGAAGGGCATATCAAGTGGGTCCTGCAGGGATTAGTTCTAGGTCTGGTTCTGTTCAATATCTTCATCAAATGATTTAGATAGAGTACACTTATAAAGTTTGTGAACTATACCAAGCTGGGAGGGGTTACGGGTGCTTTGGCGAATAGGGTTCAAATTCAAAATGATCTGGACAAACTGGAGAAATGGTCTGAAGTAAATAGGATGAAATTCAATAAGGACAAATGCAAAGTACTCCACTTAAGGAGGAACAGTGGATTACACACTGCAGAGAGGGATCTGGGGGTCATAGTGGATCACAGGCTAAATATGAGTCAACAGTGTAACACACTTGCCAAAACAAAACAAAAAAAACAAAAACCCACATCATTCTGGGATGTATTAGCAAGAGTGTTGTAAGCAAGACATGAGAAGTAATTATTCCACTCTATTGTACACTGATTAGGCCTCAACTGAAGTATTGTGTCCAGTTCTGGGCACCACATTTCAGGAAAGATATGGATAAATTGGAGAAAGTTCAGAGAGCAACAACAAAATGACTAAAGGTCTAGAAAACATGACCTATGAGGGAAGATTGAAAAAATTGGGTTTGTTTAGTCTGCAGAAGAGAAGACTGAGGGGGGACATAACAGTTTTCAAGTACATAAAAGGTTGTTACAAAGACGAGGGAGAAAAAATTGTTCTCTTTAACCTCTAAAGATGGGACAAGATGCAATGGTCTTAAATTTCAGCAAGACCTAACGGTCAGGGTAGTTAAGCACTGGAACAGATTGCCTAGGGAAGTTGTGGAATCTCCACTATTGGAGATTTTAAGAGCAATTTAGACAAACACCTGAAAGGGATGGTCTAGATAATACTTAGTCCTGCCATAAGTGCAGGGGACTGGACTAGATGACCTCTTGAGGTCTCTTCCAGTCCTACAATTCTATGAAATCCTTGGCCCATTGACAGCAGTGGATCCAGCCCAAGCTGTTACAATTACATACAGCCCTGTAGTACAAATAATCCAGGGTTACACGTCATAAGATAGATCTTATGACCTGCTTAAGTAGTTGTGACTAATACAAAGTTCAGAGAACTCTTGGAAGTTTAACCAGCTTCCACTTTCCCTTCTCTCTCTCTCTCTCTCCCTGCGGGGAAGAACTGGGTTCTTATGTACAGACCCATTTCAAATCAATGGTGAGAATGCCACTGTAGAGTCTGATGGAAAGGCTGTTGCTCTCTCCTTTAAACACAGAAGTTAGTGTGAGGATAGAAAGACTCCGATCTGAGACATTACAACTTTGTCACATGGCTGTTATGAGGGGATCAGATGGCATGAAGCTACCAATGCTAACAGCCATAGTCACATTAATAAAACCTAAAAGGCACCACTTTAAAGGCAAAGTACTTTCAACATTTCCACAGAAGGATTTTCCACTAGCTCCCAATGACAAAAAGACAGTGTCACATCTTGCCCTCCTTTTAATCAAAACAATCAACAAACAAGCTTTACACATTCTCCTCCTCTGCCCCCACCCCAAAACGCACTCCTTTACCAAGACCTTCTAGCTGCACTGGGTTTAAAAAAACACCCAGAACAGCAAAGCACTACACAGGGTTGCAGTAATTCTCAAGTGTTGACTTTTGAAGGAAGAGGGGAAGAATTCAGATTCATGTTGCCTGTTATGCTAGGAGGAAATATGTGCAATAGTGCTTTGTCTTCAAAGGCAGAAACCAGTAACTGCTTCCTTAGCAATTCTTAACCAATCCCTCTATACCACACTGTTGGGTTGCACACATCTAGCCTAAGGTTGCAGAACTACCACTGCTTTCACTACCAAGAAGCCAGGCATGAGGAGGAATTACTTCAGACAGCCAAAGCAGGTGAGTCACAGCACTGCCTCATATTTAGGCAGCAAATTCCCTCCAATAGAGCAACAAGGAGGCCCTTCTTGTTTGGATACTTCTCACCTCCTGAAGCATCTGCCTTTCAAGAGAGTCTTATGGAAACCGGATTACACAGGAGAGCAGACAGACTATAGCTATCCAGCTGGGATGCAAGTAGCTATGCCATCGCTTTGCTGCTCCTCCTTTATCCTCTTCTGGCAATGCCATCTGATGGAGCTGGTTTTCTGACAGTGCATGAACACACACGGCCCTGCTACAGCTCAGAAACGTGTTAGAAAGATTTAGGTTGCAGAGGGCTGTAACCTCCCAAGGATACAAACTAAATGCCTGCTCCTACTCAAATGAACAGAACTACCAACTTCAGTGGGAGCAGGAGAGGGCCCCCAAAAGCTGATGATCAGAGCAAAATTCCTAGTCAAGCAGTAGCAAAAAGGAGCCAGGTGATTCACGTTTCAATGCCTTTGTTTATTCCTAACATAGGTTACTCAAACCGCAGTAATGCATGTCTGCCGTACCTCCTCCTTGCACAGAGAATCTTCTTGGGTGGGGATGGCTAGAGAGAGAGAACCCAACAGAAATGAGGTGGGAGGGCACCAACTGAGGGCAGAGTCAAATGTGGATTGTATTGGGCAATTCAGCTTGAAAAGAGGTCAAAACAAAGGCAAAACAAAAAATCAAGAGAGAGCCTTCCTCAGAAGTGACCTTTTAATTGCAACCAGCTCTGTTCAAGTTCTTCAGTCTGTCAAACGCTAGCCTTGTAGGGAGAATTAATGCAATACAACCGCAGAGGATAGACAACAAAAGTAGCAGCATGTTTTAATCCTGTAGGAAAGTAGTCAGAGTCCAGGAGAAGCAGAGAGAAAAGACTCCACTCTGCTCACCCAGCACTTGGAGGCCGTGACGTGCTACGTATTATACTAGTTAAAATAGCACTAGGAGGGCCTTGATTTGCCTGTGCCAGGTTGTTTCCCTCCTTTCCCTTCCCTCAACCTCAAACTCTCTGCTCCCTTGGGTTAGGAAAGACCTTGAATCTCAAGTAAACAACCGAGATGTCTGCTGGAGATAAACCCCATGGAGAGATGGAATGTGCCTGCCTCTAAGCACCTCAAAAGGCACAGATGATAAATCAGTGATGCAATGCAGGAGATTCTTTGAGGGGGAGGTGTGTTTAAATAAATACATGGGTTAAAACAAGGAACTGAGGGGAATGTAGGGTGGTCAGGCTGAACCCTATCCAGCAGCAAAATCCAGAAGAAAGAAGGACTGGAGTGTCCACTCTGCTGATGGCAAGAAACACTTCCATAGTAGCTACAGGGCTAGAACATGAAATGCTGGATTATGGCTTACGAGAGAGCCAAGATGCTGAAATAAGTCTAGGGGAAAGGGCAGCTAGATCATTATGGTCTCAGTTCAAACAAGGTACTTAAGCATATGCCTAAATTCAAGCATGTGAGTAAACCTACTGAAGTCACCAGGACAGAGTAGTCAGTGGTACTGCCTTGCTGAATGAAGGCCAGTAAGAACATCAGGTGCTGCAAGGCAGCTAGTTACTCCTAGGACTTAGCATCATACATTCAAGTGTTGCAAGGGGAGGAAGGCATCGTGAACACAGCCAACCTTTCACAGGAACAAGCAAGGGGCCCTATTGTCCAGCCAGTGGTCACTGGCCCACACCCATTGCTGAGGAGTGAGAAATCCCTATGCTGAGGAGAAGCAGAGCTAATGGGCAGGAAGAAAAATCTGTCATTTTGTCTCCCCCCCACCAACACACACACATCCTCACTTCCTCCTCTGGCAGCTGAGCCAGAAGAGAACTCCAAGCCACAAGGGAACTCACTGCAAATAGTAAGGCCAGCCAGGCACCAGGGCTACAACCTCCTGTACCTCTCACTGAAAAATAAGTGGGCTGTCCCATTGACAGCTACCTGACAAAAAGATGATCCACTTAACTGAATGCTCAAGCAGAACAATGACTGGTAAGTTGGTAGCCAGGGCGAAGCACAAACTGATACAAACTCATGGCACTGGGAGAACAAGACAGGAAGCCGGAGTAAGTAGCAGACCCTGCAGAAAGATTCTGCCCGTTCTGTTGATGAACTTAGCAATGAAGGATGGGCTGATGACAAGTCAGAGCCAAGCATTTCCCACACAGCTGTATCAACGGTGCTCAACCCTGCCCTGAGAAGAGACTGCAAAGCACAGCAACTGCAGGGTGCCGTTGTGATATTGGTCGCTGCTCAGTAGGGGCTACCTGGACACCATCCTGCTGTTTTAAAATCTTTAATCAAAGCAGGATCCATGCAAATAATAAATAAAGTGGGAGTTAGGAGACACCAGGAGGTGAAGAGCTTCTCCATTCTCCTGCACTCCAGGCATGAAATGGGGAGGGTAGGCTCTAGATCACTCCACCTTTCAAATGCTGGAAATGAGAACGTAACACCTTCTACCATCCCATAATGCGAAGTGATCACGTGATCCTGTAGCGCGTCTAGTCTTAACCGTTTTCTTCTGCCATAGATGGGAATGGTGGTTGGACTCCAACTCAACTGCTGAAAGGGTGAGCGAATGGGGTGTACAGAGTCTAACCTGCATAATTAACTGTCCCCAGTGAGAGACACGGTAGGGGGGAGGATGTTGAAAAGATTGGGGAGCATTGTACGATACCCAGTTGGAGGGGACATTCTCCACAGTCAACTCCTGAAGGCTCAAATATGCATGATTTCACATTGGTCCCCATGAGAGAAGGTGCTTTCCCTGAAATCTCCAGCCCCTCAGAAGTCCAGACTAGGCCAAAAACAGTTGCCAATGTCAATTGTGAGGGTTGGTGAAAAGGTGCCATTGCTCCTATGGATATCAGGAAAAAACCAAACCAAACCTTGAGCAGTCAATCCTGAAGAAAGGAAAATAAAATCACATTTTGTTTAAAATTATAAATACTTTTCTGTATAAAGTTATTAAATAAATGAGATCCTTCCAGTGACGCAGTGGTGAGTTCCAGTGATGCTCCTAAGCAATGTTCCATTGTCTTTAAAAAGCCATCGCTGCTCCCTGTCTCTCTTGTCCTCAGTTTAAGTGCAGCAGGGGTTATCAATGACTAGCATGACATCAATGCCATACACTTCCAGCAGGTCCATTAGGAAGCTTCGGTCACCTTGTGGGTCCAGGCCCATGCCCCGGGCATGGTCAGCTGTCAAGGTCTTGTCCTGGCTGGCTGACACCTCCATCAGTGTCTGAAATATCCGATTGTTCTGCTCCATGAAAAACCTGCAGGAGGACACAGCCAACAGGGAAGAGGAGATGGGATTGAAAAGAAAAATGGAAGACAGATTTTCTACACTGTCCCCAGAGTCCCACTTTAAACATTCCTACCTCCTTTCCACCATGGTATTGCACATGTGGTAGGTCAATAGTGAACCTTTTACTCAACAGGCTTCAGGCTGGCTTATTTAAGCTAGGCGCTGACTCAACCAAAACATTTATTGTGGGGAATAAAAGACCAAGTGTAGAAATCTAACATATTTCTCCCCTAATACAGTGGGGGAACTGAGTGGACAAAAGCACCAAGCCACTATGCTGACCCAAATGATTTCTCCATTACCTGTTCTTGAGCCACCAGATTCTAGCTATGACTAAGCTTCAGCACCAAGCAAGGAACAGAACTTGGAGATGAAAGCTCGATTAGCCACCTCTTGCATCCCCTTTCAGGTACAGCACTGTTCCCTGGTCCCATATCCTCTCCAACCATAGTCTAGTTTTAAGTGACTCGAGCAATGAGGCTTCCCCTGTGTGCTGTGGCAGGCTGTTCATAGTCCAAAGCACCTCAGTCTTGGCAAGCTCTCCCTAATATTCACCCTCAATTTTCCTTTAGACAATTTAATCGCATTACTCTCATGCATATCCCTTTCCCACCACAGGACATGAGCAATAATAGTGTGTGGTGAAGGGCTCCATAGGAGGGGCCAGGGTCTATTTAGTACTTCAGTTGCCACGTATTTCCTCACAGACTGCAGGAACCACACAAGCATTACCCAACCCTTCACCCCAGCCTCCTCTGAAACCGCCACACATGTAACCGCCCAGCTGACAAGCAGAGGCAGTTTGCTCCCCACAGCCAGAGCACTGTCTGCATCTCAACAAGCTGTTTGGCCTCCCCCAGCATAGCCAGGAATTCTGAAGAGGGTCAGAAGATGCTGGCGTTCTAGAAATCTCTTCCATTTCCAACCCATGCTTTATGGGTCCCCATATCCCCTCCACACACTTCCAGCCCCCCAAACATCTCTATATTTGCAAGCTAAACTAGTGTGATATGAAACCAGTGAGACAACGACTGGACCCCAGGCTGCCAGTGGTGCACAGGCCCTCAGTGCGAAACCACACTTTAAAGACTCCCCGGAGCCTGGTTGTTATTCAGTGGTGCAGGGAGCAACTCACAAGATAAAGAGGTCCTCTTCACAGGAGCTGCAGTCCTCCTCCACCTCCTGAGAGTACATCAACATCTGCCTGGGAGAAGGGAGGCAAATCAAACACATGTACAAGCAACAAACCCCAGAGCAATAGCGCCAAACAGGATTCCGACTGAAGACATCACCATTTATTGAAGATAAAGGTACTAAAACCTTCATCTTTAATCTATAGATGGCGGCAGAGTCCCATGGACAGGGCACTAGGCTGGGAGTCAGGAGATCTGGATTCTACTCCCAGCTCTGCCCCTAAACCCATTGCATGACCCTGGGCTAGTCACTTCATCTCCGTGCCTGTTTCCCTTCTCACCCTTTATCTACCTTGTCTATTTAAAAATGACAGGGACTGACTAATACTGTGTGTTTGCACAGTGCCCAGCACAAAGGTGCCCTGATCTCAGTTGGAGTCTCTAGGCCCTGCTGTAATACAAACCACCACCATAAAGGTATTGAATGAGAGGGTCAAAAGAATAAACCAAAGCAGCAAGAAATCAGGAAAATGAAGCCAAGACAATTCAAAGAAAGTGAAGAGACTGAGATACTGGTCCCATCCCTCCACCACTCAGGTCCCCTCCACTACCTCTGGTCATTGAGCCGCCGATATTTTTCCTTGTCGGCACTGTTAATCTTCAGGAGTGGCTGCAGGTGCTCGTGGTGCGTCTTCACATTCTGGTTATCCACATAGACGTCGTAGAGATCTCGCTTCTCCTCAAAGATCTTTTCCGTCGTGCCTGCCGAGACCAGAGGGAGAGGAAGATTTTCAGACAGACACTCTCCTTGCAGGGTGGCTGTTCTCTCTTGCTTCGCTGTTTGATGAGAACAGGACCTGGCCACACCCACGAAGATTAAGATCTCTTCTCTTTTATTTCACAGTATATCTCACCATCAGGAGATTTTTTCAGCTTAAGTTTTAAAAGGTATCTCCTGATCCATGAGAGATTGCAGCTTGGGGTGAAGCAGTGGGGAAGCAAAAAGGCTGCTGTACTTACAGGCCACATAAGACACTTCAGTCTCCAGCATTTCTATGTCTGCCACATTCACATAGAAGAAAGGCTTGGACTCTGGAACGGTCCCCCCAATGCCAGGCAGTGAGACATTGGCTAGGCAGCAACAGCAATACACTGCAGGTGAGAGAAAGGGATAACACAATGCCCACAATATTCCCTCTCAGTAGGGTCCACAATGCCCCCTCCTTGTTTCTCTTGTCTCCATTTGCCTAAAGTGCTCCTAAACACACAGTGTTTATGGCACAGCATAGTGACATCTGACCGGCACTGAAAGGCTTACATTTCACTCTGACTCTCCCATTGGGCAACACGTTATTTCAATTCTTACTTAAATTCCTGCAGAATGTTTAGACATTCTCTCCCCCTGCACCCAGCTTGTTGGTGGGATGAAAGTCAGGCAACAGCATCTGGTGCTGCCACACAGAGACAAGAGTTCAGGTTCATAGCTCTTCGGGCCAACAAGGCCTGGGAAAAACATGCTTGCAAGAAGTAGGGGAGGGGAACCTCAGGGTTGCTTTGCAAACCCTGCCCATCACCTTCCCTAGCGGTGGTCTTGGGAGAACAGCACTGCGTCCCTCCATATCAGCTAGGAGGGGTGTGCGCGCATGTGTACAAGTCACTGTCCTTCAGGCGTGGGAAGGAAGAGGTTTGAGGGTTTTGACCTTGACGCCATACCTCTATAGCAGACAACTCCTACTGGTGGTGGTGAAAATATCAAAATGCGCTTGCGTAGCAGAGCGAACTTCCAAAGGATGAAGATCTGCTCTCCAAAGAACTTAATGAACTGAGACATACAGCCTGCGGGGTGTGTGATCTGAGGGGCAGGGGAAGAGAACGGCTCATGAGAGATGCTACAGGAACACAAAGAGATGCTAAATACAGAAGCAGAATATGGGAGCAAGTCGTAGATACACACAGCCCAGCGCCACCCACCACACTTGTGACACTAGATGCATGGGAGCAAAAGCAGCACACTGCAACAGTGGATAGTTGCTGCCTGAGATACTCAGCCTAAATAACAGGAATCTACCATGTGCAGCTTAGGGCTCAGCCCACAAATGCTGAAATGCATGGAGAAAACTCCACTAGCTTGCCTAGCAGAGAGACTTGCTATACACAAATTAGCTACTCCTACACCCGTTGGGAGCATCAGTGCACTGCATGTTCATACAAGCTGGACAGCGCCTGCCTCACCTTCATCTCTGGATACATGTATCTGTGGATGGAGGGCAGCCAGTGGACGGGTGGCTGAGAGCTGGAGGTACCCTTGCCAGCAGGAAGAACCCCCTTCTTGTCATCATAAAATGCCTCTAGGTGGGAGTAATGCCCTGGCATCTCCAGCTGGTGTCTAGAAAAGACAAAAAGTAGGAAAGATTTATGGAGTCCACAGATCCCAGGGCCCTTGCCCCCAGCCACATACGTCTCCTAGTCCATGATTCAGCCTTGGGTGCCTCAGATTTCACAGGCTGTGGCACCAGCATCATAAGCATCTGTATCTTTCAGTGCATCCAAGGACATGGCAGGGCTGATCAGGCAGGACTCTCATACTCCATGCATGGGAGAATGGATCCTGGTTTTTAACATTTAGAACAAGTTCAAACAAGATGGCGTTTTCCTGCAAGTCCTCTTTTACCCTTACTTAATTCCCTTAGCAAGCTCTGATCCTGCAGTCCCACTGGACAGCGCTGTGTAGACAGCAGAAGCATGTATGTAGCCAAGAACAAAATCTCACTGTTGGCTCTAAAAATCTTTCAAGAAACCTTTGGCAAATTGATGTTTTAAGGGACAGGAGGGAAATCAACAATTACTTTGTTCTAATACCTGTTCAAAACAAGCAATTCTCCAGCAGATTTAAAAAAAAAAGTGTTACACACTGAAATGGTCCTGTATTACTAACTCAAGTTTAATTTCTTTCCTCCATCATGATCCTCATTTCCTGTAAAACACACACACAGTTTCTTGGAAAAAGGTCTTAATGTGGCAACATTTCAAAGTCTTAGCTCAAAGCCAAAACCTTATTGCACATCCAGGGAAAATTACCTTTCAAATGACACGCAACCTGATGTTCAATGTAGCCTGGGAAACCTTCACATCCAACCATGCACACAAACATTCAGACCCTTCAGTACAGGCAGCCAATCCTGTATCCCACAGACAACTTACCGGACCTGGTTCTCCAGGAAGTGCATGTATCTATAGAGCAGGGTGTACGAAGGGGAGAGAATCCCCACAGACTTCATGCGGGCACCACGCTCTAATTCACTCTCCACGGGCATGTTTTCAAAGCAGGCCAGGCCGAAGCAGAGCCCTTTCCGGAAATAACTGGGAACAAATGTGCAACAAAAAATAACTAGAAAGGGGGAGGGTGGGAAGAGAGGCACATACACGGCAAGGTATAACAAGAAGATCCTAGGAAGGGCCATCAAAAATATCAGTTCTCCACCCCCTACATCTCCTCCTCTGCACACAGGCCTCTGCCATTTTAACCATGTCTTCTAACTCTATCGACAGCATGGTCTACATTACACAGTATTCAGAAAGCTGGGAGCCTCCAGTGCCTCTCCTACCACTAAAGACCCGACCTTTCCTAGCACTGGTGCAGTGGAACCTGTGTTAGCAATGATGGGAAAATTTTCAGACGAGAGGCTCGGGTAGAAAGCTGGGCCCAGGGAGCATAACGTCGTGTTTCCAAAGAACAGTGAGGATAACACACCACACTTTATAAAGTAAGTCAGACTAGCTGTCGTAACGATGGCCTGTTTGGCCCCCAAGCCATCTCCCAGGCTTGCACAGAACGGAAACAAACACCTCCTCTGGCCAATTGTGGAGTCTACAAGCTCTACAGCGAACAGCTGTCGGTCCTCCTTGGCCAAAGGGAGGCACCACAACTCGGGGCCCTTGAGAGCAGAGTGGGGAGGAATACGATGGGAAGGACATGAACCAGAATTCCCATTAGGAGGAGGGAGGGAAGAGGAAGTGAAATGGGGACAGGACATGATCACTACTCAACATCTAAAGGAGACATCCACGTTTTTTTAAACATGTTTTCTTCTGCGTTCTCTCTTAAAACCACAAACAAAAAAACCCTCCCCTTCCCCCGTTTTGCTCTTTTCCATCTGGCAAAGAATTTGCTCCATCCCCACCACGCCTCCTGGCCCGACTGCTGACATTCCTAATGGAGCCTGAAATTAGCAATTCTGTTTGCTTCCTTGTTTGTTCGTGCCTCATGCATTAGTGTCAGTTTACCTCTAGGAACCAGGTCTGCTCTTGTTGGCGGGCTGGCCACCAGAGCAGAAGTCATTATATGTTAGGACCTACTTTGATGCAGCAGATGCTAAATATCTGGAAAATTCACTCCAAAGCAGCTAGTTTATGGCAAGTCAATCTGGGGGGCCTTAGTTGATGGGCAGTGTTCATTTTTACTGCTTTGGACTAAGGGAGGAGGGCGTGTGTGGCTAAGGAGGATGGGAAGGAGCAGCACAGCCCAAATATACTCACATGAAATCCGACTGGACTTTGTGCGACCCACTTGCCATGGATTTGAACTCAACACCTTCTAAGTCAATGTCTTGGGGCAAACACCATTCCACCATGTTACCTGTGGGGCAAGGGAGCGATAACTTTTCATTGGAGTAGAAAAGGGTCCCACCCTCTACTAAAGATAAAGCAGCAACAAATCAACAGCAGCCAGGTTTCAACCACTTGGGTATCAAGGAGCAGTGCACTGGTAACCGTATTTTAAAAGGCAAGTTTTTGGAGCAATACAGGGTGGTTATTACATGGCCTTACAGTGAGATGGGTCTCTCCAGTACCTGAGACAGAGCACAGATGCAACCTTACCACACTCCATGTGCTGCCTGTGAGACAGACATGCTGCACTGAACACCAGTACATTGCATGAGCCTCAAGAGTTATTTCAGAACCTATTTAATGTCTTGCAGACTTGCCCCTCCAAGCCTTGCCAGGCAGCAGCTACAGCAGATAGTCCCTCCAGGTATTTGGGCAGGGCAGTGAAGGAGGGGCTAACTCTACTGATGTTCGTGCTGTGAGAGTTCTGTGGACAGAAGACTTCAGTCTCCAAAGCTGAGAATCTGACCCCTCTCCTAAGCACTGTAGTGCAAAAGCAGAGCAAAGGGAAGGATGTAAAATTAAATAGCCAAGCATTTGGTAAGTGCATCATGTTGCCATGATAAAGTCTTGGATTCAGAAAGGATTTTAGAAATCCTGTTCAAGAGAGGCAAGAAGCATAGACTGGTAGGACTGGAAGGGACCTCAAGAGGTCATCTAGTCCAGTCCCCTACAGGCTACGCAATAACTAGATCATCCCTGACAGGTGCTTGTCTAACCTCCTCGTAAAAATCTCCAATGACGGAGAGTCCACAACCTTCCTAGGCAATTTGTTCCAGTGCTTAACAACCCTGACAGGAAGTTTTTTCTAGTGTCCAATTTAAACCTCTCTTGCTGCAATTTAAGCCCATTGCTTCTTGTCCTATCCTCAGAGGTTAAGAACAATTTTTCACTCTCCTCCTTGTAACAACCTTTTATGTACTTGAAAACTGTTATTATGTACCCCCTCTTCTCCAGACTAAAGAAACCCAATTTGTTCAATCTTTCCTCACAGGTCATGTTTTCTACACCTTTAATTATTTTTGTTGCTCTTCTCTGGACTCTCTCCAATTTGTCCACGTTCTTCCTGAAATGTGGCACCCAGAACTGGACACAATACTCCAGGTGAGGCCTTATCAGCATGGAGTAGAGCAGAAGAATTACTTCTTGGGTCTTGTTTACAACACTCCTGCTAATACATCCCAGAATGAGGTCTGCTTATTTTATTTTATTTTTTGCAACAGTGTTACACTGTTCTCCACTCATATTTAGCCTGTGATCCACTATGACCTCTAGATCCCTTTCTGCAGTACTCCGTCCTAGGCAGTCATTTCAAATCTGTGTGTGCGCAATCCATTGTTCCTTCCTAAGTGGAGTACTTTGCATTTGTCCATATTGAATTTCATCCTATTTACTTCAGACCATTTCTCCAGTTTGTCCAGATCATTTTGAATTTTAATCCAGTCCTCCAAAGCACTTGCAACCCCTCCCAGCTTGGCATCATCCGCAAACTTTATAGGTGTATTCTCTGTGCCACTATCTAAATCATTTAGAAGTCAAATCTCCAAGAAGAATGGAAATTGGACTCTCTCCCCTTTCTGCCAGGCTCATGAAGGGGTATTAAAAGACCAGGCCAGAACTTTGTATGTATATTTATGGCCAAAAGTGAAAGTGTTATGATCACTACTGGTAGGGAGGAGTGTACGCACAGCACATGGTAAACTGTAGCACCAGCCATGCTCATGTGCTCATATAAATACATGCACGCCACATATACGGCCATGATATTCATGTGAAAAACGTAAGTACTGGGCTAACAAGTCTGTCGTGTACCTTTGACTGCTTCACCTACACTCTGCCAACAAATCCATCTTTGTCAAAGCTTCTAACATTCCAAGCCTCTGAGCAAATCAGCTGGCTGTATTTTTTAGTATATAAAACCTAGTTACAAAAAGGATTTCCTCCTTTTCACTAGTCCAAGGCCCAGTACATGCAATCCTCAGTTCTAGACCTGTGATATTTTAATGGTTCGATAGCCCACAAACCACAGGACAGCTGGTATTCCACCTCACACCCAAAGTGTGGGTGTGGAGACTCCACGACCACTCCTATCCTTCTTGGTGGCTCTGCTTGGGCAATGGATCGTTTCTCTGGAAGCCCATTATCTTCCTTGGTAAGACTGGTCAAACAGGAATCTTAAAGCCAACGCCCTTATACAACTTCCATGGAACACATCTCAAGCTAATTAATATTTTAAGAGCTGACTGAAATGTTTCACGGATTTCCCAACCTCCTAAGTCTACAACACAATAATTGTTGCAGCAAATACAAAAGTGCACAGATACAGAAACGATTAAGACTGAATAAATTGGCAACTGACTATCACCCCAACAAGAAAAAGTTTAATGCCTGAAATAGAAAAGAATATCTAAGAAGTCTGATCTTGGGGTGGAGATGATGAGAGAGAATATTTTTTGAGATGAAAGATGATCCACACAGAAAGACAAAAAATATTACAAGTCAATCTAATCCTAAACTCTTTCACAACAGATTTGTGGGCTACATACAGATTTTGAACCAATACAAATATTCAGGGATGAGATTTTTCCACCAAAAGTTATACTACTACAAGCCCTAGCGTGGACACAGTTATGCCAGTATGAAGGCACCTGGTATCAGTATAGCTTATTCCCCTTCCCAAACACTATACGTATATAACAAATCCACTCTGGGATGTGTGTGGGAATACATCACTTTATAGCAGTGTAGTTAAAACAGTACAACTTGTGTGTTTAGACAAGGCCTTAGATTTGGCCAAGACTTTGAGAAACAACAGCCTAAAATTTGACAACTAAATAAGTAGCTGATTTTCAAAACTAGCTTGAGCACCCAGCAGCACCCATTTGGGTCAGTAGGAGCTGTGGGGTGCTCCACATTTAAATAAGTGCCTAACTTTAGGTGACTATTTCTGAAAATCCTGGCCCTTCTTTGTATTTTACATATTGCACAAAGGAGGGAGCACATATAATTCTATTTAGCTACTGGAATTTAGTAGCCTATTTTTCTGCTCAAGTAGGCATTGTTTCCAATAGGTTTTGGGGCCTGGTGAGAGAAATAAATACAGCAAGTTAATTACAATAACAGCAGAGATTTCACGTGCATCCATTCTGTTCAGAGATGGGGAGGCCAGTCCTAGGCTGTCTTGTCAGCAATGTCATCACACAGCTAACGAAAAGTCACTACAACCAAGCAAGGAAGTGGGGATAAGGACTCTCCGGCAGACTCGAGTGTGTGTGTGTATATATATATATATAGAGAGAGAGAGAGAGAGAGAGAGAGACCTATCTCATAGAACTGGAAGGGACCCTGGAAGGTCATCGAGTCCAGCCCTCTGCCTTCACTAGCAGGACCAAGTACTGATTTTGCCCCAGATCCCTAAGTGGCCCCCTCAAGAATTGAACTCACAACTCTGGGTTTAGCAGGCCAATGCTCAAACCACTGAGCTATCCCTCCCCCACAAAGGGGATTTCTCATTTGATGATGGTAGCGCCCAGAGACCCCAATTAGGGCTCTACTGTGCGAGGTGCTGTACAAATACATATGAAGACAGAGCCTTCATTGATGTACCTGGGCCTTTTAGGTAGTGTACAAGGCTGGCAGAGGAAGCCACTATGATAACGCCTGTGGTTTGTGTTTATATGTATCCACTTTTTAAAATTTATAACTGTTTTTAAAAAGACGCGAGATGCTCCTTCCCTGAAGAGTTTAAGGAAGTAGATCAGGGCTCCCTCAACCACAAGTTGTGGTTAGCGCCAAGTTCCCAAGTTCTCCCGCAGGTTCCTCTTTCAAACGCAATTGAAAGTCTAATGCTCATAATGAATCAACTACTGATCTTCAGCTGCACAGTTAATAGTAATACATTATCATTCCACAGCACCTTTCAGCCTAAGTACCTTCAATTAGTTAAGCCTCAAATATCACTGCGGGGGTTGGCAAGTATTATCTCCATTTCACGGATGTGTAAACAGACAGAGGTTAAGTAATACACCCAGTTCCACAAAGCAGGTCAGTGGCAGAGCAAATAGAACTAGACCCCTGTCCTGTGCTTTAGCCACTGGAGATCAACATGCTCACACCAGAATAAACTCATTCAGTTGCACTGTTTTCTAGGATCTTCCATTAAAAAGAACATTAGCCACCAACACCTGTACTCCTGGGCAGTCGCTCTCACCACCTTGCCCTGTGCGATGACGTGGCAGTCATGGAGCAAGCAAAGAGATAAAAATCAGTCAGGCGAGATGCTAGAGCAAACAAAGGAGCGACTTTTCCCACAGGCACAAGCTTAGTTGCCCACAGACAGGAGGGAGGGGGAAGGGAGAAGCCTCTGAAAGAGCAGGAAGCCTATCCCGTTCCCTGACCATGCACAAAGCAGCTCCCAGGCTGGTGAGGAAGGACTTCCCAAGCAGCATTCAAACAACTTGAACTTTAGAGCACAATGCGAGGCTTTAAAGAGAGAAGCTCGCAGGTTCCTTGAAGAACTTTTGTAAGCCATTCGTCAGCACCAGGATAAATCAGAAACAGCATCAGCAGCTTCTGGAAGGAATGGTGCCAAAGAAAGTTTCCCTTGGAACTTTCTGCACTATTCCTCTTATTTTTGGATGCTCCTAGAAGCTACTGTGACACCAGCATTTAGCTTCTTTATTAAAGTAACCATCTGTTCATGGGGGTGGGAGTGGCTGGGGGGCATCACACACAGACATGAAGATCTACGTGTTAGTGAACACATTTTTAGATCTATACACTCCCAAGCAGTATCTGCAACACAACACTGCAATGCTGTGCTAGTGCCTGAGAACCAGAAAGTGAAACTAAACATGATTTAGCTCAACTTGGAGAATGAAAGAAATACAAAAAAGAAACAAAACAGCTTAATAACGGTGAATTGGACTTTTTCAAAGCAGTTATTGGTTCACTTGTAGGCCTGATCCTCCACTTGCAGGACCAGTAGTCTGGCCACTCAAAGCCAGCTGAAGGACTGGGGCCTTCGCAAGCTACAGTGTTATTAAGAACACTACTGACTTATATCGGTATAATAACTACATCGCTCAGGGATGAGAGAAATCCACATCCCTGAGTGACGTAGTTATATCGACTTAACCCCCCCATGTAGACAGTGCTATGTCAGCAGAAGAGCTACTGACTCTCAGGGAGGTGGATCAACTTCACTGACAGGAGAGTTCTCTCCCGTCGACTTAGGCCTGCTCTATACTACGGAGTTAATTACATCAATCTAACTCTGTAAGCGTCTACACTAAACTGTAGCTCCTATTGATGTAACTCGCCCACTACACCGACCTAATAACTCTATTTCCACGAGAGGCATAGCGCTTAAGTCGATTTAGTTAAGTCGACGCAGTGTCAGTGCAGACACTGTGTTGCTTACATTGACTGTTACTGCCTTTCAGAAACCGTCTCACAATGCTCCATGTGCATTGGACATGCAAAAGTGATTTAATTACTGCGATGGCTGTACGTCAACATAACTTAGGTTGACTTCATTTTCTAGTGTAGATGTGCCCTTAGAGCGTCTTTATTAAAGCAACACAATGGTGCAGCTGCACCAATGCAGTATTTTAAGCGTAGGCTTGCCCTACATCCCAAACTTACTACCAAGATAGTTGGCTGCCCACCACAATCACATAAGTAGCGAGAGACGTAATTTGACCTGCTCCTATTTCTTTTAGAGTGCGCCACCTGGAAACAGTAATGGGGCAGCCAGCACTGTGCGCAACATTCCAAGATGCCAAACATTGACAAGTTCGATACAAGTGCCCCTCAAAAAATGCGAGACTGCATCTCTCTTTAGCCTGAAAGATCCCACAGCAGTGCTTCTCTTTATCTTGTCCCTCCTGTGTCTATCCTACAGGTGAGCCAAATCTGGACTCCATGCTGTTTCTGGGTACCCAATAAAGCCACACAAAAAACACCTTTTCCCCGCTCCAGCTGGCAGGATGACCAACTGTGGCTTCTCCATTTGGGTTTGGATTTTGGGAATCCGAGCATTCACAACCTCCAGGCTTAATTACTGTAATTCCCTCTACCTAGATATGAAATAGCTGATCTTACAACAGTTCCTGGTGGCTCGGGACATAGAAACCCATCTGTTCAGCAAAGCAGGCCTCTGACAGCACATCACCCACAGTGCTCTACTCTTCACTAGCTCATGGAATTCCAGGTCAAATTCAATGTTTCAGTCTTCACCTTGGGAGCAAGACGACAACCTTCATGGGATGCTCCTGTTAAGTGCTGGTGGTTTTCGTGCTTTGTGTAAATTCACTAACATACCAATGTTGTCAACTGGCCACTGGATGTCACATTACCAAACTCCAAGTGAAAGTAGCAATGATAATATTTCCTCAAACCACCCTTTTCAGGACCAAAAAAGAACAGTTGGGCCAGTCCTCCAAATATGGAAAAAGCAGTTTACCTCTCGAGGACCCTCAAAGACCATCACATTGACATCATGGCCCTCCAAGAAACACGCGCAAAAGACAACAACAAAGCTGCCAGACATAAAATCTCATGGAATGGGGGGCTGTCCACCATCTGTTTGACATTATCAGAGACATCCTCCCAGTGAAGCAGGCAGGATTTCGCCGGAGGAGGAACTGCTGTGACCAAGTAGCTTCACTCACCGGCCACACTGAGGCAGGATTACAACAGAAGTTGAAGACAGGAATCACCTTTGTTGATCTGTCCTCGGCATATGACACCGGCTGGAGACAGGGCCTCCTCCTCAAGGTTTCCAGCGTCATTCACTGTCAGCAAACGATCCGCCTCTTGGCAGCAATGACCGGGGACCGCTGGTTTAAGGTACACCTTAATGGCCAGATCAGTAGACCAAGGACTCTTCACTCGGCATCCCTCAGGGCTCTGTCCTGGTCCCGATACTTTTTAATCTATACACCATGGATATACCAGCGATGGAGTTGAGGAAATTCATCTATGCGGATGACATTGCCCTAGCTGTTCAGCATACAAGCCTCCATACCATCAGCTGCACCCTAAACCGAGATCTTAGCACAATGGCTGATTATTTCCAATGCTGGAAACTTAGGCCTAACCCGAAAACAAACATGGTGACCACTTTCCATCTGAACAATAAAATGGCTAATACCAAACTCGTGGTGCAGTTCTGCAGTGAGAGCATCAGCCATGAGGCTAACTCAAAGTATCTCAGTGTTACACTGGACTGGAGTTTAACCTTTCGACAACATCTCGAGAACACCCGCTATAAGGTCAGGTCTCATGCCGCACTTATCAGGAAATTGGCCAGAACATCATCGGGCTCCAGTCCATGGACCTTACAAACCGCAACAACTGCTTTGGTACATTCTGCAGCTGAATACTGTGCACCAGTGTGGTCTCACAGCAGTCACACTAAACGCTTTGACACTCAACTCAATAACTCCATGCGCATAGAGTCGATTTGAGCGTTCCTGACACTGGTCGATTGGCTCCTGGTCCTACTGCACATCCAGCCTCCATAGATTAGAAGAGCTGTCCAGACATCTCACTTTCTCAACCACGTCAATGCAAACACAAAGACCCTGCTGCACGATGACCTGCAGAACCCACCAAAGACAAAATTAAAACCCCGCAACCTTCTATGGGTCCGCATCAAGACTCTTACACTTAACTTTTATGCTGAGGCTAAATGGAGAACCACAGGGAGCGTTTCGACCACTCAAAACAAACAGCTCGTTGTTGACCCTGTCAAGGAACCACCGGGTTTTGATTTATGTTGGAAAGACTGGTGCAGATTGAATTGCATCAGGACATCTCCTGGGAGATGTGGACAAACCCTCTTTAAATGGAAAATGAGGCAAACACCTGTAGGAGACTGTGGTCACCAGGCACAAATGATGGAGCACATCATTTCTGAGTGTCCCCTTTGTTCTTTCGCCAGGGGCCTGAAGGACATTCACCAGCTCACTGCTGCAGCAAGGTCCCTACTATCAAATCTAGATATAAATTTGTAATTGTTGTTACCTCCCCAAGCCATACGAAAGAAGAAGTCTTCCTCTTCAGCGTCCTCCATGGGCTTGGCACAAGTTACCCAGGGGACCATCACACCCTGCGTGGTCGTGACCTTCTGTGATAGCCAGGTTCCTGTGGTATTATGGGACTGTCAACCTCAAGAGCAACGCTTGTGCACACAGGAGACCAAACTTTATTGGCTACTGCCCATAACTTACTCCCAGAAGAGGTCAGGATACACAGAAACTTCAGGGTATTCAGAGCAAAATGCAAAACTTACTTCTTTGATCCAGCCCTTCTGCCATAGCCACCCTGGCCCTCTCACACAAAGCCACAAGCCAGTCACTGCTGACTGAAGGAAAGAGATCACTATCTGAAGTGTATGTACAAACATATACATAAGTGATGTATATAAGACCCTAGATCGAGGCAGACAGAACAGCAGCACAGCATGTGTGAATGTATATGGCAGGTATGCTCTAACCTACCAACAGGAAGTTAATAATGGACAACAGCAGATGCAGTGATGGGCTAGCAATGAAGGGGTTAGCATTTTCTGTAATCTCAGTGTCATGGTTCAGCATTGCTTACTTAGGTCAATAACAGAAGAGAATTAATACCAAGTTTGTGTAGGACTGAGCAAGATCCCAAGTGTGTGATGAAAGACAGTTGAGAGATAAGTTCACCACTCCTTGGGAAAACAACATTAATCTCTTAAGCACCAAACAAAAGAATCAGAGTCACCTGTGCAGACAGAACTCAAGACAGGTATGACACCAATAAATATGTAGCAGAGCTGTAACTTGTTGGGTACAGTCAGCAGAAGTCAGGAGGCATGGATCAGCGTTCACGTCGCACTCCCTGTCAATACCCAGCCCAAGCTGGGAAGCTAATAATCCAATCAGCAGACCAAATTCGGTGATGAATCCTGGTCACATGCCACCTGAGGCACGTTGCTCATATACTAAGCAGCAGCAGCACAAGTCAATGCTCTACATGCCCATCAAGGGATGTAATTTACCTCTTCCATACAGATACTATTGCTAAGGCTAAGATTTTGTCAGGGATATATTTAGTAAAAGTCAGGGACAAGTCACAGGTAATAAACAAAAATTAATGGAAGCCCATGACCTGTCCCTGACTTTTACTAAAAATATCCCTGACAAAATGGGAAGGGAGGAGTGTCCAGCACCCACAGCTGCTGGGGCTCCAGGGTCCGTCCCCCCACCCACTGCACAGCAGCTGGGAACTCCGGGGGACCCCTACCCCACACAGCAGCTGGCAGCTCCAGGGCCCCCTGCTGCCTGGGTGCTGCCCCGGGGCTGACGTGGAAAATGTCACAGACGTCTCTGGAAGTGACAGATTCCGTGACATAATCATAGCCTTAACTACTGCTACTAGACATAGTTTTCTAAAGTTATTTGTTGTAGAGAAATATGAAGAGCGATTGTTTTCCCCCTTTGAAAAGTTGCATGTGGACAATAGAGGTCAAATTTGACCACTTCCTTACATCCCATTTTCACTATTTCCCTGTGAATTATATTGTATAAGTGGAAGCACTTAAGTACAACCCTCCACAGCAGATAAAACCAGCACCAAAGACAAGATGTTCTGGTACGTTACCCGCCATTACCCAGTACTTAAAAATACAGCTGGAAAGTAGTCCAGCTTCTGCAGAACCACTTTTCACTCTGTGTGCCCAACTGCCTACTCACAAAATGGCAGAGGAGTTTTAGGAAAAACGGAGGTTTGCCCAGGGAGACTCTAATCATATTTAACATCACACTTATTTGGCATGCTAAACCCCACCCCCTTGATTATTATACTGTGGGGTCCAATACACTGTCGTAACACCACTGAGATCACCTATTTTGGTTGCACCTTAGAGAAAGCCACCTCCTGCACTAACAAAATTAAATCCTAGGGCTAACCCCTATTTCCCATATGCCCTCTTCTCCCACTTACTTATTCTGATGTGGCAACACACCTACCTACGTACATTCTCCGCCCTGCCTCCCCTTATGCATGTGCAGAATCAGTAAAAAGGCAGTGAATCTAGTGAGAATGGAAGTCAAAGATCTTGAATTCTTATCCCAGCTTTGCCACTGACTTGCTGCACGGTCATCAGACCGTGTTTCCTCATCTGTACTACTCTTCTACCTATTTCACAGGAATTCTGAGAGGCTTAATTCCTTAACGTACATAACGCACTTGAGATTCCTAGAAGAAAGACGCTATAGATAAGCAGAGTGTTATTAATCTGCACAGGTCCCATGATGAGGAAGGGAAAGCAACACCAAGATCTCAAAGTTGCATGAACGGAAGTAAATAGCACTTTGTTGCACTATACTCAGCAAATATAATGCAAGCCACAGGAAAACAACATGCATGCTGGGGAAGTGGTCAGATACTGCAGTGATGGTGGCTATGTTCATCACCATCTAACACACTGTATGTGCAGCAAGTGACTGTTTGTAGCCACTGTTTGGTGGGTGAGGCTTCCATGGCTTGCCTCAACTCACTACCAATAAATACCTATGGGGAAAACAGGGACACACGGTATATTTTTTTCCTGTGAGAGAAAGCTGCAGAGACCTGCCTCAGCTCATCACCAGAATAGAGGGTGCTGAAGTGGGGAGAGATTCCCAGGGCTTTTCCATCACCCAATGAAGATCAGTGGGTGATGGGGAGGATTTAAAGAGGAGGAATGTCACAATCTTTTCTGAAAGAGGGGGAATATAGCAGTGTTTTCTGGGAACCGGCTGCCCTCCACCCCCCAACTCATCACAGTGATGATCAGGCTGCTGAGCCAGGGAGTGGGGGAGGGAGAGAGTAGGAGAGAAAGAGATTACCACACGGTTTCTCGCTCATCCCCCTGTAGGCATGAGCACTAGATGTGTGAGGTGTGCAATATTTCCCTTGAGAAAGGACCTGTTGCGGCATCCCCAACTCATCACAGAGATGACCAGGCTGCTCAACCCGAGGGGTGGGGGGGAAAGGAAGGAAGAGGAGCAGGACCTGCGGAGGCCTCCCCAACTCACGACAGCGATGACCAGGCTGCTCAGCCTGGGAGCGCGGGGGTGGGGAAAGAGAAGCGAGATCCCCACAGTCTCCCCCATCCCCAGCAGGCACATCGCCGGGGTGGGGGTCCGGGAGGAGGCGACAGGGGGCAGCAGCGCTTCCCATCACAGCGGAGCCCGGCTGCTGAGCCCGCGGGGATGGATGCGGGAGGGGCTCCAGGGGCTCCCCCCCCGGCAGCGCATGGAGGGGGCGCAGCATCCCCGCGGGCCGGGCCGCCCTTACCGGAGCGGGGATCGAAGGTGACCACGAACACCGCCACGATCTGGTCCGCCTCCGCCTCCGGCCCCCGCGGCAGCTCCCCAGGGCCGCCCCACGCCGCGCCGCCCCCTGGGGCCAGGCTCCAGCCGCCCCGCTCCGGCTCGGGCTGCGGCAGGGAGACCGCGGGGCCCTCGGCCCAGAAGAGCAGCGGCGCCTCGTCTGCCGGCTCCACCATGGCCTCGGCCCGCCGACTGCGCCGCGGAGAGCCGGGCGGGCGCGCGGGGAAGGGGGGAAGGGGCGGGCGGCCGCGGAGCAGGGGGCGGGACTGAGCCCGCTTGGGGGCGTGGCTTCCGGGCTGTGAAAACGCTCTATCTCGCAGCCCGCTTGGGCCAACCGGGCCGTCAGATAGGGGCCGTTCACAGCCAGACACGTGACCGCGCGCTTCCGGGCCGGGGTGTGTGGCGCTGTTTGGAGTCGCAGCGGGGCAGCGGCTGGTGTCGCGCGGCGCGTTCCGGGGCCTGCCGAGAGCGCTTCGGAGCAGCGGAGCTGTCCCCTTGGGGGTCCCCAGGGCGCTGTAGCCGCGCTGGCGTTCCTCTTTGCTCTGGGTGTTCGTGCATCACTGGCTGGGTCACTTGTGTCTACATGGCAAGCCTTGATTGAGGGCGCTGGTGAGCGCTCCAAAGCTTACCAAGGGGAGCCAGTGACATTACCCACAAGTACAAGCAGCTACATCACCTGCTCGGCCCTTCAGCACCACGGGTCTAAAAGGACAGAGATGAAAACACACTTCGGTCCTGACCCTGCAAACTGCTTTGCATAAGTGGGCTGAAGTGGAGGGGTCCAGCAGTGCAGTGTCATTTACAGGACTGGGGCCCTAAATCAGTGGTTTTCAAAGCTGTGCTCTGTGGACCCCCCACAGGGGTCCACAGACTATGCCTAAGATAAGATTGCCAAAGGGGTCTGCACTTCCATTTGAAATTTTGGAGGGGTCTGCAAATGAAAAAAGGTTGAAAACCACTGCCCTGGATAGATTTGACATACTGGGTGCTATTCAAAAGTAAATGCTGTATTGTAGTATGATGCTACTGTGCTATTGCCTAGACTATTTTTACTATAGTATTATTTTTCTTGCTCTTTGTTTTAGGATATTTATATCCATCCCCATTGTATTAGGTGCCATTACTTAAACTTAGAAGTACATCAGTTCCCTCAGGGAAGAAAAACTAAATTCTCATCTTCTTTCCTCACAGATTAAAGTTCCTTTCTTAAGAGGAATTAAGTCTACATTGTTTGTTTCCTAGAGCGTGCAGCTGGGGCCACAACTCAGAGATGAGTTTTATACCCCAAGAGAGGAGAAACTGCTGGATTTCAAGTGACCTGGAGTTTGTGCAAGTCAGTTTCTCTACTGAGATTAGTATCCTCACAACCTGGAACCTAAACTGTCAGTTTCATCATCCCTGTTAAATGCAACTGGCATAGTGGGATGTGCAATCAGAGAATTATAAATATGGGTTATTTATACTGTACCAGGAGATGTTAACTTTTCAGTGGCGTGCACTGTAGATCGTATAGATAGATTAGATTATAAAATTATTTTGATATTATTTTTTGGGGGAAAAAACAGATATTTGTGCCACTGATCCAAACATTAGACTGTCATTTGCTGCAATATTTCTGAACTATATTGTCTGTGCTAATATAGGTCCTGATCCTGACAGTGGATGAGTGTGGGCACCCCATTATACCAACAGAGAGCCCGATTGAAGTCAGTATGGACTCCTGCACAGACCTCTTTGCAGAATTAGTGCTTAAGGATGTAGTTTCCTTGGGGCTGTGCCTTGTGACTTCCACTGTGTTATGCATAACACTGAGTACTATTAACACTCCATATATATTAATAACAATTAATACAAAGGTAACCAAAATAGACATAGCGATTGAAGTGTAATCTGGCTAGTGCAAAGGACAGAGATCCAAGACTCCTAAATTTCTGGCTCTACTGCTGATTCTTTTTGGGAACTTGGAAACGTCTGTGTTTCTTGAAAAAGTCACTTAATCTTCCTGTGCATTATTATACCCATCTTTATAATCCTAACAGAGAAGAATCTAGAGGCCCTGGTGGATGCTCTTTCATCCCAATTAGGCTGAATTCCCAACTAACAATAGAACTCTTTTCAGAAGAAATGCTACTGTCTGAGTCGCTGTAGAGCTCTACTGAGCATGGCATACTAAATCCGCCCATGGAATTGAGCAGAGGCAATATCTGCACTAGGGTAGAAACAGAACCTATTGCCTGCTCCACGTCAGTGCCCTCAATAGCTAAGAGATGCTCATCAGGAATAGTTGGCTTGGAAGTTGCAAGCTCACCATTGGGGGAGGCAGTGATGACTGAAATGAATTACAGCTACAGAGGGACTGAAAGCTGTTTTTAGAGGAGCACACAGAATCAGGATAAGATTGAAACACAAAAATCTAAGAACTACCAAGGCAATCCAAAAGCAACCATGTTGAGTGTAATTACCATCCTTATTAAGCAGCCATCATTGTCATTAAATATCATTAGGCTTAAATCAGTTCCCTTGGAGACTTTCTGATTAATTGGATTACCCAATTAAGCAGCCCAAATTAAAAGGAAGGTATTGTCATAAAATTCTTAATGGTCTAACTTTTTTCCTTTGGAGCTGGTCTGGATATGCAATACACCATTCAAAAGCTCATGATCCATAGATGTTAAAAGTGGCTTTGGCATTTCAAATTGATCAAGTGGTGACCAGCTGCTATGAACTTCAGATCAGGTAGATTCAATATTGAGAAGGTGCACTGTTTGTTTCACAAAACCTATACACAGGTTTACTTAGCAGCAGCATGTGGTATTTAGCCTTCGGCCTTTTCTGTGGAAGGTGACTTGTAAAGGGGAAAAAAAGTGGCCTGTTTTGCTACTGAATGAGGCTTAAAGAAAGGCCACTCCTGCATATATTTACACACATACTTAGCTTTACACTCCAAGTAGCCCCATTGACTGCAACAGGACTACTTACATATTTAAAGTTAAGCACATGCTGAAGTGTTTGCAGGACCAGGGAAAAGTCTGAACAATTATCTAATTTTTCATATTAGAAATACCAAATATTGAGTTCTGGTTTTTGTTGGAAAAATTCCTCCCAGGACTAGAGCAATTATAACATCTTAGGAAACCGAAACCTGAGTACATTAAGAGCTGAAGCAATTTTTAGACATACATACAGTTTAAAACTCAAGGCCAAATTCTCTGCTTGAGTAACTTCATTGAAACCAAGGGAATTATGCCAGGAGAGAATCTGGCTTCTGTGCTATTTGTTTCTGTTAACACATATTTAATTCAAATAATTGAAAAACAATTGGGCAAAACGTGTTGTTTGAAACAGATTCAAATATCCCTGTACGTCTAACTGAGGGCTGATAAATCTTTTAGCCAGTTCTACAGTCCTC
Organism: Platysternon megacephalum; assembly: GCA_003942145.1. Taxonomy (NCBI): domain Eukaryota; kingdom Metazoa; phylum Chordata; order Testudines; family Platysternidae; genus Platysternon; species Platysternon megacephalum. The sequence goes on from QXTE01000173.1 coordinate 2,866,686, forward strand.
CAAAGAGTTGTCCAGCAAACATAGGAGGTCAAGACTTGTTATTTCCAATATACCACAACAAGCAAGGGTGAACATCCTTTTATGCCTCCTTTATATGGTAAAGAGAAACAAAAAGTAGTAACAAGCCTTCCCCTCCTCCTCCTTTTTCCAGTCACATGTCCAGTTTTCTTCAGTAAAGCCCTTTATGATATGGGATGGTTTGGGAGACAGGGGACTGACAATTGGGGGATGAGGTTTTTCATCTCTAGGTCACTAGTTCAAAGCTAGTTAATAGTGACTGGAAAAGGAAATTATGTATTTATTGGCTTAGATTTAAAATAAAAGATTCCTACCCAAGTTCTAGTCACCCTAGCACATCATTAAGAACACATTGAAACCTCTCCTCCCCCGCAGCATTAAAGTAGCCATTTCACAAGAACTCATCCAGCCAGACACCTATATTCCAGCTTTTCACCATTGTGGGAAGTATACCCTCAGCCCTCTCCAAAACCCTTCCCAAACAGGTGTCTTTGACAGTGTGCCCAGAAGGTCACTGAATCTGGGCTATGAATTTCAAACTATGCAGGTGTGGGGGTTTGAGAGCCATTACAAGGAAGACCCTGCTAGCTGCCCGGTCTCTGGGGATCCAGCTTGGGCACCCCAGCTGACTGCAGTTGTGATAGTATGGCCTAAGAGAGAGGTGATCCCTCAAGTAAGTCAGTCACAGGCCATTTATGGCTTCATAGGTCATAACCAACACCTTAAAGTCCTCCCAGAGACCAATAGGCAGCCAGTGCCCATCCCGGAGCACTGGTGTCATGTTGCCAGCAAAATGCCTCATTCAACAAATGAGCCCCTGCATTCTACACCAGCCTCAGTCTCTGAATGGTTTAAGGAGTAGCCGCATGTAGAGTTCATTGCAATAGTCTAATCTTGAGATAACAAAAGTGTGGATAACTGGGGCAAGGTCCACATCCAAGAGGAAAGTTCACAGTCTCCTAGCCGGCCGCAGATGGTAAAAAGCTGACTTGGTCACTGCTCTGTTATCCTCTGATAGCTATTTAGTAGCCCATATAAAATGGGTTAATCACTGGTACAAAAACCTAAATTACCACCCCTTTTATTAGTAGTCAGCTCACATTGCTAGGACTGCATGGCCCTCAACTGAACTCCCCTCTCCCTCCAGGCCCCCTTGGTATGTATGTGTGTGGGGAGGGAGGGGAGATAGGGAACACATGCACTGCTTATGCCAGAGCTGTACCTGTTCTGTGGCTAGAGGATTCCCCTTTTTCATGCTTGCCATTCTGGCAGCTTTCCCCGGCACTAAGGGAAAAAAGCCATTGTAGTTCCCAGTTCATTAAAATTCTATATTCCTCTTCAAAAACATGCACTTCACAATGGCACACAAAATCCTTGGTTTCTAAGGACAGCCACAAAGAGAAGGGCCATTGTCCTACTCCTGGGTGGGTGAGAGATGAACGACTCCTCCCCTCGGTGGGCGATCTCACACTATACATTCACAGACTTGACAAGGTTCTTTAATCTTTAGCTGCTCAAGCACCAGGAAGCTGGAGTTGTGAATCTTTTCCTTGACCTTGTAGAGCAGTGGTTCTCAAACTTTTATACTGGTGGCCCCTTTCAAATAGCAAGCCTCTGAGTGCAACCCCCCACCCTTATAAATTAAAAACACTTTTTAATATATTTAACACCGTTATAAATGCTGGATGTAAAGTGGGGTTTGGGGTGGAGGCTGACAGCTTGCAACCCCCCATGTAATAACCTTGTGACCCCCTGAGGGGTCCCAACCCGCAATTTGAAAACTCACTCCTGTTGTAGAGGCCCGTATACAGTCTTGTTCTCCCTCCCCTCCCGCCCCCCTTCAAGGTCTAACACATTCTAAATAAGGCTATTGAATCTCTCCACATGGATTACAGCACTTGCTCAAAACAATGTACTACTCAGTCAGTGAGGCTAAAGGGAGCCCTTAGAAATGGGACTCAGATATTGGTCCTGTAGCCAAAGGACTAATAATTGACAAAGATAGGGGCTACCTATCTCGTCAGACTAATGCAAAATAAAATAGACAAGCTTTCAGGAAATGCAGCCTCTTCATTAGGCTCCGGGAAACTGAGTGAGGGACAAGAATTAGAAAGTAAGGAGAAGGTGTGTAGGAAAGTGTAGCTGTCCCACCGGGCTGTTTGCAAGCTTGTAGCTCTGCTACACTACCATCTAAGTCTATGACAAAATGGAATTGCCTTTGACTTCAATAGGAGCAGGATGGGCCCCAGCAATTGTAAACAGGTGATGCTGAGTTCTAATTGTCACCTATTAACAATGGTACAGCTGCAGGCTGGTGGTTATAAATGCTGTGGGAGCAGCAGTAGTTGGTAGTTTCTCACTAAGAATGGGCTTTGCTAGAAAATATTTGGTAACTGTCTGAGGGCCTCCTGCTTTTACAGCTGTATGTAACATAGTACTTTCTCTTAGAAATGTAGTGCCAAGGAGCTAATGGGAGTCACTATACCTGGCTTATCAAGTAGTATAATGTGATTTGTGTATCTGTTGTGGGAAGTGGATGGAATATTTAGTAACTCTTTTTGGTGGAGGGGAGATACTCTCTATGCCTCATCCTGATCTTATTTACACAGGCTTAATATCACAATAACACTTCATTTGGGCTATTGCTGATTTACACCAGTGAGAGTAGGACCAGGATTTATTTTACAAAGGTTGAACTAAGCTCTGAATGGATTTTTTTTGCGGGGGGGAGGGGGTAATTCCAAGTTATTTTCCCTTACTTAGTATAGTCAAATGACTGTTATGATCAATCTAAACTCCTGTATATGTGGGGTTAAGGCTACAAATCTGATATCTGAAATAATGAATCTCCTGTGGAAGAAATAGGGTGGCTACTTACAATCAGTCCTGTAAAAAACACTCAGTATCCCCTTTTACTGATCAAATAGGCCGGTATCAATTGTATTCATTCTGTGTCTTTCTAGCTACAATGGATGACTGGGACGAGAGTGATGAACTTATCCAGAAACTGGATTTTTCCAGCTGCGCTGAAGAGAATGAGATGGAAGAAGACAGTAGTATACAAGAAGAGGCTCCCCAAAGTTCAAGCCCCCAGAAGAGCTGGGATTTTCAGAGTTGGAGAGTTAACAGTCTCCTTGCAGTAACCCCCAAAAGAAAAGTCGGTGATGTCTCTCTGACTCGTACTAAAGCATGGGTGAGTCCCACTGTGGACTCTGCTTCATCCTTGAGAAAGAATGCTGGTCCTGCCTGGGAATGTCCTGGGACTCCACTGCATTACGTCACCTGGAGAAAACTGCAGCTGTGTGACACCCCGCACACTCCCAAGGCAAGGAAATGTCTCTATGCCCATTTGAAAATATGTTGTAGTAAATATATTGCAAGAATTACATTAGACAGGTGATAAGCAGGGGCTACTGCCTACCGTGTGGAACGTGCTTGTTTGACTGCCACCTTATTGGTTCTCCCCTCTGCCTCACTCCCAGTTTGTATGTTTTACCCGCTTTCTCATCATAAACGTAGACTGAGCACTGGAAGGCAGGGGCTAGTTCTGTTTGTGAACCACAAATGTCTCTTCCCTGGAACAAATGTTTGGGGAGTGTCTAGTCCAGCATTAACAAACATGCTTAACTACCTTGAGTTAACTGGCAATCAATTAGCTTGGCTAAAAAGAAATCCCTTACCCTTCGATGTATCCTTAGTGTTGAGACCCCCTTAGGCATTCTGTGTATCCAGGCAGCTCCCACTTAAAACAAAGCTTAAGCTCAGTACGAAGAAATGCTCTTTATAGTGGTGAGTATTTAGAACTCTCTACCACTGAGGTAGATTAATTGTTCTTAATAGGATTCAAGGAGAAAACAGACCATTATTTGGACATACATAGTACTTGGAAGCAAGATGCTGCAGTTGATTACTTATTCCTAGTTTCCAGATTGTTCTTTGGATCGTTAAATGGAACTTGCTGTTAGCAAGAGCTGGCTAGAAAAAGGGAAACTTTCATGAAATGTAATGGTATTTGCCATTCATTGTCAAATCTGAAACACCTCTAACCAGTTTCTTCTGTCCAGCTACGCTGATACTTCTGTGCACAAAACTGAACTGTTTATCAAAGTTGGGGTTGGGTAGGAATCATTCTCATGGCAAACTAGCTTTGTATGAGCCCTTAGGGGGTGGAGTTAGGAGAGGAATGTGGTGGAAGCACTAATCGCCTTCCTCTGGCTCACTGATAAAAGATACTTGCGTGCAATAGTTACAAAGTTAAGTTTCCTGGAGAAGGTCATTGATTAATTTTGGTCCTTATTTTCTGTTCCCATAGAAGTTCCTGAATGAGTCCCCTATAGGGTGATGTATCAATAAAACAGACAGTGCTTCCCTCCTGTACTGGTGGAGACCTGGAACTCACTGTGTCCTCACAGGACTTCTCTGCATTGTTGTAAATGCACAGATGTCCCTTTGCATGCTATGACTCTCAAAGGCCGACTAGGGGGTCACACCATCACACCCAGTATTTCTTTCTCAATTGACTGGCAACTAGGTTGCTCCTTTGGTTGAATGGAGCACAGCAGACCCAATTCCTTTAATGCTTCTTGGTACAGGTTTTTTTTGGGGGGATAGGATTTGGATTTCCACCTGGCCAGTAGATCCAGGGACTAATGGACATCAAAGGGCTTTTGCTTTTGTTTTTGGATCTCCTTGTAGCTCTCATGGATTATGGGTGGTGAGGAACAGATGTCTTACGACAGATAGTGGATGGGCAAACTAAACTGCTATCTAGGATGATGTTCTGGTGTCCCACTTCTGACTTGCAACATTCCCTTACTCCAATTTGGACACACACTACTCCTTGGAGCATTAGAGAACTGGAGTAGGAGCTTCCTTAGGCTTAACTTGAGAGCTTGGCATAATGAATCTTCCTCTCAAGTGTTAGATGTTAGCAAACCACAGAATTTTAAACAGTCTGACAAAAATCTCTTTCCTCAATTGCACAAGTTTATTTTCTTGTCTTGTGATGACATTCTGCTAGTTCTCCAAGAAGTCCTTTAGCCTAAAATAGGGGAATCAAGACCTGCTTTTAATGTAATAAATGCTGAAATGTTAAGACTTTCTTTTCTCTACATATCATAAATAAGTAAAAGCCAGTTCCTTAGTATTCTAGGATGCATTTTTGTCAGGTCCTGCTGACTTGAAGACCTCTGTCTAAGTAATTCTTACCTTGCTCTTTCCCTATTTTAGCCTCAAATCAGACTCCATTTACACTGATGTTCACTATGTTAATCGTCTGATCAGGGCTAGCCTTTTTGGTGAAAACTGAAACAAAAAGGACATTTAACGCTGTGTTTTGTTCATGCTTTCCCCTCCTCATTGAGTAATGGGCCTACTCTGTCCTTGGTCTTCCTCTTGTTTCTAAGGTATTGGTAAAATATTTACTTGTTACCCTTTGTCCTTAGATAGTTTAATTGTGTTTTGTGCATTGGCTTTTCTAATTTTGTCCCTAGATGCTGTTTGGTTTTTATATTTATCCTTCATAATGTGAGCTAGTTTCTGCTTTTTGTATGACTTTTTGCATTTCAGGTCACTGAAGATCTCCTGATTAAGCCAGGATGGTCTCTTAACCATACTTCCTGTCTTCCCTACGCATGGGGATAGTTTGCTCTTGTCATCTCAGCATGATACAAGGAGTGCATCTATAGTGCTGCTGGGAGGTATAATTCCCAGCCCGGCTAGACATAGCTGTACTAGCTTTGCTCCAGCAGAATGCCTACAAATAGCAATGTGGCCACCTGGCCATGGAGGCACAGGTGTCAGCTCAGGCTAGCTGGCAGGGTACAACCTGAGATCCTAAGCATGTATCTGGCCTGCTGCTGGTACCACAGAGGCCATACTACCATTTCAAGAAGTTGTCTTGAGCAGAGCTTGTGCATGTATGTCTACCCAGCCTGGGCAGACGTACACCTCCCAGCTGCAGTGTAAATGCACCTTAGCTGGCCACACAAAGGTAGGGATGAATCTCCTGTGTGAGGCTAGAAACTTGTCTCCATCTGTATGGAAAGCACCATAACAATGACGATGAATGAGTCATCAAAAAGGTGATTCAATGCACTTTGTCAGTCAAACCTTAACTAAAAACAAACAAACCGGTCACCTTCTAGTAAACAGGCTCTTATCTGGAGGAGCAGCAAGCTACAAAGACTATCAGTCTTGAGTGATTGTCTTATTGCATTTTGCCTTGTAAAATCTCCTGGGCTAAACTTAAAGATCTCAATCTCTCTATCTTATCAAAGAGAAGATTGAGACGTGATTTGACTAGAATGAATCTTCATGGAGAGAAAATACAGATACTAAAAGTCCCTTTTCAGAGTGAGGGTAAAGCAGTTAGTGGACAGCAAAACCACCTTTTGGTGGATCAGACCTTGAAGACAAACTGGCAAAGTATTGCTGTCTGCCCTGAACAAAACAGTCGAAACAGTAGCTAGAGGACACTTTTAACTCCCTTTGTTTTTATTTTTAAATCCAGAGTCTCCTAACAAAGACTGCTTTTCCTTCAACCGTGGGAAAATTCCCCTCCAAAGGTCCCCGGCACTTGAGATTTACTCCTGGGGCTGATCCAGATGATTCTGCCCAGGCTTCGCTGGTCAACATTAACCCATTTACACCAGAGTCATATCGACAGATGCTCTTCCCTCCCAATGGCAAGAGGAAAGCTAGAGGAGAGCTGTAAGTGTACTGCAGCTAAACAGAGAAGGGGGAGGAAGGGAGTGGATTTTTAAAAGAAACTTAAGCAATGATGGAAGAATTTGGTACATCTTCCTCCTCGCTCTCCCAGGATGAAACAACTAAACTCAGTGGAATGGAATCAGGCACGCAGAGCAAACACTACTGGGAGGTGGGGCTGGTAAACCAGAAATGTGGAATAAAGAACCATCCTGGCTTCCTTTTATCGGGACTATGAATGTAATCTAGCCTGTGCTTACAACATTTGTATCTAGTACTATAACCAACAGATGAGAACAGAATTCAAACTGTGGTGGGAGTGGGCCCCACCTTTCTCTCTCCCAAGTCATGAAGGGTGGGTCTAGCATAGCTCCCCATATGCGCTAGGAAGGCTGGTGTATGTTCAGAAAACGTTGCACATAAAGGCTCTGAACTGCATATCCTTGACCCCCTTCAAAAAGTCAGGTTCAGATCAGGTTGTGGCCTAATCTATAATACATAGTGAAACCTGATTATAGCGAGGTTCTGCTCACTTCCGAAGGTCCCAAACTGCATTTAGACATGCTCTGAGCAGGGTGTTCTATAAACATAGTGGCAAAACCCCTGGTGGCTTTTCTTCCCTAGTGCTCCTGCAACTTTCATCTCTGTTAGAGCTGCATAGAGAGTTTAGTGGTGGCAAGCTATCAAATTAGCTAGTGTGGATGCCGTATGGAAGTTGGAATATATAGACTTTCTAAACTGGAACATGAATTTCCCAGCTCAGGACCGCAGCCTTCTTTGACCTAATCCAAAGAAACTCACTGTGTACCAATCCTCTGGAAGTGCCTTATAAATATTTTACCAGACTTGAGTAGTTTTGAAGCTGCTCTTTAAAAATGTAAACATGTGAAACCTAAGTCTTGTGACTGCTGCAATAGGATAGTGTGTGTCCAGGCTCACTTGTGGCTAAATCTCATTTTAGGGGAGATCCCACTCTAAGCGGGGGCAAGGTGGAGCAGGGGCTGCCAGCCAAGGTGAGTGTCTCTGCATAGTTGCCTAGTACAGAAAAAATTGCCCCTTACTATATCTGTACTAGTACTAATAATGTATGCCGGGGTCGGCAACCTTTCAGAAGCGGTGTGCCAAGTCTTCATTTATTCACTCTAATTTAAGGTTTCGCGTGCCAGTAATACATTTTAACGTTTTTTGGAAGGTCTCTTTCTACAAGTCTATAATATATAACTAAACTATTGTTGTATGTAAAGTAAATAAGGTTTTTAAAATGTTTAAGAAGCTTCATTTAAAATTAAATTAAAATGCAGAGCCCCCCGGACCGGTGGCCAGGACCCGGGCAGTGTGAGTGCCACTGAAAACCAGCTTGCGTGCCGCCTTTGGCACCCGTGCCATAGGTTGCCTACCCCTGATGTATGCTATTGTGTAACTCAAGAATGCTATGAGGAAAAAATTATATACCCAAGTTTGAATAGCAGAGAATCCAGGAAGAACCAAATATAGTACTTGAATCAACGTCATTAGGCCGAAAGTAATTTACTTGATTTGACAAACTTACATTTGGCTAGATCTGAAACTCTTACAACTAGTCCTAGAATTCTCACTGGTCCTGGCCAACATGCCATTCTATAAATGATCATGTGATGGCCAGGAATTCATGTTCCTTCATAGGGAAAGTAATAAGACTACTGTAAATACGGACAAGCTCTTGCTATCTCAACATGGCTGGAAAGAGTAATCCTGTTGCTACCCCTATTAAATAGTGTTCAGTAAGCTAGTAGCTCAAATTCCAAATATTAGTCTGTAAACTTAAGAAAATATTTATTGTAACTTTACAGTGAAAAGTGTTAGCAGCTAACCATTCAGACTGGTGGTTCTGTTGCAACGGCTGACATCACGAACACTTGAAATAGGGTAGTACATTCCTAAATGCTGCTTAGGTGGTTAATCTCAGTCACCACCTTCAGCAGGAAAGGGAATCTTGTACTTGGTCATGGCAAGTAAGTGAAAGGGACATTCTTCTCAAAACATTTTGAATAGTACTTGTATCGCACATTATCGGCAGCTCACAGCACTTCACTGACAATTAAGTCACTTCACAAGGATGAAGACTGACATAACTGTATTACAGATCAGTAAGCTGTGCTACAGAGCAGCTAAGTAGTAGTGACTCTGTGGCAGAGCTGAGAAGAGTCCGGATTCCACTCACTGCTAAATGCTTCCCTTTTATCATTAAGTATAAGCAGAGGCTGTGCCTACACTAAGAGTGCTTTACTGGTATAGGAATCCAGCACAATACTGGCAAAGCTCCTAGAGTTATAACGGCAAAACTATGCTCTGTACCATATAGTAAAACCATCCCCCAGGAGCAAAACAAACACATTTTACTGGTATACGTGCATCATGTTAGGGGCTTCTGCTAGCACAGCAATGATGGTCAGGGATGGCCCCCTGGCATGGCTGTGCTGGCAGAAGTCTGTAGTGAAGACATTGGCATCCGATGTGATCCTCTATGGCTAACTACACCGGCTGAGTGCATCTGACTTCACTGGAGCTGAACCAGTTTCCACCAGCTGAGAATCTGGCCCCTATTCTGTTGTTTTAGGATCTAACCTTTATAATCAAAAGCTTGTCACTTCATCTGAATTAATCTTGGATTTACTCGATATTTTTGCTTTTATTTATTACAACAGACATTAGTTTTTCCCTATGTGACAGCTACCCAAACAATTGAGCTGCTTTAAAAATCAAACAAAGCCTGAATCATAAGGGAGTGTTAAAGAAAAACTCAGTATCTCCATTCAACTAGGTAAAAATCTCAGTTCCTTTACCTTGGAGTCTCTCCCTACTCCACAGCCGATAAGTGAATCAATGCAGCTACAAGTATATTCATCATGAAAGCAGTCTAGCAGTGCTTGGGTTGTGCTAAGAAATGGAGAGGTGGTGCTCCCTGCCTGTGAAGGCCAGTGATGCAGCTTAACTTTGACTTGTGTCTTGGAATTTCTCTTGCAAAGCAGAACAGCAGTATAATAACACTTATGACTATGGCAAACAATGGAGATATCAAGGATTACTATGCGCTACCATGCTCATTAAAAGGAAGCCTCTTACCACTTAGCAATAGATTTGGTTTGACACCAGTCAGACAAAACCACTTGTCTAGGGTGAATAAAACTCTGTAAAGGGCCTACATGTGCGAGCATGTTAGCTTGGTGCCTAGATTGGTGTATCTTCAATACTTTTTTAAAGCCTTTGCAGACCCTTTTTAAAAATGTTTGCAGTGAGTTGGGTATGTGTACTGCTTTTTATGCTTAATAGTATCTGGGGGCTGCATCTTAACTGTCCTGTGCAGCACCTCTTCCACTTATGATCACAAACATCTGAGGTAACCTCAGCCATTGCATATGTGGGAAGAAAATGTGCAATGTGAGTTTTATTTGGGGGGGGGGGGAGAAAACAATTCATGGACTACTCTTGCTCTTTATTTCATATCCCATCTTCACTGGTCCCCTGCTTCCTTGGCTATACTGTCCAGCTGTCTTGTATCTTTCCCTTCTCCCTTGGACATTCCTCTAGTGATGGTGGCAGATAACTCCTGGTTCCTCCCTTCCTCTTGTGTATCAGTGGCTACTAACATAGGCACACAGGTTGACTATTTTCCAGCTGTTTTCCTAGGCTCTTAATTGTGTGAAGAATGGCCTGGACAGGTGTAGTAGCTGGAAACTTGGACAGGCAGCATTGTGACTACCTCACTTGTCATAGACCTTCAGCAAATACTGTGAAGAATATTGAAAGCTTAAAGACCACAGTCTGAACTTCTGCAGTATTGCACCTACTGTATGCAAATGTAGAACAACCATGATGAAATAACTTGTGAATAGCTTGAGGGGCATGCTAGCCAGGATACCAGAACTGTCTTCTAAATTCAAAACATGCATTAGTTCTCTTACTTAAACCACAGCTGGACATGGGGAGCTCCTGTCTAAACTTTTAAAACACTGCAGACTGGTAGACCCTGCCCACTTAACCCTACGCTTCTGAATTTGCCTTCTCCCGATAACTGATATGTTCTGACCAGCCCTCCAGTGGTCTTCCATCTGGAAATTCCTTCTCTGGAGGACAAGAACTAACAGTTCGGTGGTACAGGTCTCCTTCCACCCAATCAAATATCTGTAACTGATTCCCATGTGACTCTACTGTAGTTAATGATTGGAGTCCAATAACATTACCTTCTGCTGCTGCTCCACATCCAGGATGGCTATCTTGGCTGTGGGTCACGACTGCCTAAAGGTGAATAGCTGAAGTAGCCTCGAGGTCTATGCCATGGGACCATTTATGCACAGTTAGCTAGAACACCGTGCCCAATTCCTGACCTGCATTAACTAATTGCAGTGTTAGTGAGTCATGGGGGAGAGGGAATTCTTAGCTACTTTCTGCTTGGTCTATGTCAGGTCATCATCAATGGCCCTGGAACCTCAAACTGGTGATGGAAGGAGGCCATTACAGAGAAGCAGGCAGGAGCTCTGTGTCAGAATGGTTGAGAGTACACAAAAAAGAAGAGGGAGCTGAATGGAGACTTTACATGTTAGTTTTATAGGGTTCGCCCTGCACCATTTAAGAACACCCTTGGTGTATGATGAGTCCTTAACTTTTCTTTCTCTTGTTGCATTGCTTTGCTTTGTCTAATCCCCTAGAGATTTCTCTTGAGAGAGAGCAACATGGTTTCCCGCTACAAGAAGGAATTCCTGGAGCTAGAAAAAATTGGGGTAGGAGAATTTGGCTCTGTCTACAAGTGTATCAAACGCCTAGATGGATGCGTGTATGCTATCAAGCGCTCGAAGAGGCCTCTGGCAGGATCCTCAGATGAGTGAGTGTATGATCTGGAAACTACAGTGGTAAAAACACTGCTCTGTGTCATTTGGGGTATTTTTTAATGGAATGCTAGGCATAACTTTGAGATGTGTATTTCTACATTACTCACTCCTCCTCCATCCCTCTAAGGATCTTAAAAGCATATCTTTGGAAACTTGTAACTAACATCAGACTCCAGGACAAACCTTGGAAGGAGGAGTAGACTAAAACAGTGGGGGTGTTCATATTCATAGCTCATAGAAATGTAAGGAGAGGCCATATGGACTGACTTGCCACCTCACTTTGCATCTTGGATTTCATGAGAACATAATGGCAATACTGGTTCAGACCAATGGTCCATCCAGCCCTGTACCCTGTCTTCCAACAGTAGCTGGTGCCAAAGGCTTAAGAGGGAATGAACAGAACAGGGCAATTGATCAGGTGATCCATCCCCTGTCATCCAGTCCCAGCTTCTGGCAGTCTGAAGTTAGGGGCATCATGAACATGGGGTTGTGTCTCTGACCATCTTGGCTAATAACCATTTGATGACTTATTCTCCATGAATTTACCTAATTATTTTCTGAACCCAGTTATACTTTTGGCCTTCACAGTATCTGCTGGCAATGAGTTCCACAGGTTGATTGTGTAATGTGTGAAGTAATTCCTCATGTTAGTTTTAAACCTGAGACCTATTAATTTCATTGGTTTCATTGGTGAGACTGGTTCTTGTTAGTGAATAAGGAAGTGTTGTTTACCCCTTCACATATATCTGCACTATTCATGATTTTATATACCTCTACCATATTCCCCCTCAGTCATGTCTTTTCTAAGCTGAACCGTTCCAGTCTTATTAATCTCTCCATATGGAAACTGTTCCATACCCCCTAATCATTTTTGTTGCCCTTCTCTGTACTTTTTCCAATTCTAATGTACTTTTGTGAGATGGGGGCAACCAGAACTGCTTGCAGTATTCAAGGTGGGGGCATACCTTGGATTCCTATAGTGACATTATGATATTTTTTGTTTTATCTATCACTTTCCTAGTGGTTCCTAATATTGTTAGCTTTTTTGATAGCTGCTGCACATTGAATAGATGTTTTCAGAGAACTATCCACAATGACTCAAATATCTCTTTTCAGTGGTAACAGCAAATTTAGACCCCATTTTGTATGTATACTTGGGATTGTCTTCCTAGGTGCATTACTTTGCACTTATCAAGACTGAATTTCATCTGCCACTTGGTTGCCCACTCACCCAGTTTTGTGAGATCCCTTTAACTTTTCACAATTATCTTTGGAATTAACTATCTTGAGTAGTTTTATATTGTCTGCAAACTTTGCCACCTCACTGTTCACCCCCTTTTCCAAAACATTTATGAATGTTGACCAGCATTAATCCCAGTACAAATCCTTGGGGGACCCCCACTATTTACCTCTATCCACTGTGAAAACTGACCATTCCTATCTTTTAACCAGTTACTGATCGAGAGGATCTTTCCTCTTATCCCATGACAGCTTACTTTGCTTAAAAGCCTTTGGTGAGGGACCTTGTCAAAGGCTTTCTGAAAGTCCAAGTATGCTATATCAATGGGATCACCCTTGTCCACATGTTTGACCACCTTCCACCAAATCTAATAAATTGAGGCATGATTGCCATTAACAGAAATCATGTTGACTCTTCCCCCAACATATTGTGTTCATCTGTCTGATAATTCTGTTCTTCACTATAGGTTTAAACCAATTTGCCTGGTACTGAAGTGAGGCTCACTGGCCTGTAATTGCCAGGATTGCCTCTGGAACCTCTTTTACAAAGTGGCGTTACATTAGCTATCTACATTAGCTACATTAGCTATCTATTTACTGACTGGTGGATAATCTCCAATCCCATGCAACTATCTGGCAAACCCCACTGTATCTGTTACTAATACTACTTTGTGAAACCTAGAGGGCATGTGAAATTGATACTCAAGATTTGGGTCTCTTTGCTCATGTTATACTTGCTTGGCTAAAAGGAGCTTCCTATGTAGTTCTGGAAATGCCACTCTTTCTCAGTCATTAGGGGTTGTTGAAACAAAGGCCATGTCTTCGCTCCTGGCAGAAGAGGGAGTAATTTCACATGAATGCACTCGTTCTTACAGCTTTGGGTTCAGGCAGGTGGATCAGTGTCCTTCTATTACTCCATGGTAGACTAGACAACTAAGGTAACAAATATCAGATGCTTCATCCATTGGACATTACCCCGTTGTGCTGAGGCTCCACAAGTAGAACTCTGAAGTTACCGCTAGCTTTTGGGTTAACTCACTAACTGCCAACCTTGCTTTAGGTCTGACGTGCCCAGCCAATACTCCATTAGTGGCTGCTGTGGCTTTGTGTCAGTACAGATTACTTCCAGCTGATCTTGACTGCTTCTTATATTAGTCTCAAGATGCTCCTCTCCATAAGCTTCTGAAAATGCCCCTTCCTAAGGACAGGATGGGATTTGCTTCAGAGCCGAGTAATGCCATTCAATCTCCTAAAAATTGCTATTCAGCATAAATGCACATCTTTCCCTTCCTCCCTCTTAAGTGCTCATAGCTCTTAATCCTGGCCTGACTGGAGAGGTGAGATCCAGTTCTGAACTAGGGTTTCTTGCAGGGCACTGAAGCCCCATTTCTAGAAGATCTCCATTGTTTCTTCTGTTTCCATCTCTAGGCAAATGGCACTGCGGGAAGTCTATGCCCATGCAGTGCTTGGACACCATCCCCATGTTGTGCGCTACTACTCCGCTTGGGCAGAGGATGATCACATGATCATTCAGAATGAACACTGCAATGGTAAGAACCTCAGTCTTGTTAAGAGCATAAATGTCAGGGTGACATCTGGTTCCTTGTGGTGCTTAAACCTATGGAGCTCCATCTTACAATGGAGATCAACTTCAGTTGGGTTTAAGGTCAGGTTCGAAACTAGAGCATTTAGGTTAAACCTAAATGCTAACTTTAATGCTTTGCCTTGAGCCAGGAAGGTAACAGCTAGCCCATGTGATGGGGAATGCTATAATGACAATGGGTATAGGGGCAGCTTTAAATAAACTTTAAATGCAAGGTGGGGTACCCATAGCTCACGCATGGTATGCACTCATCATTAGGAATTTTTAAAGTTTCTCCTCCATTGCTGTGGTACAGCTGATCTGGGGAATGCATTCCTGATGCCATTGCTGTTTGGGAGTCTGCCACAGAGCTGTACGCCATCAAGCCTCAAGTACTGGAGTAACAGTTTAAAAGGAGCTAATCTGGTACATGAGTGGAACATACCTGGAAAGCAAATTCTCTTTCTCTGACTTCACTGTGTGAATAGTGCAGTGCCTCAGAGGCAGAACCATAGTGAGGGGGAAGACCTCCCAAACAGCCTGTTCCTGACCTCATTCCAGTTGGCAGGAGTTAGGTGGTGGGCAAGTCCATATCTGGACACTTGGGAGCACTATTGCAAACATGTGGCTCAGTTCAATAGCTCGCGAGGTCTGGGTATGCAACGTTTTTCTTTTGTTTTTGTTTTTTGCTTTGGAGTTGAGTTAAAAATTAGGTTGCAGTAACAAATGACTGTTGATAGTCACCACTGTAACTCAGCATAACTTTCACCGCTTACGAAGACACCCATGACTAGACACCCATGACGCTTACGAAGACACCCATGACGTGGGGGTGCAGCTGCATAGGGTTAAAGATTAGGCAGAAGATAGCATTTTGTGCCATACCTGATGCATTGAGTGTATCTAAATGAAGAGCAATAAAACAGCTCTGTTATGAGAGTCTTGCCACCTACATTTCTTTAAATCACAGATTTCTGTATCTTAGACTTCCTTGCTCCCTGATCTGCCACTCTTAATAGCCTTAGGTCCCTTCCTAGCAAATAGAAAGTAGGTCTAAAGAGCTGGAGAAACCACCATCCTATGCAATGGCAAGCGTAGTGCCAGATGGGTGGTACAGTGCATCAGTCTCTTTCCTAAACGTTGTATGGCTATTCTGACCAAGGTTTGCCACCCTTTGTGTAGTTCTTTAGTACTTAGCATTAATGGGTATCCAGAGTCCAGCAGAAAACGAGTTCAAGCATCTCACTTCACTAGGAAAAATACCTGCATCAAAATTTGAATATTTCCCTTAGGTGGGAGCCTTCAAGATGCGCTGTTGGAAAATGCTAAGACTGGGCACTATTTCCAAGAAGCAGAGTTAAAGGAGATCCTGCTGCAAGTCTCCATGGGGCTAAAGTACATACACAGCTCTGGCCTGGCACACATGGACATCAAACCCAGTAAGTACAGCTCTTTCTTTGTCTGGTCCCTCTCCCCTCATACTGCCTGTGTCCAGTAATCTGTGTGGTGGTAGGTTGGAAGGTATATTTCTTTCTACTCCTTGTGGAGTCTAGATCTGCAGTTGAAAGGAAAAGTTGTTGTTGTACTCCATCTTCCTCTTCTCCCCCTCCCCCCTCCCCCCAAAAATGTCTACTGATCATTCTGGATCTGGACAGGGAGCCCTGCTATGCTCTGTGTAACTGTAAGAAGAGCATTCAGGTACAGTTATAACATTCCCTCTTCCTGTTTCTTGTGCGTGGTATGGAAAGAAGAAATGCAATAGTACAGCAGTTGCTCTAAAGAGCTCCATTATGGGGAGAGGCTTTTTAGTGGCAATATTCAAAATGCACTCTAAGATGACTGGGTTCCATGCACACACCATGCTTTTTCAAGCAACAAATGTGTGCCTATAGTAAAGTAAAAGAATGTTCTTTGCGGACTACAGAGCCACATACTTACAGTAACTCTCCTAGAGGAGGAACTCCCGAGCACCGTTAGATGTTAGTGGAAACTCAAATAAGCATGAAAAGGACACTTTTTAGAGATGTGCTCCAGGGCTCCTCCCTGTGCTATCAATGCCAATCTCTAAATTTAATGGGTTAAATACCAAAGTAGGATCCACTAAATCTCTATCTGTTATATTATAATCTTGTAGTGTATATAACTCAAAACTGAACCAATATTAAAATGGTACAAAAGCAGAGTTTCATAACTCTGACAGCCAACTGTACAACTTTAAATACAAAGAAATGATGATTTTAACATCTTATTCATTAATGGGTGGGGAGGTAACAGGGAAAAACATGCTACTCAAAGTGAGAGCTAACTTAATTCAGCCAGCAAAAGTTGACTGGTGCTGTTTGCACACATTAAACTAATTTGTTTCTGAAATGTGTGAGAACAGTGCAAACTCTGAGATGGCAACAGTCTACTGGCCTGTGTCCTACATGCAGACTTTGAGCATTTGTAACTTGCTTGCAAGAGGGCTGGAAAAATTGTGGGTTGACATGATCCTACAGTTTTTTACTTGGGCAAAAATTCTGACAACAGGAGTTTGGCCTGTAGGAATTTGCTTTAATAAGGACTATAGGGTTGGATTGTTGGCCAGGGATTTAGTCTCCAAACAGGACTCTACATACAAAGTCTCAAAAATCAGGGATGTGAGGTTATCCTCCCTAACCCAATAAGCGGAGTCATTCTCACTGGGGAAAAATGTCTTGCCATATGCAACTCAAATTGAACGTTGTTCCAGATTAAAACAAACCCACAACTGGACAGAGGGAAGGAAAATCGAGACCAAATGAGAACATTTAAACTCCAAAGAAATGAAATTAGTAGCTTGGGGCTTCTCTTGCTGAGCTCCTACAGCTTCCATTGACTACTAGGAATTGTAGGCAATCAGAACTTCTAAATTCAGGCCCTTGATACTCATCACTGCAGTAACGTTCAGTACCTTAACTAGAAGAAGCAAATCTCTAGTTAAGCAAACATATCTCATGTCTGTCTCAAATTTTGCTATTGTACTGAAAAATGCAGTTGTGAAACCACCTCCTTTACAGTTGGAAATCATGATCCAGGGTTTTTCTTCCCTTCTCCTTCTCTCTTTATAACCCTGGCTGACATAGAAGTGTTTGGTTTCAGATCGGTAACGAAGCAGGTCAACTCAAAGGGGGAAGGACTTCCTTGTTCCTTATCTGGCTATTCCCTTGTTGCTCAATATAGTACTCCAGCTCAAGTGTCCTGCACCGTGGCAGTGAGGTTGTAGGAAACAATGTCCATTTCCTTTGTCTACCTTGAAGATCCAGATACATTGATTATATTGGGATATTTCATAGTAAAGTGAAAGATTAAGACACTGGGGTGTATGGGTTGCAGTGGGGGTGTGGCATTTTTGGGGGGCGGGGGGAGAAGATGTACTTGGAGCAGTAATCAGGTGAGTAGCAGCCACTTGTACTACTCTATATGGGAGGGGAACTGATCTACTTCAAGAAACTCCAGATCTGTTGACCATTAGGATACCTGCAAGAGCATTCCATTATGAATAGCCAGTGTTCAACTACATATAAGCCTCTGCCTTTTAGGTAACATCTTTATCTGTCACAAGCTGGTGACTGATGGCTCCACTGCTCAGGAAGAGAGCGACAGTGAAGATGATGGGTTTTCTTCCAATGTGGCATATAAAATCGGTGGGTTTAATCTGACTCATGGACTGTTTAGTGACTTCTTTCTAAAGCTGCTCTTAAATACTCAGTATCCCCATGGCTATAGCAATGTCCCTCAGTCATGACCTGCAAAACTCAGTCCTGGAGGCATAGAGCACAGAGAGAGACTTGGTGAAATGTATCAGTCTTCATAGATCTGAGGGCTGTGGTGAATCCAGCCAAGTTATTTTCACTTTGGATTAAAATCCAGACTTCGGATGCCTGGGGTTGAGGGAGGAGCTGGCTCACTAGCTCTCTGATTCCACCTGTTCTTTTGGCCTCTCGGAGCTCCTTTAAGATGCACACATAGCGGGACTTCGCCCACAGATCTGCTTTCCTGGGAGTCTGTTGGATTTCTAGTTAGTTTCTTCTCCTGTTAGGTGACCTGGGCCATGTGACATCAATAACTAATCCCCAAGTGGAGGAGGGAGACAGTCGTTTTCTGGCCAATGAGATTCTGCAAGAGGTACAGTTGCCCCTTTCATTTGGGGGAGGATGGGGCGTGTATGTGTGAAACGGGAGGATTGGCAGTGGAATATTGTATCTTCTTTATTAACCTGGCTTATATATTTCCTTCCTGGTCCTCTCCTTTCCTGAGCTCAACTTGGTTGAACTCTGAGGCAGGAACCCCTCCTTGTTTCTGTAAAGCACAATTGTATGGTGATGTGTAAATATTTAAATATACTTCACAATTGGGTCTCTGATAGTCTCTGTAACCACATTACATCTCAGTTGATGGGATGGGAAGGAAAAGATCATTTCAAATGCAGACGGTCCTGGTGGGTAGAAACCTGACTACTGAATTGGAGCTATAATTACATTTAAAGCATCTTTATATGCTAGGGTAATTAACACCTGGACAAATATTTGTACAATAGGTATGATTTCCCTTCCTTCCCTACATGGGGGGGGGGTCTCCTACCTAAATCCCCTGTATTAGACTAACCTTAGCTTTGCCACTCTGGCATAAACCAAAATAAAGGCCACCACTCTATCACAAAGGCAAAATGTTAGTGGCCATGGACTAGAGGATGTGGCCCAGAGACTTCCCAAATGGAAATCTCCTTTGTGGTAAAATGTATTTAGTGTCCAAATCCAATCCATCACATTCCAGCCTTGCATCAAATAGATGGACAGGCGAGGTAATCTAGCAGTAGCCTGACTTGCTACCATGTTTTAAAGGTCAGAGGCATAGATTAGCTAATTTAGGAAGGAGTCCTTCCATCTTGCTGTTGCCTTTCCGGATGTGGAATAGAAGTTCCTCAGGATTTGAAGGATACTCCCAGCTGTGTACAACCTGTTAAAACTAAACAGTATGTTTGGAACAGTGGAAGTGGACCATATTTTTCTCTTCAGAGTCAAAGCAGCAGAGTAATGAGTGGGATGGTGGAGGTAGTGCCAGGTAAATGCTTCTTCTAAAGTACTTCCATGAGCCTGTACTCTTACCTTAATGAAGGACCAACTTACTACACCAAATACTGGGGAGAACGTGCATGTAACTGGTTCTTTTCTCCACAGCAATACTGCTATCTGCCAAAGGCAGACATCTTTGCCCTTGCATTAACAATGGCTCTAGCAGCAGGGTCAGGACCACTGCCTCACAATGATGCCATGTGGCACCATATCCGCAGGGGCAACCTTCCACCAATCCCTCAGCAGCTCACACATGGCTTTCATGGACTCCTTAAGGTGAGGCTCTTTAGGGTGCAATGCAGAGGGGGAAGGGATGTCTCAGATTGGCATTTTGTTATAAGAAACTGTAACCCTCCACTCCTTCCCCACTTCCTCTTCTAGCTCATGGTTCACCCTGACCCAGTTGCAAGACCATCCGCCACGGCTCTTACTAAACACCCAATTCTTCGGCCCTCTCTTGGAAAAGCTGCACAGCTCCAGAAGCAGCTAAATGTGGAGAAGTTTAAGACTGCCATGCTGGAAAGGTAGGGTCTATCTGGGCATAAAGAGGAGGAGCACTGCCAGACAGTGGTGCATTGAGCTGATTGCTTTAATGGTGTGGCAATTGCTCATCAGCCTTTGGCTTGAGATGGTTGGTAGAGCCCTGCAGATATCCACATCCGCAGACCACTTTTGCAGATCACAGCTCAGGTACAGATACAAATTTTTGGATCTGCGCAGGGCTCTGGTGGTAGAAGTACTGGACTTTTGAATAGTGGGTCTCTAGGGAACTTGGTTCCCAGGTGTGTAGCTAAAGGGAGGGCATTCGAGTCATGCGTATAGTTTGGGGAGTGTGGGGGGGCATTACCCCCAAACAGAGGCAAGGTGTTGGGGTGGGGGGTCGTGCACCATTTCCCCACCAGACTTCTGCAAGCACAGAGCTGCCCTGCCCTGCTCAGCCTGCTGGGGGAGGAGAGGAGGGATATCCAGCCTTCCCATGCTTCTCCCCCCACCCCACCCCACCCCCGCACGTTTCCGCTGGCAGGGAGCAGAGGAGGCTGCTGGAGGGAGCAACTGTTGTAAGGGCTCTGGGTTGCTGCCTCAGCAGCTGGATGCTGCCTCCTGGGTCCTAGTGCCTGCCTGTTTCTTGTACAACAGAGTGTGTTCTCTCTCTTGGGGGGCAGGGCAAGGAGGGCAGGGAGTGGGGTAGGGGGAAGAGAAGGGGATGACAGGGGGCAGTGGGGAGAGGAAGGGGATGGGGAAGAGAAGGGGATACAGGAATGTGTGTGGGATGGGGGTTGGAGGGGGGGGAAGCAGGAGCCCAGCATGTGGCATCCCCATGGCCGCCCGCAGCAGCAGCACCAGAGCAGCAACATCACTGCAGCATGTGCNGTGCTTTCCCCCCCCCCCCCCCCCCCCCCCCCACACACACACACATATCTCAGTCAAACTATACCTATGTTTCTAGGGCTCTGCCACAATTCACCTGTATGTAGCTCTAGGAAAGCAGCAATTCACCTCCAGGTTAAGTGATGTGCTGGCTAGATCATCTGACTAACCAATGACTTGGCTGACCTATAATCCTGGCCACTAGGGGAGAAGGTGGTCAGCTACAAACCGTGTTTATCAACCTTTTTTGATACCAGGGACTGGCCTGCTGTCTTCCTAAACTGTCAGGGAGACCTCAGGGATGGGTGCTGATCAACCAACAGCTCATTGAGAAACACTGAGCTACAACATGGAATCTGTGTGTAGGGTAGGGTAATAAATACTGAACTGGCTGCCCTGCCCAGAAGGAAGTGGCAATGTTGAATCAATGCAGATCAGACTTCTCCCTATCCCCCTCCAGCTGCTGCTGCTAGTGGCCTTAAGGGGACGGGGCTGCAGCTGAGGTTATGGGATCAGGTAAGATGTGTTGGCTCTCCCACCACCAGCTACGGAGGGGAAAGATAAGAGGTAAACTCTTCTCCCCATGGGCAAGAGAGCATGCAGACTCTGGAAAAGCAAGGCAGAATCAGACAAGGGAATCTCCTACAGATGAGAGCATTACAACAAATGGAGACTAGCGTTGCTTTTGACTGACTGGATTCAGGGCAGCAGGGAGGAATAAACAGACTTGTACTACAGGACTACTTGTGATCTACTAATATCCACCCACCTCTAATCTTTGAAGGAAAAAATAAATTGGGGATGTGAGGGGTTGGATCACAGAACCCCCCTTGGGAGTTGCCAACTGATGTGCCAAGACTACTTCTGCCCCTGCTTTCCCTGCCAGCTCGGTACCCCAGCACCCTGTCTTGCTGAGCCAGACACGCCCATCTGCTCCAACACAGACCCAGGGTCTGAATTACTTGCCCCAAAGCTGCAGACTTAACTGAAAGCAGCTTACAGAAGTGTTCTTGTCTTTAACACTCAGATGCCCAACACCCAATGGGGTCTAAACCCAAATAAATCCATTTTACCCTGTATAAAGCTTTTACAGGGTAAACTCATAAATTGTTCGCCATCTATAACACAGAGAGAGAGATGCACAACTGTTTGCCTCTCCCCCCACCCCCCGGGTATTAATACATACTCTAGGTTAATTAATAAGTAAAAAGTGATTTTATTAAATACAGAAAGTAGGATTTAAGTGGTTCCAAGTAGTAACAGACAGAACAAAGTAAAATAACACGTAAGTCTATGTCTAATACAGTAAAACTGAATACAGATAAGATCTCACCAGTTCCAGTAAGCTTCCTTTTACAGACTAGTCTCTTGCAAGTCTGGGTCCAGCAATCACTCACACCCCCGTTACTGTCCTTTGTTCCAGTTTCTTTCAGGTATCCTGGGGGGTGGAGAGGCTCTCTTTAGCCAGCTGAAGCCAAAATGGAGGGGTCTCCCACGGGCTTAAATAGACTTGCTCTTGTGGGTGGAGACCCCCTCCTCTCTCCTATGCAATGTCCAGCTCCAAGATGGAGTTCTTGAGTCACCTGGGCAAGTCACATGTCCATGCATGACTCAGTTTTTACTCAGTTTTAGGCAGAAGCCATTGCCCACATGTTATCTTGAATGTCTCCAGGAAGACAATGTGGATTGGAGCATTCCAAGATGCATTGTTCCTTAAGTGCTTCTTGATTGGGCACTTAACTTTGCAAATTCCTTTCTCCAGGAACTGACCAAATGCTCTACTAAGGGTATTTAGAAATCAAGCCAGTACACGGCCAATATTCATAACTTTGAATACAAAAATGATAAATGCATACAAATAGGATTAGTAGATTC
This sequence comes from Platysternon megacephalum, assembly GCA_003942145.1. Lineage (NCBI taxonomy): Eukaryota > Metazoa > Chordata > Testudines > Platysternidae > Platysternon > Platysternon megacephalum. The sequence continues at coordinate 2,889,434 of QXTE01000173.1, forward strand.
AGTAGATCATAACCTTTACATAGATATGTTATATGGCACAGGTAGCATAAAACATATTCCAGTTATATCATATTCCCATAAAGCATTATGGGGTACAGCGTCACAGGGGACACTTGATATTCGTGACAGACTGGGAAACAAGTTTGTCACAAGTTGCCCTAGACATCAGGTCAACTGCCAGAAAACCTAACCTGTTGTGGAGCAGAAGCTTTAGCTGGAGCTGCTTTGAGTCCTAGTGGACTGAGCATATTGCTGGGAGCACTATGAATTCTCCCAGTCCTGCAACTGTACTGCAATGATGTAACCATCTAGGTTTGTTAACTTACCTGGGTAAATTGGGGGATGGTGCTTGTCTAGCTTTGAAAAGCACTGACTTGTCTCTGCAGCTGGTGAGAACTGAGTATGGCAAGATCTGACTTCTCTTCCTCCCCTTTCTCTCAGGGAACTGAGAGCAGCCCGTCTTGCTCAGACCTTCAGGAAGGACCAGTCCTTGGGATGTGCCAGACTAGAGTCTGAAACCTCTTCCAAACAGAACTGCAACAAGCGCCTGGTAGGAGGGAAGAATTCTCGCTCATTCAGCTTTACGTGGGGGGGTTACTGAAAATCCCATCACCCAAACTGTTCAGGCTGACAAGTGTCCCTGTGGAAGCAGAAGACCCATACAGACCGAAGTTCCATGCTAAAACTCCCTGGAGTAGTTCTTGCCTACTCCATCATTCATACAGCTTCATGCTCTCATGACTGGAAGTGACTAGAGTACAAATGTCTGAGACCTTCTCCACCCAATATAAACTACAATGCTTCAGTCTTGTATCTCTTAAACCAGTTACTTCTGATGCAATGGGCTGGCTGACCTATGTTAGTTTTGGTTGTATTCTAGGCTAGGAATAGCTTGATTCCCTTCTACTTCTCTCATGCAGCTAAACTAGGGCCTTTTTTTTTTTTTTTTTTCTTTTTCCCCCCTGAGACCTTTCTGTGGCCTTGACATTCTGGCTGTGCAGGTACACTGAAAAGGGGCATTGGCAGGTGCAAAGAGGAGATAGTGACCTGAGCTATGAATGGACTTACCACTTAGCTCCTGATGGAGCAAAGGGAGTTAAGCATGATACCACCTAGTCAAGTTGGGATTTGAGCTTTGGGACAAGCTCGTTAAGACCGCAGTCCTGAGATCCTTCAGATCAATGTGAAATGAACTAAGTGGCATTGCATTGTGGGAAGAAAGCACAAAGTAACTCAGTGTCTTTACTTTCAAATGAGTTTCCTGCAGAATCTGAAGGAACATTTTCCTTTCTAGAAACATCCATAACCATTATGTGGCTGGGCTTCTGGGGGCTAGCTCCTGAAGCCTGATCTTTGGATTTGTGAGGGCTTTTTGCCCAGTTGAACAGATGGCCCATAGGATACAACCTCTCTAACGTGGTGGTGGGTGGGTCTATATATCCTCTTTCCCTTCTGCAGAGTTACAGATAGAAGAGTTGCCTGTCTGCGGGATTTGTCTTTCAGCAAAGTGGAGGGAAGGTAGAAGTGGGTTTTTTATATAAGCAATCCCCAAACTGAAGGATTCTTAAAGTGTTAAAACTAAAACGCAAAATAAATTGTATCCCCCTGTTATATTTAACTTTGTTACATTGTTTCTTATTGAATATCTTCTAGCCCAAATCCCTGAGAGTTAGAGCTATGACTGGGGCAGTATTTCTAGAAAAAGATTCTAAGCCCTCGACTATATTGATTACTTGGCTTTTGTTTGTATTGTATTTAATTTATTTAATTTCACTTCCAGCTGCTGGACAGCATCAGACTTTAAGCTGTTGAGTCCTTCCCCTTTATTTTTTAAAGTGGAACATGCAAATAAAGATTTTACCATTCTTTTTATCCAAGACAACTGTGTGTGGGGCTTTTTTTAGGATGGGGAAGGTGTTCAAAAGTGGGTCTTAAAGACCAGACATGTGCAAAGTGCTTATCACACCCAAATGTGTATGTAAGGCACTGGATGATGGAATCTTTCAGCTCTAAGCCATCAGCTCAACTCTACTCAATGAGTTGGCTACTGCCCAGTCATTAGACTATACAGGGAGCAGGGGAGGAAGAGGAGGAAAAGGTTAGTTTGTTTCCATGTGCTAGTGGACACGTGGCTTTTGTGATATGGACAGAACTGGCATCCCTGCCAGTAGTCTCAAGAGGGGAGCAAAGATCTGAATGGACATGGAAATGCTGAACTACGTCCAGCCCAAGACCACCTTGTAGTTGGAACTGAGGACAGTAGCTAGGAAAGCTTTTATGAACTGGCCCCACCAAATCTGGTCTGTTCAAACCTCAGTGTTTCCTTTGACAAAGCACTTATCATACTCGGTTTCAAAACTATTAATACCTAACAGTAGGGCCTTTATACTACTAAAACCACTTTTCAAACTTGCTGAATCTGTTGGTTTTTCCCTAGTAATGATCAAATCTAGAAATATCAGGAATCTGCCCAGCATTTAATGCAGTGGGTTTCCTGAGACTAGAACTAATGAAGATTTTGAGGTGGTGTATCTATCTGATTAAAAGATACTATCATGGTAACTCTACCAGACTTTTTGAAGTCTCTCCACCTAAAAAGTTCAAGTTTAAGGCTTGCTGAGACTAAAGCATGACAGTAAAGTTGACTTAAAACTTGTGTGCTGATGGAAGAGAGATTATTTAAAAAAAAAAACCCCAAAACCTAAGATGGTGGTTGTAGGCTAGGAAAGGAGTCTTGGCTCCTTTGATATCTTAAGGAGCTTGACTGTAGCATGTTTTCAGTGACTAATAAGCTTGTCAAGGGAGTGGGCAGTTCTGTGGGAAAGCCAATATTGTACTTTTAAATAGAAATGTTCAGCAGTGCTTGGTACTATTCCATGTGAGAAATTTTACTTTCAGCTGTTGTGTTGGAGAAATCAATAACTAATGACAGGAAACAATGTAGCCTACATCCTTAGCACTTACTTTCTGTTTATGCCCCAAAATAGGATTTCACTCCAGCATAACTTGGCAGAAAGCTGCTTTGGCTAAAATGCAATGACATCTAGAAAATCAGCTGTCAAAACAATTTATTTCAGTCATTGCTACTGTCAACTAAAATCTGATTTTATCATTTGGGGGGAAATGGCAATTGTAGTTGCAGAATTTAAATAAAAAAAAGTTAAACTTGACAAATGGTGTAGAACAGGGGTGGGCAAACTACAGCCCACAGGCCGTCTCCGGCCTGTCAGAACTTTAAATCCAGCCCTTGAGCTGCTGCCAGGGAATGGGGTTGGGGGCTTTCCGTGCGTCTCCCGGAAGCAGCGGCATGTCCCTCCTCTAGCTCCCACGCGTAGGGACAGCCAGGGGGCTCCGCACACTGCCCCTGCCCCAAGTGCTGCCCTGCAGCTCCCATTGGCCGGGAAGCGAGCAGAGTCACCTGGCTGCGCCTCCACGTAGGAGCTGGAGGGGGGACCTGCTGCTGCTGCTGGGAGCTGCTTAAGGTAAGCGCTGCCTGGAGCCTGCACTCCTGAGCCCCCTTTCTATACAGTGGTGACCAAAATTGGACACACTACTCCAGCTGTTGCCTAACAGTGCAAAGTCGAATGGTATTGTCACCTCCTGTGATTTGCATGCTATGTCTCTGTTAATTCAACTTTAAAATTGCATTTGCTTGTTTTTGCAACAGCATCACATTGCTGACTCAAGTTGAGGTTGTGATCCACTAAAACTCCCAGATCCTTCTCAGCAGTGCTGCTGCTGTCAAGCAGGTTATCCTCCATTCTGTATTTGTGCATTTGATTTTATTTCCCTAAGTGTAACACCTTACATTTTGTCTTTGTTGAATTTCATTTTGTTATCTGTAACCCAGTTCTCCAATTTATCAAAATCCCTTTAGAATGTTAGTTCTATCCTCCAAAGTATTGGCAACCCCGCTCTCCTGTCCTGCTTTGTGTCATCTGAAAATTTGATCAGTATGCTCCCTATTCCCACATCTAGGTCATTAATAAAGATGTTAAACACCAGACCCAGAACAGATCCCTGTGGAACCCTACTGGAGGCCTCCCTCCAATCTGACATCATTCCATGAATAATTACTTGTTGTTTGCAGTTGTTTAACCAATTACGTATCCACTTAATGGTAGTTCTGCCAAGCCCACATTTCTCCAGCTTACTTATGAGAATGTCATGTGGGATAGGGCCTGTGTCAAAAACCTTGCTGAAGTCCAGGTATATTAGGTCCATCAAATTCCCCTTATCTACCAAACCAATTACTCTGTCAAAGGAAATCAAGCTGGCTTAGCATGATTTGTTCTCGGTAAATCCATGCAGGCTGCTAGCGATTACCTCTTCATCCTCCAGGTATTCACAAAGTGAATGTTTTATACATTGAAGCTTCCCCTGGTCTATAGTTCCCTGGCTCCTCCTTTTTCAAGATGGGCACTACATTAACCCTTCTCCAGATTGCAGAACCTCTCCTGTCATCCATGAGTTTGCAAATATTGCCAGTGACTCGGATTTCTTCAGCTAATTCCTTCAATACCCTCAGGTAAACAGCATCAGGCTCTGCTAATTTGAATTAATACAAATTGGTCAGAAGATCTGACGTGTTATTTACTTATCCCAATCTGCATCCCTTCCCCTTATTGTCTATGGTAACTTTGCTAGTCATCTGATCAAATGGTGTGTGTGTGTGTGTGAGAGGGCTTAGCTACACTTGCAAGTTACAGCACAATAAAGCCCCCCACAGCGCTGTAACTTACTCCCCGTACAGCACTGTATCTCCACGGATACAGCGCTGCTTGTACTCCACCTCCCCGAGAGGAATAAAGAGTATTACGCTGCCGCTGCGGCGCCAGTGTGGCCACCCAATGCGCTCTGATTGGCCTCCAGAAGTATTCGGCAGTATCCCACAATGCCTGTTCTAGCCACTCTGGTCATCAGTTCGAACTCTACTGCCCTGGCCTCAGGTGACCAACCGTCAGACCCACCCTTTGTATTCCCCGGGAATTTTAAAAATCCCCTTCCTGTTTACTCAGCCAGGCGTGGAGTGCTATCAGTGAATCTTTCCAGGTGACCATGCCTCCACGTGCCAGGCGAGCCCCAGCATGGAGCAATGGCGAGTTGCTGGACCTCATCAGTGTTTGGGGGGAGGAAGCTGTCCAGTCCCAGCTGTGCTCCAGCCGTAGGAATTACGATACCTTCGGGCAGATATCCAGGGCCATGATGGAAAGGGGCCATGACCGGGATGCACTGCAGTGCGGGATTAAAGTGAAGGAGCTGCGGAATGCCTACCGCAAAGCCCGCGAGGCAAACGGCTGCTCGGGTGCTCCCCCCACGACCTGCCGATTCTACAAAGAGCTGGATGCGATACTTGGGGGTGACCCCACCTCCATGCCGAGCACCACCATGGACACTTCAGAGCGGGGGAGGAGGACGAAGAGGAAAGCGGGAGTGAGGGTGCTGTGGCGGGGGGGGAGACCTCCCGGAATCCCTGGAGACATGCAGCCAGGAGCTCGTCTCGAGCCAGGAGAAAGGTAGCCAGTCGCAGCGGCCGGTACTTGGTGGAGGACAAACTGAAGAGCGTGTTCCCGGTAAGCGGCTTTTTTGGGGGGAAAGGAAGTTTTTCAGGAGAGGAGGGTTAGGGCTGCATGCATGTCTAGATGCAGAATAGCGCATTGATGTGGTCTATCACATCGCGGTAATCAGTCTCGGTAATCTCTGCCCACATTCTGGATGAGACTTTCGAAATGTGCTTGCGCAGGTTTCTTGGGAGAGCCACCGTGGTCCTTGTCCCAGTCAGGCTAACGTGTCCATGCCACTGTGCGGGGGGACCATTGCTGCACACAGGAAAGCTGCATATGGGCCAGGGCGGAAGCCGCATTGCAGTAGAAGACCCTCCCTTGCTTCCCAGGTCACCCTCAGCAGTGAGATCTTCCAGGATGGACTCCTGTGGAAAATGTTGGGACAGTGTTCAGTGTAGGTGCCCCCTGCAGCTGTTGGCTCTCCCCAAGGCACAGAAACCCAGAGGACAGTACAGCCCAGAAACAATCAGTCCCCCTTACTCACCATTTTGGGGCTCCTGTGGGTTATGTCCGCTCTCTTTGGGATGGGAAAATTATGCTATTGTGTACACTGTGTGTGCCCTCAAGTGCGGGGAAATCATTACTCTGTCTGGTATAAACAATGCTGCCTCTGTTAAGTGTTGAATTTTGCTTTTACAGATGCAACCTTGAGATCTCAGCCGTCGGTGTTTTCACCGGCTCAGAGACTGCAAAGACTCCGGAAGAGACTGCGGAAAAGCAAAGAAGACATGCTGCACCAAGTGATGCATCAATCTCTTACAGAGAATCAAAAAGCGCAGGAGTGGAGGGAGAGAGAAAGCAGGACCCGCATGGAAAACGCAGCGCACCGGAAGCAAAGCACGGATCGGCTGATAAGCATCATGGAGCGCCAAGCGGACTCTATCCAGGCGCTCATAGCCATGCAGGCGGAGCACTACCGTGCACCCCCCCGCAGCCCTTGTCCCAAAACTCTTTCCCTTGTGACCCCATGTCGCCTCCAACCCACTTTCTCCAACATCCGGGTTCTTATCACCACCAGCTGCCTCCAACACCTGTATCTTCACCAACCAGCCCTAAGAACTACAACCCTTACCCTCTGCACTCAACCCCCCTCACCATACAGTATAGCCATCCTGAAGTGAAGCACTCATTGCACAGCACTCCAGACAGGACATACGCAAATCTGTGATTCTATCATTCCCCACCCCACCCCCTTGCCCTGTCTGATTCCCAAACAGTTGTGTTTCTTTCAATAAATGAATTTTCTTTTCAATAAATGGATATTTTGGTTTTGAAAACGTTCTTTATTATTGCATAAAGTAAAAGATACCTTAGCGCAGGAAACAGGCACTGCAAATCAGCATAACAAACACAGATTCCTACTAACATTGTAACCACAGGGCACCAGACATTACTGCTGATTTTCAGCCTCAAATGGCTCCCTCAAGGCATCCCTAATCCTTGCAGCCCCGTGCTGGGCCCGTCTAATAGCCCTGCTCTCTGGCTGTGCAAATTCAGCCTCCAGGTGTTGAACATCGGAGGTCCATGCCTGACTGAATCTTTCACCCTTCCCTTCACAAATATTATGGAGGGTACAGCACGTGGATATAACCGCAGGGATGCTGTTTTCGGCCAAGTCCAGCTTCCCATACAGAGATCGCCAGCGGCCCTTTAAACGGCCAAAAGCACACTCCACAGTCATTCGGCACCGGCTCAGCCTGTAGTTGAACCGTTCCTTGCTACTGTCAAGGCACCCTGTGTAGGGTTTCATGAGCCACGGCATTAGCGGGTAAGCGGGGTCTCCAAGGATCACAATGGGCATTTCGACTTCCCCTACTGTGATCTTCCTATCGGGGAAAAAAGTCCCGGCCTCCAGCTTCCTGAACACGCCAGTGTTCCGAAAGATGCGTGCATCATGCACCTTTCCGGGCCAGCCTGTGTTAATGTCAATGAAACGCCCACGGTGATCCACAAGCGCCTGGAGAACCATAGAGAAATACCCCTTCCGATTAACGTACTCGGATGCTAGGTGGGGTGGTGCCAGAATAGGAATATGCGTCCCATCTATCGCCCCTCCACAGTTAGGGAAACCCATTTGTGCAAAGCCATCCACAATGTCCTGCACGTTACCCGGAGTCACGGTTCTTCTGAGCAGGATGCGATTAATGGCCCTGCAAACTTGCATCAGCACGATTCCAACTGTCGACTTTCCCACTCCAAACTGGTTCGCGACCGATCGGTAGCTGTCTGGTGTTGCCAGCTTCCAGATTGCAATAGCCACCCGCTTCTCCACCGTCAGGGCAGCTCTCAATCTCGTGTCCTTGTGCCGCAGGGTGGGGGCGAGCTCCTCACACAGTCCCATGAAAGTGGCTTTTCTCATCCGAAAGTTCTGCAGCCACTGCTCGTCATCCCAGACTTGCATGACGATGTGATCCCACCAGTCAGTGCTTGTTTCCCGAGCCCAGAAGCGGCGTACCACGGTGCTGAGCATGTCTGGGAATGCCACAAGCAATTTCGTGTCGTACGCGTTACGTGACTCGCTATCATCGTCGGACTCCTCACTGTCACTTTGGATCCTAAGGAATAGCTCGACTGCTAAACGTGACGCGCTGGCGAGACTCATCGTCATACTCCTCAGCAGTTCGGGCTCCATTTCCCGCAGACCGAAACGGAACACACAGATCGCGCTGCACAGAAACGGTTGAAAGATGGCACCAAATGGCACCAAATGTGGACGGAAACACAGGGATTGCTGGGATGTGAAGCGATGCATCACGGGGCGTTGGGACAGGACCCAGAATGCCCCGCCCCCCCCACAAGCCACGGCGCCAGAATGGGAAGAGGTGCTCTGTGGGATAGCTGTCCATAATGCACCGCTCCCAATGCCGCTGCAAGTGCCGCAAATGTGGCCACGACAGTGCGCTGTCAGTGTGGACACACTGCAGTGCTTTCCCTATTCAGCTGTACGAAGGCAGGTTTAACTCACAGCGCTGTACATCTGCAAGTGTAGCCAAGACCAGAGAGATGAAGCAAAGTAGGCAGTGAGCAGCTCTGCCTTCCTATCATCTTCCATTACCAGCTTTCTTCTGCAGTGGGTGGGAGACCCACACCCTCTTTAATCTTTCTTTTTTTGTCTGACATTTGAAGAACCCATTCTTGTCTCTAACATTCCTTGCCAGCTGTAACTCATTCTTTGCCTTGGCTTTCCCGATTTTTGTCCCTACACACTTGTGCTATTCCTATGTATAATTCCTTGGTGACGCACCCTTCCATTTCCTGTATGTATCTTTTTTTTGTTTGTTTGTTTTTTGTTTTCAGATAGCATTGGCCTCCTGTGGCTCTTCTTATCTTTGTGGAATAGCTTGATGTTGAGTCTCTAGTATTACATCTTTTAGGAATTGCCAGCACCCTTCAACTCTTTCTTCCTTCTAATCCGAGTTGGTTGAAATCTGCCTTTCAAGTCTAGTGTCCTTATTTTGTTGTTCTCATGTCCTCCTTTCCTTAGGATCTTGAATGTTTCTCTGATCATGATTGCTTCCTCCTAAGTCCATGACCACCTTCCCGTTTGCAATTAATTCATTCTTGTTGACCAAAACAGATCCAAAATTGATCGTCCTCTAGTTGTTTCCTCAACTTTCTGAATCAGATGTTTTGAGAATATTACAAGTGCCTGAAAAGGTTTTAACAAAATGCTTTTCAATTTTCTTTTAGCTCAACTGATTATCCATCAACTTACTATTATCACACAGTCAGTCTCAGTGCTCTGAATGAAGTCAGGCAGGATGCTCAGGTAGTGTGTCTCCCCTAAGGGCACTCTCTCACCAGGCCAAGAAGCCTCCTTGGCTTCAGTGCTTCCTCGGTCTGGCCTTGGAGCATTCAGCACCCCTGTTCACACTGTGAGCTTCCTGCAGTGAGTCCACCTGGCTGGGACACCTGGGGAAGCCTTATATGCCCCCAAAGGGCAATGCACCCCAACATCAGTCAGCAATGACTCCCTGCCAGCGTTGTAAAACAGAAGGGTTTACTAGTCAATGGAGACACAGCCTAGAACAGATCTTGTTAGCACAGAAATCAGGAACGTTCAACATTGTTCATCTTGGGGGAATTCAGAACCCTGAGCTCTCCCTCCGGGTCCCAAACTAGGAGATTCACCAGCTTCCACCAGACACCATCAGTTAGGGCCTGCTGCCCTGCCTCCTTCCTTTGTCTCTTTTGCGGGCAAATAGGTCACGGACCTGCACATCCCAATGTGTTCTCCAGTACCTCTGGCTGATTCTTGCATGAGATGGGTCCCAGACATCAGGTGCCAGGATACAGAGTGTCAGCTGTGGTCTGGGCAGCTAGACAGCAGTTACACCTGTCCCCTGGGGGACTCTGCAATGATCACACACCCTTGTCTCATCACTTAGATACTCAAACAACATATAGGGTAAATTGACACATGCACACACTATGCAGATAAAATATTAAGAACATTCCTACTTAGTCATAGCTTCTATTTTAAATTGTCACCAATTTATAGTGTGATGGGGGGAGGGGGGTAGATGCTAATTTAATGAGATGCAGAGATTCAAAAAGTTTCTTTATAATACTTACACCACAACATGTCAACCTCCTAGGTCAAGACTGACACAGTAAAACAGCTTAAAGCAACTGCTCGTAAGTACTCGAGCAGGGATTTTGCAGCTTTGCTTGTCAAGTCCAACTCTCCAGAAACCTTGTCCCAGGGGCTTGGGGGGGGCAGGGCTAGTGATCTTCCTTGGTCATAAGCCCATCTGCCCTGCCNCCCCCCCCCCCCCCCCGCTGGGCAGCCCTGGGAAAAATAAACATTTAAAAACCTTCCGCATCTCAGCACAAACCCAGTTTTGAGAACTTCTTTTCAAGTCACCTTTACAAGGTATCACTGGTTCTCAGCATTAGCTAGTGCTAAAAGGCACTAAAGCTCATTAAAAGGGTTGGACAAATATTTTCCGTCAAAATGTTTTTGGATCGAAAACTAGGAGTTTTTAAAAGCAGAAAAGATCACGGACAATGTCTGCTTTCCTTCAAAATTTGTTGTGGTTTTTTTAATTGAAAAACTGAAATTAGTCCGCCAAAACCTGAACATAGTTTGGGGTTTCAGAAGTGTGTGGCCAAATATTTGCTGCTTGCTGTGTTTGACTGTTTAAAGAAACAAAAAATCCAAAACTTTTGAACCAACTCAGCTTGTGACCAAACGCCTGAGCCTATCCAGTCAGAGATTTCTCCAGGTTTCTGATACTCTGCTGGCTTCCTTGATTCATATCAGTCTCCATAACTTTGGGTTCATTTAGGATAGAACATAAGAATGGCCATACTGGGTCAGACCAAAGGTCCATCCAGCCCAGTATCCTGTCTGCCGACAGTGGCCAATGCCAAGTGCCCCAGAGAGAGTGAACCTAACCGGTAATGATCAAGTGATCTCTCTCCTGCCATCCATCTCCACCCTCTGACAGACACAGGCTAGGGACACCATTCCTTACCCATCCTGGCTAATAGCCATTAATGGACTTAACCTCCATGAATTTATCTGTTTCCTAGAGACTGGCTTCATGGGGTCCCTCATAAACTGGAGACGGTTACTGTGGGTTTGTCTTTAGTATAGCTTATGTACATACTCCATGAATTGAGCATTTGAGGTTGTTCCAGAATCTGAGATGAGCCTATGTTGTGAAAACTGAAATGTTCAAAATAGCACATGCATGTGAATGGACACAGGGTGCTAAAATTAAATTAACCTAGGGGTTCTCAAACTGGGGTCACAAGGTTATTACCAGGGGTCACAAGCTGTCAGCCTCCACCTCAAACCCCGCTTTGCCTTCAGCATTGATAATAGTGTTAAATATAGAAAAAAGTGTTTTTAATTTATAAGGGGGGTTTCACTCAGAGGTTTGCTATGTGAAAGGGGTCACCAGTACAAAAGTTTGAGAACCACTGAATTAACCCCTCTGGAGCCTCGGGGAATTCAGGCGAGGGGGGTCTCCCTTGGTAGGGTTGGGAAGGAGGTAGGTGGTGTAGGATATTGCTCTTCTCATGGCTCTCTTGGCTCTATCACTGTTAATCTAAAGTGGCTAATTTTAAATGAAGCTACCCTCCCCTGACATGAATCTCCCCATGGCACTGAAATTAAATGTAGACTATAATTTGGCATTTGAGAAGTGAAAGGGATGGTAGCCCTAAGGGAAAAGATAACAGCTTGGCTCATTGTGTTAAATAGCTGTCTGCAAGCCACAAACTGCTGAACGAGCTTTAGGGTAGGGAAGGCTGTGCCTCCCCAAACAGCCTGGCCCTGCCCCCATCTGACCCCCACCCACTTCCTGCCCCCCTCAGAATCCCCGACCCATCCTGCTCCTTGTCCCCTCACCGCCCCCCCCCCCACCGCTCCCTGTCCCCTGACTGCCCCACCCCTATCCACTCCCCCGCCGAGTCCTGACAGACCCCCACAATCCAACCCCCCGTCCCCTGACCGCCGCCCCCCCAGCAGCGCTGTCCAGGGCCCCTCCTGGGTTACCGCCGCCTCTCCCCTCTCGGAGCCTCAGCGCGCCGCATCCAGGAGCTGCCCTGGCCCCTGGACAGCGCTGCAGCGGCCGGAGCTCGCAGCCCCGCCCCCTTACCACGCGGCTCAGGTAAGAGCTCAGGTCCCGCCAGAGCCACGCCGCTGCAGCGCTGTCCAGGGCCGCTCCTGACGCGGCGCGCTGAGGCGCCGGGGGAAGGCGGGGGCCAGGGCGACTCAGACATTCTCGTGGGTCCGGGGACCCCTGCGGGGCGCGGGACAAATTGCCCCCCCCCCCGCGGCCCTGTCATGGGGGGGTCTCTGTGTGATGCAGGCAGGGGCAGCAAGTGTAGACCCCTGGCCGCCCCTACGCCTAGGAGCCAGAGAGACGCACCAGCCGCTGCTGAGAGCCCAGAGGTCGGCGCTGCGCAGAGCCTGCGCCTGCCCCCGCCCCGTGACAGCGAGCGAGCGGGGGAGGGGGGATGGCGTGCGCAGGGGCGGGGCCTCAGGGAAGGGGCGGGGCAGGGGTGTCCGCAGGAGGGGCCGGGGTTCAGCCAGGGCGCTGCTCCGCTGCTCGCGCGCGTGGTGGGAGGGGCCCCGGCAGCAGCTGAGGCCTCGGTTAACGCAGGCGGGGGATGCTGCGGAGAGCAGGGAGGAGCCGGACGCAGCCCCGGCGCCGGGAGGGAACCGCCTTCCCCTGGGCCCGAGCCCAGTCGCCGCCGGAACTGCGGACGTGGTGTCGGGTTTCCGGCCGGACCCTTTTCGCCGTCACCCGCTCGCGGACGGAGGGGAGGGGCTGGGCTGCTGCGCGCGCGCGTGTTTCCGGTGCCGAGGCCGGCTCCAGTCCCAGTCACAGCCCCGCCGCGCGCCTAGAGCCGGACACCGCCCGGCGGCGCCCCTGGGACAGAGTCCAGCCACAGCGCGGGGTGAGCGCGTGACGGCCCAGCCCTGGCGCCCCGAATCCCGGGGTGCGGCGTCAGCCAGCGCCCCCCGCCCCTCCCCCTTGCCCCCCTCAGCTGTCCCTCGCCTCTCCTAGGGTCCCCTCCTAGCTGCTCCCCTCCCGTTTGCTAGCACAATCCCGGGGGGAGGAGGGGCGTGCGGTGCCTCCTTGGGCTCTGGCCAGGGTTTCTGTGCTGGGGGTGGGAGCAGCACAGGAAGGTCTCTCCCGGCAGCGCCTTGGGAGCTTGCTGTGGCTGCACTGGAGCCAGGGGCAGGCTTTTGAGCTTGTTTGCCCCGAATGCCAAGGTTTTGTAATGTGGTCAGGTCTATATTACAGAATTACATAGGCATAACTACAGGTTTCAGAGTAGCAGCCGTGTTAGTCTGTATCCGCAAAAAGAACAGGATTACTTGTGACACCTTAAAGACTAACGAATTTATTTGAGCATAAGCTTTCGTGGGCTACATCCGATGAAGTAGGCTGTAGCCCACGCAAGCTTATGCTCAAATACATTCGTTAGTCTCTAAGGTGCCACAAGTACTCCTGTTCTTTTTATAGGCATAACTGTGTTGTTCAGGGATGTAGAAAATCCACACCCCTCAGTGATACAGTTGTACTGACCTAACCCCCAGTGTAAGCAGCGCTATGTCAATGGGAGGGCTTCTCCTGTCCACATAGCTACCGACTCTCACTGAGGTTTATTAACTATGGTATAGCTAAGATCAAGCGTAGTATCTGCACTGAAGTGCTACAGCAGCGCAGTTGTGCTGGTGCTGCTGTGGTACTGTAGCCTGTGTAGAACTGCCCTGTGTTTTGAATGAGACTATTAAAAAGTAACTGGTTAGTTGGATTTAGTTGGTCACTGTCAGAAGACAGGATACTGGGCTAGATGGACCTTTGGTCTGACCCAGTATGGCCGTTCTTATGATCTGAGGTGTGCTGCCTGGGGGAGGATGTTAAGTGGCAGTATCAACTAATGATTTTAATAGATCTGAGGCACTGTCTACACTACAGCTTATGTTGGCATAATTTATGTCGCTCAGGGGTGTGAATAAACCACCCCCCTGAGTGACATAAGTTACATCAACATAAATGTCGATGTGTCAGATACTGTGTCGATACTCCCGCCAATTTAGCTACCGCTGCTCACAGAGGTGGTTTTATTATGCTGATGGGAGAGCGTTTTATTAAAGCATAAAGCATCATCACCAGATGTGCTGCAACGATGCAGCTGTGCCACTGCAGCACCGTATGTGTAGACATGACCTAACTGGTAGGAGAAATTTAATGCTCATCCTCTTTTGTTTTTTTCCACCCTCCCATGTTCTCAGATACACAGTCTAATCACAGAAAAAGAAAACCGTAGAAATGTTGCGCAGGCCAATAATACAGGTAACAAGTTACTGGTTTTGTTTTCTTAATAAATTTAGATCATGCACAGTCTAATGATGTACAGTCTAGTACATGAGCCATTTAAATAGTAACATAATTAACTATGTGCAGTATTGTTCTTACGTTACCATTAAAAATAATTGCATGCAAAATCCTTCATCTTAATACACTATTAAATACTCAGTCCTGCAAAGTTGTAAACATGTGCCATGGCACACTCTGCTTGTGAGTATTCCTATGTCCTTCCATTTTTGAACTTGAAGCGCTTTAACCAGACATCCTAACTATAATTTTTTTCTTTAAGGTTGTAAGAAAAAATATATAGAGTGTGTGTATATATATATATATAAGCAGTGTTTCTTTTCTTTCTGTATTAAAGTAATCAAGGCTTTAACTACTCTTCCCATCCTAGGCTAGCTGAATCTTGCTCTGTGTGTGTGTCACACATTATTTAATGATACATTGTATTGTTTACAAGTGCACATGTGTTTCCCTCCAAAACAAAATAGTTCCTGTCACCACTATTGAATGAGTGAGACTGTTTTCCTTGCTGCAATAATCAAAAATTGGCTAATTGAACACTCTCTGTAGACCCATCAAATGATACCATTCATCAGGGTTCCTTAGGATTCCTCAGTAACTGTTCTCCTTTAGCAAGATTTTCCACAACTAAAAGCCCTTCTTTACAGAGGTATGACCTAAGATGGTACTTGATCCCATTGCGCCTACTGTTGCAAACTTATGCAGTGATATCTATTTAACGCTTTAATACAGAAAGTATTGTATCATAGTTGCTCCAAAAATTTTCTCTCGTCCCAGGACTGGAACTGCCATGAGGGTCAGTAGCCTTCTTTCTGTTCCAACCCCACTAGGTAGTTGAACTACAACCCAGAAGGTAGCAAGGCTCTCTACCAAAATATTTGCAAAAATGTATCTGGCATAGATATTAATTTTGACTCCACAATTCTAATTCTCTTCACCACCATCCTTAACTGTAAATTGTATCATATTTCCAGTTTAAATTAATAATTCATATCCATCAAACCATACTCTGTGATAAAGAACTTGTACAACTATCCCGTGTGAGTAGAAAAATCACAGAGGATCATTACAGTACAGTATGGAATACTTACAACATCATATTAAATTCAGTTGTAACATATAGGAAAAGCTCTTCCTATGTAAACTACCCCCATGCCATGCAACCGTTCATACTGCAAAGTTGAATCCATTATCAGGAAAAATTAAAGTTTCCCTTTGTGTCTGTCTGGCCTCATGTTATTTCTTCCACCCATCAGGTATACTCTGCCTCATTTCTTTCATAAACACTGCAGAACCTATAGGGGAAAGATAAACTGTGAGCTTTCAGCTTGTGGAAATATAAGCATGTATTCCAAGGTTTTGTTTTCTGGCGTTAATTTAACAGTCATTATAAGCCAAATGAAAAATGGTTCTATAAATCTGACTGGCATACACAGGGCATTAATTCTAGATGTCTTATACGTAAAAAGCAAATTGCCTCAGTAGGTGGTCAAATCAATATGCCAAAGCATTTTTCTATTGCGTTTTGCATTATCCTCTATTTTAACATCTTTGTCACTAGAAGGATTGTCAGCCTGTCCTCTTTGCTCCTTCTGCCACCCCACTCTCCCCTTGTAGGAAATTTACCATATCTGCAGTCCTTGTTTATGGATCTTGCTCCCTGGCTTTCTGCAGCTATTGCTGCTTTCTTCCTCCTCTGACATGGCACTTGCAAGCATTGAGTCTTTCCTTCCCTTTTCTCCCCTTACATTTACTTACAGTGAGTCTCAAATTTTTTGTGGCACTTAATTGTTTTTAGCTTTTGAAGGGTGAATTGGGGTCTCTGCACCACTTAGGTCAATAAAATTGTATGTAGAGCTGCTGTTATGCATGTCTTGTCTGTACCCAAAGTTAAGCAGAAAAATAACAAACAAAAAAATCAATACCAAGTGTCTGTAAATGTATTTTCTACTACACATCATATAGAAACAGCGATAGTTGGGCAGGAAATTTCCCACGGGTTACTAGCTGAAGGTACGGTTTCAGGACATTAGCTTTTCCCATCTAGCCCTTAAGATCCAAATTCAGCAATGCACTAAACACATGCTTGACTTTTAAGTGCCCGCGTAATCCTGTTAGGGTCCAGTTCAGCAAAATGAAGCTAATTCAGAAAATGCCCTGAAACTCAACTATTATTCATTATTTGTTAACTAAATCTCTTCAAATTATCTGTCTATCCTCCTAGGTGCTTCGTCAGTTTATAAGACACGAGTCTGATTCAGCCACCTCCTTGATACTTGAAAGATGTAAGTAGATGTTATTTGTTTGAGAATCTTAGCACTAGTGAAATGTGCCTGATGGGTCTGCCCAGAGATGTATTATGTCCTCTGCTCGCAGAAGAGGCTCCTGTACAAGTATAAGCGCTCAGAAACCATGGTGATGAGCATATTATAAAAGCCTGGATAGATATCTGCTTCCCCAGCGTGACCAGCAAATGCTCCTCAGCAAAGAGTGAGAGTAAATTCCGTCTCCAGGCCCATTCGGTCCTCTTCCTCTCTGCTAAGACTACTAACAGTCAAATGTGTGGTGTCTTTAATAAATGTTATAATATCTTTCTATTACTGTTGTGGAAGAACAAGAAAATATTCCTTTTTCTTCAAGAATCATCAGCTTTTACTTTTTACTTGTGTAATATCTTATTTCATTCTGACTTTTTAATCATGCTGCAGTTGACCTTTTAAGGGAAACTTAATGTTTTATCTTATCTAATCTTTATCTGATCTAATTTCTGCAGTGATGTCTTCAGAAATGTTTCTCCTTATGTGATCCAACCAGTGAAAATAGAAGGCAGGCAGTTGCTATTAAATAATAATTTATTATTTTACAGTGCCCAAAAGTGTGCTAGGCACTTCATGGCACAACTATTAATGCCCCTTAAAACTTACATTCTAATTTTATATATATAATGAATTGAGTGGGGATAACAAAACAGTAAAGGGAATGGGCCAAAGAAGGACCAGGGTTACAGTGATAAATTGAGTAGCTGTGCGATTTTAGATATGTGCATATCTTGGAGGTACAAAAGGTCTCTTCAGGACTGTCTTCCAGACCACCAAGGGTAGAAGTGAATTCTTTCTACCGCTGGAATTCTAAGTGCTAATTTATAGCCATGGCAGGCCATGAAATATTGGACATAAAATTTATCATTCTTATTACTATGCCATTCTGACTACTATCTTGTTTTACCCACTCCCTTTTGATTCAGACATGATTTTAGTAGTGATAAATTGGCAGAACTAGAAACCATCGTACCATCTGAAAACTTGAAATCCTTTTCAAATGATATAAAGCATTCGTTACTAACGCTAGGAGTCAGTGAGACATTGGCTGTTTAAAACCCTGTTGGAATTAAAGTGCAAAAAGGAAAAGGTGGTAATCATCAAAACATAACTTTAAGGTACTTTAGCTTTGACTAAGGCTTGTTGTAATGATGGGGGGAAAAGAATTATTGCAGCTTTGTTGTGGTAAAAATACAAAAGTCAAGATTTTGTTTTTAAAAATTGTATATATATATATAAAGTATTGGGACAAGGAATAGAAGAAAATGAACAGTGTGAGCAGATCCTTCACCCCTGTAATGGGGACTCCTCAGTGATGTTGGTCAGCACTAGTGTAGGCATCATTAGAAGTCAGAGAATCTGAATTCCTTGGGTTTTGTGATAAGTTACAAGTCAGGATAGTAGTTTATCAAGGTTAGAAAAGCTGAAATTGATCCATGCAAAAGTTCTTGGGACCAGTCCAAGCAGTCATCCTGAACTTTAACTCTTTCAAGGATATCTCCTTTTGCTCCTGGTGCACCTCAGTCTGATATTTTCTGTCCCACACATTTCAGCCCTGAATCGTATCCAGTTACTCGGTCGAGTAGGACAGGACCCTGTTATGAGGCAAGTGGAGGGGAAAAATCCTGTTACAATTTTTTCTCTTGCAACCAATGAGATGTGGCGATCAGGGGAAAGTGAGGTGTTCCAGGCAGGTGAGTCTGTGTAGTTATTGGAGTGGAATAATGTGGTTTTCACCTGTTGTAATGCTGTTTTAACATTAAATAATACCAATCCAAATCCTTTGTTGATGTAATCCATGTAGCTCCATTCATGCCAATTTATACTAGCTGAGGAGCTTGCTCATCATGTATATTCACGAAGCACTTTAGTATTTCTCAAAGGCATTTGTTGAATAGTGATTTGTGGCAGACTTTTCTAAGAAGGACGGAGGAAGCCTCCAGCTATTGCTCGTTCATCATTTCACATAGACTTTGTAGGGGTGGAGTAGGTTCCATTCTCCCATTACCTCCCACTGGAGATGAAATAATGATTACATCTTTGTTTAGATGCCACTTTCAATTTGTAACTGCATACTTTTCTCCTAGCCTGTTTACAATGTGCAGGCTGCAGGGAGAAATAATTGCGTGTAATATGAGCCGTGGTTTCTAAGCAAAGGTACACAGTATATGCTCTCTCATTATACTTGTATCATGTTGCATGGTGTTTCTGGCCCTGAAAGGAAGAAGAGTGGAAGTTTCAATAACAGTAAATTTCCATTTCTCCGATCAATCATAGACTCATAGACTTTAAGGTCAGAAGGGACCATTATGATCATCTAGTCTGACCTCCCGCATGATGCAGGCCACAAAAGCCAACCCACCCACTCCTGGAATAATTCTCTCCCTTGACTCAGCTGTTGAAGTCCCCAAATCATGATTTAAAGACTTCAAGTTGCACAGAATCCTCCAGCAAGCGACCCCTGCCCCATGCTTCAGAGGAAGGCGAAAAACCTCCAGGGCCTCTGCCAATCTACCCTGGAGGAAAATTCCTTCCCGACCCCAAATATGGCGATCAGCTGAACCCCGAGCATGCGGGCAAGACTCTCCAGCCAGACACTTAGGAAAAAGACTTTTAATATCCCATCATTGACCCTTGGTACTAATTACCAGTGATGGCACGTTATTGACCTATTGACTAAGATCCCGTTATCCCATCAAACCATCCCCTCCATAAACTTATCAAGCTTAATCTTAAAGCCAGAGAGGTCTTTCGCCCCCACTGTTTCCCTCGGAAGGCTGTTCCAGAATTTCACTCCTCTGATGGTTAGAAACCTTCGTCTAATTTCAAGCCTAAACTTCCCGACGGCCAATTTATATCCATTTGTTCTCGTGTCCACATTAGTACTGAGCTGAAATAATTCCTCTCCCTCCCTTGTATTTATCCCTCTGATATATTTAAAGAGAGCAATCATATCTCCCCTCAGCCTTCTTTTGGTTAAGGTAAACAAACCGAGCTCCTCAAGTCTCCTTTCATACGACAGTCTTTCCATTCCTCGGATCATCCTAGTGGCCCTTCTTTGTACCCGTTCCAGTTTGAATTCATCCTTCTTAAACATGGGAGACCAGAACTGCACACAGTACTCCAAATGAGGTCTCACCAATGCCTTGTATAACGGGACTAGCACCTCCTTATCTCTACTAGAAATACCTCGCCTAATGCATCCCAAGACCGCATTAGCTTTTTTTACGGCCACGTCACATTGCCGACTCATAGTCATCTTGCGATCAACCAGGACTCCGAGGTCCTTCTCCTCTTCCATTACTTCCAACTGATGCGTTCCCAGCTTATAACTAAAATTCTTGTTAGTCATTCCTAAATGTATAACCTTACACTTCTCGCTATTAAATTTCATCCTATTACTATTACTCCAGTTTACAAGGTCATCCAAATCTCCCTGCAGGATATCCTGATCCTTTTCCGAATTGGCAATACCTCCCAACTTTGTGTCATCCGCAAACTTAATCAGCCCACTCCTACTTTTGGTTCCGAGGTCAGTAATAAATAGATTAAATAAAATTGGACCCAAAACTGAACCTTGAGGAACTCCACTGGTAGTCAATCACTTGACTTCTTAGCTGAGGAGCACTTAAGTGTTGAAACAAGCCCTCCACAGTTTGTTGTGTTAGAGAGAGGACATGGCATCCTTCAGCACATTTGTCATTCATTATTCTTCCTTTCATGTAACATAGGTGATATCACCCAAAAGACAACGTGGCATAGGATCTCTGTGTTTAGGCCAGGCCTGAGAGATGTGGCATATCAGTATGTGAAGAAGGGGTAAGTGGCATAAAAAGAGTGCTTGGGGATTGAATGCCTTAACAATCAGTTAATTTAATGTGAATCAGGCACAATGGGGGTGGTTCCGTGTAGATGTTAAAATAGAAGCATGTCGTGCTTAAAGCATTTAGTGCTCAAAGACTACAGACAAATGAGGCAAGATCTCTGAACTCTAAACCGACAATTTATAGAATAAAAATAACGATGTAATCCTCCTGCTTGTGAACTGAATTCTTATGTTCATGTTAGTGCTCGAATCTATGTGGAAGGGAAGATAGACTACGGTGAATATACAGATAAAAACAATGTGAGGCGGCAGGCCACAACAATCATAGCAGGTAACAAACTTTATTAGTCAAACCATCTTGTATTGCCATTTCCAGAAGTGAAGGGGAACAGAGAAATAAAGTGTGGTTTATCCTCCTTCCCCTCCTCATTCCCAAACTTCATAATTTGGAATTTTGAGAGAATGTATCTGTGGTGGTATTTTTAGTTCCTGGTCTGTGCCAGTAGGTGTCATCTGACACGGTTTATGAAAAGAATTAGGCAGGAAAGAGGTAGCATTTGTGGATTGCTGAAAAGTTGCTGACACAAAGCAGTGAATTGCAGCAAGTGGGTGTTTGTGCATTTTGTCTGCGCTGCACATTGGAGAGAAAATTGGACATGTACACTGCTGTACAAGGTGGGCCTTGTTGAAAAGTTCACTCTCAACTTCAGCAGGGAACATTTTTCTGTCTAAGCCTTTGATTTCAGGCTTTCTGCTAAATGTTAAGGTCTTCTCCCTGTGAAAGGAGTGTCATGTGGATATAGCTAGATGGGGAATTTGGAAAGTAGGAGTGAGGTGGCCAAGAATAGCAGAAGAGGGAGGGAGCAGACTGGTCCCTTGGGCTAGGAACAATCATGAAGAAAGATGGAAAGTTCAGAAACTCGTCCTCTTTGCTTCTGTAAACGGCAATGATTTTTTGTTTTTAGTTATGTGACTTATTGGAGAGATCAGTTTCCTGAAACTTTAGGGGGTTTGTTTTTAGCAATGGGCCCCAAAAAGCGGAGTTATAAAGGAAACATTCGTGTTTCAAAACTATATATAGAAAGTTGGATGAGAGGTGAACAAAACATGCACTTTTAATTTTTACTTTTGGTTGTTCCCGAAGTGCAATGTTCTTGCAGTCATAAGCCCACTGGTTCAGATGGCCCAGCACGTACTGCACTGGTGATATTGACCCTTGTTATTGGCACACTTTCAGAGAGCCTGCCTGTAGGTATATGGCAAGTCTCTTCTTTCAATGGTTCTCTAAAGTTTTCTTTTTAATAGCTCTTTAAAGTAGGGTTATTGAGAATTTAGGAGACCACTGGCAGTTAAATGTATACTTCCCTTAGTCCTGCTCCATACTGATTATGGGGGGATGATATCAGCTCATTGCATTTTGGGATGTCCAGCATAAGCAAGACATTAGCAGTAATAATAGATTTATAAGAGGGACACATTCAAATCTTTTTTGAAAATTGCCTCTAATGATATATTTGGCCATTAACCCTGTTAGACTCTTGTGGATACATGCTTGAAAATACCTATGTTCACTTGAAAAGGTCTCTTAACCTGGGGAAAAATAGAGAAGCATCTGTATGTTAGTTTTCATGGGATATTTGTTCTGGATACTGAAACAGTACAAGCCCCTGCATTTTATTTTTAATTTCCCTACAAAGTAGCATGTGTGTGTGTGTGCGCATATAGATATGTGCAGCAAGACAAAACACTATCTGATCCTGAAAATTAACTACTCTGTTGTATTTCCTTTCAGATAAC
The DNA here is from genome assembly GCA_003942145.1 of Platysternon megacephalum. NCBI lineage: Eukaryota > Metazoa > Chordata > Testudines > Platysternidae > Platysternon > Platysternon megacephalum. The sequence goes on from QXTE01000173.1 coordinate 2,911,803, forward strand.
ATTATTTTTCTGAGTGACCATATCAAAGAGAAGGTGTCAGATGTTTAGTGCTTGTACCCATGCTATTCCTTTCATTTCCTAATTCTGAAATCATGCATATTGCTGTATTTTCTGTAAACAAATTAAAATACCCTTTTATATGGATAAAGGAAGAACTGTGTTTTTTGGTCTTTCTCTTCAAGCTTTGGCCTCTGAATATGTTTCTTTTACTACTTCTCTGTTATATTCTAAGGGGCAGCCCTTGGGGCTATGTCAGTTTGAATCAATACATTTATGATTAGACGTTGCATTTCTGAGTTTCTTGGGCATTTTTAGCCTGTATTTATTACAGGCCCCCATAATCCCTGGTTATAATTTTAATTCCAATCCCTGGAAAATTTACTTAAATCTGTGCCATACTTGTTTTCGTCCACCAGGAGGAGCTGTAAATGCACCACCAGATGACTTTCTTTCACTGCTTCTCCATTTAGAGCAGAAGCGGGCAAACTTTTTGGCCTGAGGGCTGCATCGGGTTTCGTAAATTGTATGGAAGGCCGGTTAGGGGAAGGGGTTGTGGCCCGGGCCCCACCTCCTATCTGCCTACCTCCCCCCCCCCCTCCCACCGGGACTCCTGCCCCATCCAACCCTCCCTGTTCCCTGACGGCCCCTCTGGGACCCCTGCCCCATCCACACACACCCCACTCCCTGTCCCCTGACCACCCCCGGACCCCTGCCACCCCATCCAACCCCTCCTCTTATTTCTGAAGGCCCCCCCGCCCCCGGGACCCCTGCCCCATCCAACCACCCCTTCTCCCTGTCCCCTGACTGCCCCCTGCCGCCCCATCCAACCCCCCTTCCTTCCTGACTGCCCCCCCCGGGACCCCTGCCCCCATTCAACCCCCTGTCCCCTCCCGACCGCCCCAACCCCTATCCACACCCCCGCCCCCTTACTATCCCCCCTCCCCCTGAACTTCCCTGCCCTCTATCCAACCCTCCCTGCTTCCTGCCCCCTTACCGCGCTGCCTGGAGCACCGGTGGCTGGCGGCACTACAGCCGCGCTGCCACCATGCAGCACAGAGCACCGGGTCAGACTGGGCTCTGCAGCTGCGCTGCTCCAGGAGCTCACAGCCCTGCTGCCCAGAGCATTGTGCCGGCTGCGGGGAAGGGGGAACAGCGGGGGAGGGGCCGGAGGCGAGCCTCCCGGGCCAGGAGCTCGGGGGCCGGGCAGGACGGTCCCTCAGGCCGGATGTAGCCCGCGGGCCGTAATTTGCCCACCTCTGATTTAGAGAGTAACATTGTTGCACTGTAGACACTGCCAGTCTTTGGAGGGAAAGTCCAGAAGTCTCAGTTCCAGCTAGGATGGGATGGGATAAAATGTTCTCTTATGTTGTAATCCTGGATGAGCTGTCAGAGCAGCCTTGAGTTTCATTATTGCCATATCTGATCAAAGTAATCTATGTAAAAAGGATGCTAGTTTTATTATAAACTGTAGCTATAGAGACTCAAATTCCTGCATATGATCCCAATGGGGTGGGGGAGAACCTGGATGGTGGAAATCCTTACCTCTGGAGTGGAGGAAGAACTCATGTTTCATCTCTCTGGGCACAATGTAAAACACTTTTATTTTTATTTTGTTGCGGACTTCCCCTACAAAATGGCTAGTGAGATTATCCCCTTTCCTTATGTTTCTCCAGAATGATCCTAGCAGTGTGATCAATTTGGAGGAAATTGTCCATTCCTGGATAGGAAAGCTACTACTTACATTGTTGTATCTGGCCTCTGGATTACTGCAGTGATGGGTACACTGGAAATTCTTAGCTAGTTACATGGATTGGTGTCTACATGGAGGTCATGGCATCTTTTAAAATTAAAATGAAATGGAGAATAAAAGTTTAAATGTGCTATCTTCTAGACTAGTTCCTTACTGACCATAGTCCCTGCCCTTCCCACAGTTGTCTACATCCAGAACTAAATATGTTGGTTTTTTTTCCTGAGGCTGAGAAGAGAACAAATATTTTGTGGTCATATATAGACTGAAGCTGTGAACCGCAGCAGTACCAAGGCTGTTCTGTCAGTAGCAGTAACACCTTGTGCCACCTCAGGTTCCTGACTTTCCTGGCTATGGAATTTTTATCCAGTGTTCATGTACATATGAAGTGCTCCATTATTGCTGCACGGTCCTGTGCTGATCTCCTGCCTCCAGATCATGCCACCAGAAGCACAGTCACACTGGCAGGTGACACTGACTTCATGCTCATCTGATAAACTTCAGAAAAGCAAGTGGGTGGGGTGGGTGTGGGGAGGTAGATCTTGCCAACTGAATGACACAAACACATGCTAGCTCAGCTTCTGATCTCTGGCTGGAACTAAACTCTCTAGCTTTTGTAAAGCATCAGCACTAATACCAGATGACAATCTTCTATACCAGACGCTTGGTGTCTAGAAGGAACACCAGATATTAGCAGAATCCTCTAGACTTTAAGATGAAATGTGCTTGTCACAAAAACCTGATTAAAATGACCTTTTGGTTAATCCCACAGGTGGGCCGTAGATTGGCTTCTTTTGTTAAAATGGAAAAGGTCAATATTGCATATCCCTTTATTTGGGATTGAAGGCAAGAGGAGTGTGAAAGCTGTGTTTGGCTGATCATGTGGCAGTGCATTCTAAAGCAGAGTAGTCCAAAGATGGCACATTGTGTCAGTTATCTATAATTTTTACTGATTCCTGATCCAGTTCCAGATTTGCTTTAAGGTGTTTCCCTGTTATCTTTAAAGCCCTGAATGTGGTAGGCTCTATATTTTAGTGACTGCCTATCTCTCCACAACCCACCATGACAGCTGAAATCAACTGGGATGACGCAAATGATGGAGCCTACTGTAAAGCATGAGACTTGAGAATGGAGACTTCTCAGTAGAAGGCCCTTAACTGTTGAACTCATACTGGAGATAAGCCTGAGGCTTGTCTACTTCAGGAAAAATGTAAGACTCATCTCTTGGGGCAGACCTTCCTTCAGTAATGGTCACTGACAGTGGCCCACACACTGACCTCTACCTACAACTCTGGATCAGGAGAGAGACTGAACTCGTACAAATTGTGTGATTATCTATCAAAATTTAAGAGATTTGTTCATGCTACAAATGCTTTTCACTTTTCCTGGGTTTCAGTGTTGTCTTTCAGGGAATGGCATTCAGCTTTCTCTTGTCCTAATTAACCTCTTGGGTAACCTGGATTAGGCAACCTTGATTATTGGCACTGATTGGATCTCCTTACAGAAGCATTTGACCTTGAAGAGGAATTACTGTATTTGTCGCAGGTAAGAGTATGAGGTGTGCTTCAATAACGAAGGGCATTGCAATAGTTTGCAACGGTGTTGTGAATTTCATAATGAGATTGAGGCAAAGCTGTAGGACTGCAAACCAGTCACTTTCACTCAGTCTCCCTGCTTCCAGAACAGAGTGGGGGGAACCCCCCCCGGCCTCCTATACTTGTTTTTGGCTGTAATGCTTCGATTAAGGGAGAGCTATGGGCACGGTGCCTAATATAGCATTTTGAACATTCACATGGCGAAGAATGCTTTTAACCTTTACAAACGTGTGACTTATATTTGAGAACATAGCTCTAACTTGCCCAACTTCACATATGGGATAACATGAGGGGTGCTCAAAAAATAGCTGGTAATGAAGTGGGTCTGATTTCTTTGGCAGACATGTCTTCTCTCGCTTCTGTTTCATGATTCATCACTTCTGATGATAATTAGTGTAGCAAACTGAATAGAGAGTGACTGGATGGCTTGGGACTGGTAAATGGAAATTGGAGTTTTTTACCACTTGCTCTCTGCTTGAATCTAGCCCAGGTTAGTGCTGCCTTGTGATGATTCCCCAGTGCCTTATGTGAAATGAATTGGTGTTTCAGTCCCATTCCTGCTAGCCATCATGAAGCCAAACATCTACTTGTGGTATAAGTCTCAGCAGAGAGGTCATGAATTGCATAGGCAGGAAAACTGTACTAGCCCTTAGAGAAGTCCCTGCAGGTAAAAGGTGAGATATATTCACTAAAGCAAGCTTGTGTTGCTGTCTGCGCACTTATTGTGTGGTTTAATAGAAGACTTTCTTCAGTACTGTCAATCTTACATTTTGTATTTGTATTCTTTTACTTAGTCTTTGAACACACTGAGGAAAAAATCTGCTCTCATTTACACCTCTGCCATGATGCTGAAGGCATTGGGGTTACATGGGTGTAAAATAAAGTCGAATTTGTCCAGTATGTTGTTTTCCCTTTTCCCAATACATATGACAATAAAATGTACATCCAGTGAGTTTTTCCTAATGTCCAGTGTGAGTGTATCTATTTTCAGCCTAGTGTAGTGGCCTCGTATCCCTTACCCTTAGCTTGTTCGGCCTTCCGTGCCTCCAATACCTTCCATCAGCCATTCTGCTTCAAAGAAAAACTGCAGCTTTTTCCCTACCTATGACCTGGCCTATACCCAGAACAACCTCCTTTTTTCTACCTCCCTATATGTCAGAGGTCAGTGTTTGCAAAGTATACCATTCAGTAAGACTCTCGTATGTCAGACAACCACACCAAATAAAGTTCTAGAACAGGGGTAGGCAACCTATGACACGGGTGCCAAAGGCGGCACACGAGCTGATTTTCAGTGGCACTCACACTGCCCGGGTCCTGGCCACTGGTCCGAGGGGCTCTACATTTTAATTTAAATTTTAAATGAAGCTTCTTAAACATTTTAAAAACCTTATTTACTTTACATACAACAATAGTTTAGTTATATATTATAGACGTATAGAAAGAGACCTTCTAAAAACGTTAAAATGTATTACTGGCACGCGAAACCTTAAATTACAGTGAATAAATAAAGACTCGGCACACCACTTCTGAAAGGTTGCCGAACCCTGTTCTAGAAGATGAGGGAGAGGAAACAATTTTACACAAAGAGAGAACCATAAACTAAAAGATAAACACGTGTGCCTGGATGTATAGGATGGAAAGCATTGTTAGATTGACCCCCAACATGAAAAGTGTGAAATATTGAAAAATAACCTGGATTTACAGCATGGTAGAAACTAGTCTAGTCTCTGACCCAGGTCAGAGGAAACAAATATGAGGGGGAAGATTCAGGAGAGCGTAGGGATAAGCATGTCTGTGTACGGTCCTTACCTCTGTTATAGCATTCTTGTTCTTGTAGGTGAAGATATTTGTCTTGTCTGTTTCCTTAGTGGCATGTCCGCTCATGAACAATGACACACGATATATTCAGTTTTGGGTATTAGTTGCTGTTCCATGTACCAGGATACTGGGTAATTTATATTCTCTGGAAGGATTATTTGCCTGCTCTCTCTTTCCTCCTTTCTGGCACTTGGTACACATTGCCACTTTCTAGCAACCCCTTCTTAATACAGTTTCTTCCCCAAGAATTGTTCTACAGCCCAAAACTTCAGTCTTGCACATGTATGTGGCTGCTCCCATATAGTGCTAATGACTTTATACAGCACCTTGTATTGCATACACAACAGTTCTATTCCTCACTACCAAACAGAGGCCCTTTACAAGCAGTATAGATTGAAATAGCAGAGACTTAACACTCATTTTAATAAAATAGCAGGCACAATATATATTGGATAGATGGGGTACCAGAGATTAACTGCTCCTGTAGCAGTGCTAGATGGACAACTGTGAAGATTATACTGTGTTTATTAACAGCAGTGGTACCTCATGCAGTGACAATGTAAGCTTCCCCATACCACCAGTTTGCTTCAGCCCCAACCAGGCTGGGCCACCCCAGGTAAGAGGAGAGTTCAGTCTCCAAACCCATTCGATCAGTGGCTTTTCTGCTGCGACTGCTAGTTGTGGGTGGTGGGTTTTATGTGGCCACCTGTCTACTGGATTTCAATCACTTAACTCAGTTCTTATAGGCTGATGAACAGGCATCTGATGATAACAGGGGAGATGAAAGGCACCATAGCCAATGGCCAATCCCCTGAGCCACTCTCTCTCTTTCTTGTTTTGCCTCTGGTTTTTACTATGAATTGTTCTCCCTCCCTTTTTTATATTGGTTCCCTTTTGAATACTCCTGCAGTTGTGACCTGCCCTCCCCATCCTAATTGAAAGTTTAAAAGATTCAATTATAAGAGACCAGTAATTGACAAAGAGGACGGTCTAATTTGGTAAAGGAAGCAAGATTTGGGTAGGGAGCCATAATTGTGCTTGCTATGGAAAGAATGGCTAGGATGGGAAAGGGAACATACTTGTTTACCCAAAGTATCCACTTTCCAGACAGTGCTTTAACAGAGGGAAATGGGCTGATTGTGCAGTTCATCAATTAAAGCTTCCTTCCCAAAAGAAGCATTAAGAGAGGAAAGTTCAGTCCTCTGTCCCTGATCAAACACCACCTTGCCTAACCCTGGATCCTCTGCACATTCACTAAGCAAATAGTCAAAGTCACAATAGAGCATCCGCTTTCTCATTTTAATGTTTTTTTTTTTAATTTCTGTGTCTTACAGAGAAAATACTACTGTCCTTTACCTTTCTCACTCAGGCAAAATGTTTAGTGCCCTAGTCCAAAGAGTTTGTGTCTCAGCAAGTAATTTTAGAGGGATTTCATTTCAGCCAGCAAAGTGGTAGGAGTCCCTTATCTAGCCCAGTATCCTGTCTTCTGACAGTGCCCAATGCCAGGTGCCCCAGAGCGAATGAACAGAACAGGTAATCAAGTGATCCATTCCCTGTCGCCCTTTTCCCAGCTTCTTGCAAACAGAGGCTAGGGACACCATCCCTGCCCATCCTGGATAATAGCCATTGATGGACCTATCCTCCATGAATTTATCTAGTTCTTTTTTGAACCCTGTTATAATCTTGGCCTTCACAACATCCTCTGGCAAAGAGTTCCACGGGTTGACTGTGCACTGTGTGAAGAAATGCTTCCTTTTATTTGTTTTAAACCTGCTACCTATTAATTTCATTTGGTGACTCCTAGTTCTTATGTTATGAGAAGGAGTAAATAACACTTCCTTATTTACTTTCTCCACACCAGTCATGATTTTATAGACCTCTATCATATCCCCCCTTAGTCTGGGCCTTTTCAGCTTGGAAAAGAGACGTCTTATTAATCTCTCCTCATATGGAAGCCATTCCATACCCCTAATCATTTTTGTTGCCCTTTTCTGAACCTTTTCCGATTCCAGTATATTTTTTTTGAGATGAGGCGACCACATCTACACACAATATTCAAGATGTGGGCATACCATGGATTTATATAGAAGTAATACGATATTTTCTGTCTTATTATCTATCCCTTTCTTAATGATTCCCAACATTGTTTGCTTTTTTGACTGGCACTGCACATTGAGTTGATATTTTCAGAGAACTATCCACAATGATTCCAGGTTCTCTTTCTTGAGTGGTAACAGCTAATTTAGTTCCCATCATTTTATATGTATAGTTGGGATTATGTTTTCCAATGTGCATTACTTTCCATTTCTCAACATTGAATTTCATCTGCCATTTTGTTGCCCAGTCACCCAGTTTTGTGAGATCCTTTTGTAGCTCTTCGCAGTCTGCCTGGGACTTAACTATCTGGAGTAGTTTTGTATCATCTGCAAATTCTGCCACCTCACTGTTTACCCCTTTTTCCAGATCATTTATGAATATGTTGAATAGGACTGGTCCCAGTACAGATCCCTGTGGGACACACTATTTATCTCTCTCCATTTTGAAAACTGATAATTTATTCCTACCCTTTGTTTCCTATCTTTTAACCAGTTACCAATCCATGAGAGGACCTTCCTTCTTATCCCATGACAGCTTACTTTGCTTAAGAGCCTTTGGTGAGGGACCTTGTCAAAGGCTTTCTGAAAATCTAAATACACTATATCCACTGGCTCTCCCTTGTCCACATGCTTGTTGACCCCCTCAAAGAATGCTAGTAGATTGTTGAGGCATGATTTCTCTTTACAAAACCATGTTGACTCTTCCCCAACAAATTATGTTCATCTATGTATCTGACAATTTTGTTCTTTATTATGGTTTCAACCAGTTTGCCTGGTACTGAAGTCAGGCTTACTGCCCTGTAATTGCCAGGATCACCTCTGGAGCCATTTTTAAAAATTGTCGTCACATTAGCTATCCTCCAGTAATTTGGTACAAAAGCTGATTTAAATGATAGGTTACAGATGACAGTTAGTAGTTCTGCAATTTCACATTGAGTTCCTTCAGAACTCTTGGGTGAATACCTTCTGGTACTGGTGACTTATTACTGTTTAGTTTATCAATTTGTTCCAAAACCTCCTCTAATGATACCTCAATTTGGGACAGTTCCTCAGATTTGTCACCATTCTCTATGGGCTGAGCTATACGGCTGAATGATGTCACNGTTGACTCTTCCCCAACAAATTATGTTCATCTATGTGTCTGACAATTTTGTTCTTTATTATGGTTTCAACCAATTTGCCCGGTACTGAAGTCAGGCTTACTGGCCTGTAATTGCCAGGATCACCTCTGGATCCATTTTTAAAAATTGTCGTCACATTAGCTATCCTCCAGTAATTTGGTACAAAAGCTGATTTAAATGATAGGTTACAGATGACAGTTAGTAGTTCTGCAATTTCACATTGAGTTCCTTCAGAACTCTTGGGTGAATACCTTCTGGTACTGGTGACTTATTACTGTTTAGTTTATCAATTTGTTCCAAAACCTCCTCTAATGATACCTCAATCTGGGACAGTTCCTCAGATTTGTCACCATTCTCTATGGGCTGAGCTATATGGCTGAATGATGTCAGCCATGATGTACCACTGTCTCCCTTCAGGTTGAATCAAAGTGGTGATGCAGCATGGGAGATGTAGTCTGAGTAGAATGGTGGAGGCATGAGGAACTCAAATTACAACTTTGGTGATGCGTTGGGGCAACTCATCAAGATGCAGATTAATGTTGAACTGACCAAGAATGTTTCAACAAACTGAAATGAAGCATTTTCATTCAGGATTTTTTTTTAGTTTGCCTTGAAAATTCTTTTTTTGATATTTCAGCTCTTTGTCCCAGCTGAGGATGAAAACAAATGTCAAAATATCAGAATTTCACAGTGGATGGAAATTCCAATTTTCTACCACCTCTAATCATTTGTATTGCTGGTAACTTGTTCAGAGGGACGAATATGAAGAAGGCTATCTTCTGCAATTTATGTACATAATGTTTGGATTGAGTTTTAAAGTAGTGTTGTATTGCTAAGACATCCAATTTTTCTGCATTTTTACAATTCACATTCTAATATCTCAGACCCTTTCCTCTAGAATCTTGTGTACTCAGTGATATGAAACAGATTAGAATCAGACAGTTCCTAAGATTACAATGTTCAGTTTTTAATTAAATCCAAAGACAATAATGCCTAATGAACATATAAACAGAAACCTCCAAGGTTTTCTTNATGGGGTGCAGGAGGGGTGTGGGATGCAGCAGGGGGCTCAGGGCAGGGAGATGGGGTGCAGGAGGGGTGTGGGATGCAGCAGGGGGCTCAGGGCAGGGAGTTGGGGTGCAGGAGGGGTTCAGGGAGCGAGCTCCAGTCCGGCGCCGCTTACCTAGAGCAGCTCCGGGGTGGCAGCGGCGCGCTCTGGGGCCAGGGCAGGCTCCTTGCCTGCCCTGTCCCCCCGTGCTGCTCCATTCCAGGAAGCAGCTGGAACCGTGTCCCTGCAGCCCCTGGGGCAGGGGAAGGGGGAGGGGCGCAGGGTTGCGTCCATGTGCTGCTCTTGCCGCTCCTCCAGGTACCTCCCACGAAGCTCCCATTGGCTGCGGTTCCCTGTTCCCGGCCAATGGGAGCTGCAGGGAGCGGTGCCTGGAAGGAGGCAATGCAGGAGCCCTCTGCCTCCTTCCCGGCCCGAAGGGGCTGTGCTGCCGGCTGCTTCAGAGAGCAGTGTGAGGCTCGCAGCACCACAGGGGCAATCCCGCGGGGGGGGGCAGGGGCGCGCGGGGAGCTTGGCGGGCCACACGCAAGAGCCCTGCGGGCCGTGTGTTTGAGACCCCTGATTTAGTCTAAATACTGATTCAGATGTTTTTCCCTACTTCTGTCAGAACATTCTCGATTTCTGTACATTGATAGGCTAAGGCAGTGGTTTTCAACATTTTTTCATTTGCGGACCCCTACAACATTTCAAATGGAGGTGCAGACCTGTTTGGAAATCTTAGTCTTCAGACACCCAGGTTGAAAGCCACTGTTCTATGGTAATGACAACCTTTTGTGGACCCCTTAGAAACCAGGGGCAGGCAAACCTTTTGGCCTGAGGGCCACATCAGGTTTCTGAAATTGTATGGAGGGCCGCTTAGGGGAGGCTGTGCTTCCCCAAACAGCCAGGCGTGGCCTGGCCCCCGCCCCCTATCCCCCCCATCCCCTGCTTCTTGCCCCCTGACAGTCCCCGTCCCCCCCAGGACATCTGCCCCATCTACCGCCCCCCCGCTCCCTGACCGCCCCTGGAACCCCCACCCCTGACTGACCCCTGCCGCCCCATCCAACCCCTCCTCTCATTCCTGACTGCCCCCCCGCGACCCCAGCCCCATCCAACCCCCCCGTTCCCCACCCTCTGACCGCCCTGACCCCTATCCACACCCCTGACCACCACCCCGAACTCCCCTGCCATCTATCCAACCCCCCCTGCTCCCTGCCCCCTTACCGCACTGCCTGGAGCACCGGTGGCTGGCAGCGCTACAGCCACAGCACGCGGTTGGAGCCAGCTATGCCACAGCGCAGGTCAGGCCAGGCTCTGCAGCTGCGCTGCCCAGCTGCCCAGAGCATTGTGCTGGTGGTGCTGCGAGGCTGCAGGGGAGGGGGAACAGCTGGGGAGGGGCTGGAGGCCAGCCTCCCACGGCAGGAGCTCAGGGGCCGGGCAGGAGGGTCCCGTGGGCCGGATGTGGCCCGCGGCTCATAGTTTGCCGACCTCTGCCTTAGACAGTCTGTGGACGATGAGGTTGAAAACCACTGGGCTAAGTGTACACTAATGAGCAACTACTTGCATGCCTAGTTGCTGTTAAATAGTAGATATTTAATTGCAAACATTTGGTATCAACATCTGACACAATAGCCATTTTTGTTCTAGGCTTTACTTGCTGTGTAATCTGTTGATAATGGGTAATTGAAAAGTTGCTCATTTTATATTGTCCTACTTTCACTTTTTAAAAAGTGAAATAATTTTGGTGAAAAATGAGAGATTGGATAATCTAATCCATCTCTAAATTCTATGACTCAATCCCCAGGCCAGTGCAGAAATATTCCCTATAGTACACAGTTCTCTGAAGTTCTGCCCACAGGACAGGTATGGTACAAGCAGTGGCAGTGCAAGTTCACCCATATGTCCCCTCTTACTGTGTTTCAGCTTTGTACTGGGGAGTTAGTTCAACTGCTAGGCTCATTTAGTTCTTGGGCCCTCTCCAGCTGCCAACTAGGATCGATTGGATTGAAATAATCAACGAACTTCATGCAGGCCACAGAACAATTGTCAGATGCCAATGACTCAGTCACTACCACCTTTGCCCTAGAGGAAGACTTACTTCCTATTATTACCAGTGCTGTAAACCAAACTGTCGCCACTTCAGATCCCTTTTATCTTTCATATGCTATCACCAAAACTTCACAGTTTAACTGTATTTATACCTCCCTATCGTATTTTCCACTCCATGCATCTGATGAAGTGGGTTTTAGCCCACGAAAGCTTATGCCCAAATAAATTTGTTAGTCTCTAAGGTGCCCCAAGGACTCCTTGTTGTTTTTGCTGATACAGACTAACCTGGCTACCACTCTGAAACAGTTTATCTTGTCACTGCTCTGTGTAGCTGCTTATGCCACAGAACTCCCTCCTGACATACAGGACCTATGTTTTATATTCCAGGGATTTATAATTCACCCACCAGTACTCTCCTCTTCTCTGATGCAACAGTATTTGCTTTTGCTATTAAATGCAGAAAGTGTCAGCTGCGCTCTGAGGTAAATCACTAAGCTAACAACCAAGACAGTACGTCTAAATAAACAGTCATCGGTTAATGTAAAGGTTGCTCTCATTCTTAAACTTCATTTGTTTTCCTCCTCCTCCTCCCAGTGCTATTTGCTGGGTGGAGTATGAATGTGGGAGATCCTGGGGCATAATTGCTCATAAGGATCTCTGGCAGGAAGAAGGTAATTTATTGGTTTATTACTGCAAACACGTTTCTGTTCATGCCTTAAGCCATTTTGCATTTGGGTTACAGTGAAAATTTAGGTTCATGACATCAATTATAAAATACCGCCCATGGGTGTGTGCATGAGAGAAGGGAAAAGAAAGGCAGGGATCTTTAAGTCTAGATCAGGGGTGGCCAACCTGCGCCTGAGAAGGAGCCAGAATTTACCAATGTACATTGCCAAAGAGCCACAGTAATATGTCAGTGGCCCCCTCATCAGCTCCCCAGCCCCGCTCCCAGCACCCCCTGCCCACCAGCAGCCCTGCTGATCAGCACCTCCCGCTCCCTCCCCCCACTAACTGTTTCTTGGCTCTGGGGGGAGGGGTAGGAATGAGGGCATGGCAGGCTCAGGGGAGGGGGCAGGAAGGGGTGGAGTAGGGACAGGGCCTGCAGCAGAGCCAGGGGTTGAGCAGTGAGCACCCTCCGGCCCATTGGAAAGTTGGTGCCTGTAGCTCCAGCCCCAGAGTCGGTGCCTATACAAGGAGCCACAGGTTGGCCACCCCTGGTCTAGATGTAAGTTTAGCAGAAGTAACAGCTGCTGCTGCAAGACAGGAGTTAGTTAGTATACAAGGTGGGGGTAATTGAAGTGCTACAGGACAGTGTATTTCTACATTTCATATTTATAGGGCAGTAGCACCCAGAAACCCATCAGGATCAGGCCACATTGTGTTTGGTACTGTACAAATGCAAAGACAATCACTGACCTGACCAGTTTGCAACTGAAGATGAGTGACACATGAAAGGTGTCAGGGGAGGGATACAATAAAATGTCTGCAGGTTATATATACACACATACATGATTTAAAAAAAAAAAATCAAAGTGCTTAGTGCCCTCAACCCAGCAAACATTAATTGTCTAATTTCTTATAGGCCTCATGGCAGAGGGTGGGCTGTGGAGGAGGGAAAGTGTGGGGGTGGGGCGGGGGGGCACGCGGAAGGCTTATGGATCAGTGCAGAGAGGATGTTTTGTGTGGGAGAAAGCCTCAGACCATTTGTATGAGAAACTGACAAATGGACAGACGAGGCTGGCATCTCTAATGGCTGGGGTTAAGCAGGAGTAGTACCCCTGGGGGGGAATTCCACACAGAATATTTTAAAATTCTGCATATTTTATTTGTCAAAACAACAATATAATCATGCCAGTTTTAATTATGTTGGTAATTTATTTCAAAATACCTGTCAGCAAGTAATACCTGTAACAATGCGGACAACAAAAAATGTTCAGGAAGTGTTTTTGACAAATAGATTCCTTACTAGATATATTAATACAGAACTTTGAGTAATAATTCATTTAAATTACAATACAGAAACTTATTTCCCACAGCCCTCAGAAACAAGGCAAAGGCTGGCGGGAGTCAGAGGTAATGGAGGAGCTGAGGGAGAGGGAAGTAATTGCTGGGAGAGAACCTGGAGGGTTGTTGGGGGGTGGAGAGAAGTATGGAACAGTTTTTTTGGGAGGGATTGTTAGGGAGTTGGGGAGCCTCCCACATGCAGACCCTGGCTGACCCCTAGCCTCTCCCATTCAGTCAGGAACATGTCCAGTCCATGTCTTTCCTTGCATCCCCTCCCCCTGTCCTTATGTGTCCCTGCACCCCCTCCCATTCAGCCCCCAGCTCAATGCTGTTGCCCCATTAGCTCCTGTGCCACTGCCCCAGTCTGTCCCCCCCCCCAATAGCCTCTCTGAACCCCAGTCTACATGACCCCCCTCAGCAGCCCCACATGCCTCACTCTGTCCATCCCCCATATATACCCCCCCCAGCCCCACAAACAGGATACTATGAGAAAAAGCAGCCTATTCTCTCTCCCTCTCTGTGGCTGGCCACCCTCTCTTTTTGCACCACAGCAGCCTCTGGTGGGCGAAAAGTGTAATTGCAGAACCTCTCCAGCAGAATATATTGTTCTGCAGAGAAAAAAAATCTGCAGGGGGATATGAATTCTGCACAGGTGCAGTGGTGCATAATTCCCCCAGGAATAGAACAGGCACAGTGACAAAGGGCCTTGTAGGCAAAGTCAAAGACTATTAATTATTTTGCATATAGAGCTTGTTAGAAATGGAATCTCTGCTCTGCAGCAAACTTTGGCATTTCAAAACTTGTCATTCCACAGCTGAATGAAAAGCCTAGATTTCCCACAAAATTACATTTTTGAAATATTTTATTTTGGAAATCTTGAAACTATCTTTTTGAAGTGTTTTGACTTTTATATTTTTATAAGTTATATTATAACAAAGTTGAAACAATGTTCCAATAACTTCCCCTTAAATGTTATGAAATCAATACATTTCCACAGAAAAATCTGATTTAGCTGAATCAGCATTTTTCCACTGGAAGACTGTTTCATCAGAAACAGTTTGACCAGCTCCAGTTGTATGCCGGTAGACCAACTCACTGGCCCAGGAACAATCAATGCCACACACTAGAGTTGGTTTTAGGCCATTGTTTCAAAGCACAATGTATTGGTTAAACAGAAAATTTAAAGTAAAGTAGCTCCTCTGCCTAGCATAAGCCACAATTCACAAAGGCTTTGCCCTCACCTTTCTCAGCGCCTCTGGGTCCTTGACCTGACCACAAGAGTCTGCCTGGTCCCTGTAGTGCTCACTCTCTAACACATTTGCCTGAGAGTCATCTCATAGCCAAGTTCTTTCCCCTATTCCACTTTCTACTACAAACCCTCTTTATAGTTCTTCAGCCCAACTGACCCCTTGCTGGCCTTTATAAGGGCTGCATGCTCTTCAGTCTATCACTTGACCTCTAGCCCCACAGCCTCGGTTGGGACAGAGCTGATCAGACACAGGTGGGGCTGGCCCATCTCCTCTTAAAGGGGCCAGTCACCCTGTTAAATGTAATTTCACATCATTTGAATGTTTAAAAACTTATAGCAAATCTGGGATTTAGGGGTCTATCCTACACAGTACTGAGCACCCTGGTGGCCCTGACCCAGCACAGCTTAGTTTTAAGCATGGGAATAATCCCAGTGTGACCTGTGCTGGTCCCTGGCAGGTTAGAAGCCAGGGCAACCAATCACAGCAAGGGACTGGGGCTACATAAACAGTTTCAGCCCCGCCTTTCAGAGCAATATAGTTGTGACAACTGGAAGGAGATTGCGAGTGTCTCATGGAAGTGCACAGAAAAATCTTGTGTGTTGTAAGATGGCTTTAGGCTAACTGCAGAATGAGACACAGAGCTGCCAGATCTGGGGAAGGCCTCCAGCCGGCCTGCTTCCCAGCGGTGTGTATTCTCACTGCACTCACTGTTTTGATTTTTGCTTCTCAAGCGCGGGCGGGGCTTTCCCCAGGCTGTATTCTTGTCGCTATTGCATTGGCTAACGCAACTGTCAGTCCCACAGCTTTGCTGGCCCAGCAGCGCAGCTGGGAGGGTGGGGGCAGGTTCTATTGGCCCAAGGAAAGCAAAGCAATAGGCCACGGTGGGGCGTGGGAGGGGCTCCCCATTGGGTGAAGCAGGCCAGGGAACCCCCGCCCACATTCCACAGCTGGAGAGGTGTGGGAAATAGTGCAGTCTGGAGGCTAGTTCCTTAATTCTGATTGGGCAGAGTCTTTGAAACCAGCCAGTTTCCCTTCAGTGATTGGCAGTTTTTATGGAGGGGGAGCCAGCATCTGAAGGGGGTGGGGAGGGAAGGCAAGGCTGCTGGTGTCCGTCTGAGTCTGGACTCTGAGCAGCTGTGGGGAGGGTCTCCAGCTGATAGAGGAAACTCACTACCTATTAAACCCAAACACAGACACATTCTAATGCAGATCAGCTGTGTGCAAACAATACGGGTATTGCAGCTCTGAGCACTGGAGAGAGGAGAGTAGGGCTTATTCTGGAAATTTGCCTCAACTTAAATTGATATATCTATATCATATAGCTAGCGTTTGAGGGAGTTTTAAGTACAAAGAGAGTGAGCAAAAGGAGAGCTTTTGGTCATATGGAATAAGGCTGCTCTGTGTGAGTAGAGTGCCCATAGTGAAGTGTGCCCAAATACACATACCCTATCTCCCTTGGCTTTTATTGTGGTTCTAACTGACCATGGAGGTGTTGGAAAATGGGGAGCAGAGCCTGTTGCACTGGGATCGAAAGCTGAGTGAGCTGTCAGAACTGGTGGACTCCGATTCCCTGCTAAACAATACGGTGAGAAACAACAGCGCTGGGCTGTTTGTGTGTCTTCTGTACGGACACTAACGTATGTTCGTCTTGTCACAGGGGGAGGGTGTGCAATAATTCCAATGTGGGGGGCAGCCCCTCTCTTTGTGGGTGGAGGAGCAGGAGTTGGGCTAGCACCCATCTGCCTGGAAGTTAGGCTGGTCTGTTATCAGGAGTTCTTGTGAATACTCGGTGTAGGAGGCGTTCAGAAATCTTCCTTGTGAAATTATGAATGTGTGTGAAAAGTAGGAGTAATACCATTTTCTTTCCCTTTAAGCCTAGATTTTCTTTGTCATTCCAGCTGGGTGGCTGGAGAAACCCAGGGTAGAGTTGGGCCCCATTTGGCTTATGCATTTGGGGGAAGCCCTAAAACTGCTTTACAGTTAGTAATGACGGGGGTGGGGTGGGAAGTCTGGCGTTTGGAATTTTAATCGGGGTGGTAACTAGAAAAACAGATGCAACCAGGACATTGTTGAAATGCATTTTCATTTCTTCACCTCCTTCCAAACGAGAATGACTGTGAGCGTACAGGGAGAACCCTTACAGTGCATTAAGGTGCTGTTGGATCCTAAGCCATTTTAAAAATGACTGAAATTTCATATTTTATTAAAATGGTAGCAGCAGAGATGGGTGTGTAACTTTGTGGTTTGGATTCCACTCCCCCCCCCCCCACACTTGTGCCAATTAAGAGGTTTGTAAAGGTTTAACTTAAAGCAGCAGTAAGAAAATAACAGACTTCAGGACTTTACCATAATGGGTTTATTCTGCAATTGGGTGAAATCCAAGACTTTGAAATTCTGAGGAACTGGTTCCTGCATTTCTGCAGCCCACCACCATCATTAGAGGTTATGCTTGAAAGGGAGTTGGAACCCTCCTACCTCCTGAAAGATTTTTATGGTGGATTGGGGGTATAAGGAGAGAAAGAAGACTTGGTCCTCATCTGACAAATGCACTGTTAATTGTTATCAAAGGCACAGCTGCAGCCAGATGTATGATTTACTTTACTGCAGTGTGCAAAAAAAGTCACTTCACCCAAAATAAGGCCAGAAGTGGGTTTTCCCAGGGCATCACGGGAAAGGGGGGAAATGAAGTTCCTCCAGGCAAACAATGCAGAATTAGTCAGTCTTCCACAGCCAGGTCAGAGAAAAAAGTATTTTCTACTGAAGATCTTATTTTTTTTATAGTGGCTGACAAACCCTTGTTGGGTGGAAATGGGCCAGGCTTTGACTGAATTCTACAAAATATTGAAGAAAAATTGGTGTTTAGTGTACCGAGTGATTGAATTCTACCATGGTGCAGATTACTTTATATTACTAGTTGCTGTAAAGCTGAGAATTTGGAATTGACCATCTGTTTAGTAGGCCTTTAGTTACTTGGGATGCAGAGTTGTGGCTGTGTTGGTCCCAGGATATTTGAGAGACAAGGTGGGTCAAGTAATATATTTTATTGGACCAATACAAAAAAGTTTATTTGGACACAGACTATGGAGGCATGTAAATAACCATTCTCCGTGCACCAGTTCATAGCTTCTGGCTACAGAAACTCTCACTGTAAACATGCGTCTAACCCTGGCAAGTGAAATGCTTTACAGGGACTTTCCTATTGCATGGCTAAGCAATCCCTCTGGTAAGTTCTTCCTTGTAGGCTGGCTGACTTAGGGGAAAAAAGGTGTGTTAATTGGCATGTTAAAACTACAATTACCTTGTTTACATAGGGATTTTAGTGTATTAAAATCCTAATGTAGACAAAGATAGTGGTAGTACTAAGGTGCTAGTTAACCCACCTTTTTTTTTTCCTGGTGTGGACATGGCCTTTGGTTAGTTTAAAATTGCCCTTGAATCCTCCGATTCCAGTTTACTTGCTTTTGGTAGCAGCTGTTGGTGAAGCTGTAGGCATGTTTGTCTCCGTTCTTCCCTGGAAGTATATTGTATAATCTCTGGACTGAAATCATGAGCCCCACTCTTCATCACTGCCTACCATAACAGTTATGGCAACTTTCTTTTTGGCTGGGGCTCCCTTTCCCTTTGGAGACCATCAGTGGGGTTTAACATATCAAAGGGGCTGCTGTTGTGTCACAAGGATTCTTGTCTTCCTCCCTTCCAACTCTGATCTTGTCCTGCAAAGGCAGAATGTTTTATCACTTCCTGTCAGTCCTGGCAAGGAGAGATGAAGATCATTAACTGAACTCTTTTCTCTTTCATGGAAATGCATCATTTGGTTACCATGCTGGTTTCCAATATTAACCACCTTTCTATGGTGGGAAATTATTGTTGAAGCACAAATACTATTTTATGCCTTTAAAAAACAAAGATGCAAAGTCCTTGGGGGAGTGGCTATAAAGGGCCAATAAATATCTGAAATGTAACTATTTGCCAACTATCTTAAAAACAATAAAAAGCAAAACGGAAAAAAAAAAACCAGCCTCAACCAAACCAGTGTTAGGCCTCCAGCTGTTACTTGTCTCTAATGCAGGAGATGTTTTGTGGGCATGTGCTGGCCTTTCAGCTCTGCAGACCTTAGTCTCTGATCTCAGGTAAAAATGAGTAATGTTTTCTTGGGTGTGTGGGTGGAGAGGGTGCATTCAAGTCCAATGTGTGTGCACAGTAATAAAAGTTGACACAATTGGTGAGTCTCTGCTCAGGAGAAGTCCAAGATTGTAATTCCAGGGACTGCTATAGGTGAGGGCTGAGGTGCACTGGCAGAGCTGTATGAGGAAGTTTGCTCAGCATTTACCTGCACTATGCATGGCTCAGTGTAGGCAGTCCTATCTGCGCCTCACTTTTGTGAGTACTAATATATCCAGGTAAATAAATAAAAGGTTTTCATCTGTGAACTGTGACATACCATAGTGCCACCGTGCAGTATCATAATTCTGCATCACAGCAAAGATCTTGTGTTAGTCTATGTGCAGAAACATGAATAACCATATAAGGCCTAACTTGCCGTGTGCTGGGCACGCTGGCCTTAGGGTCCTGGGAAGCATGCCTGTTGCAAGTTCCGAAATTTAATGCAACTAGAAGGCAGGCTCTCTGTTACACACTGTAACTGTCTTTCTTTAACTATCCCATTTAACTGCTTTGTCACTGACATTTCTTATGCCTTGCACAATTTATATCTTCAGATAGCTCTGGGGGGAAAGCACTCCTATGTTAGATTTCTCTAATGAGCTAATAGGAGCTTTAGGGACAGGAAGCTCTGCACTGTTCTGTTGAAGGGTGTGCGCTCCCTCCCTCCCTCCCTCCCTCTTAATTTAAAAAGGGAATGTTCTGACTGAAACAAGGGACCCCTCTGAGAATATTCTGTTTGGATTTTATAGCTGTGTTTGGGATGCTTCCTTCCAGCTACTGTTTGGTTCTTCGTCGGTGACAAAGATTGAATTGCCCTTCTAATTCATACTGTCAGCCAGAAGTATTTCCCTAATTAAAATCCAGAGCTTGGGTGAGAAATTGTGGCCACCCAACAACATACGTGTGTTTTCCCAATAGGGTGACCAGATGTCCCGATTTTATAGGGACAGTCCTGATATTCGGGGCTTTTTCTTATATAGGCATCTATTACCCCCCATCCACTGTCCTGATTTTTTTTCACACTTGCTATCTGGTCACACTATTTCCAAATCCAGTTACTGGCTATTTGAAATGTGTATAGTTTGCAAAATAAATGACATTCTGGCTGCCCAGTGGTCAGAAACAGTGCTCCTGTCTCTGCTGTGTTTAAATGGAGAGTGCTCTGCTTGTTGTGTGGCAAATTATCCTACCTAGGCATTGACTCTTAGGAGCAGGGGCGGCTCTATGTTTTTTGCCGCCCCAAGCATGGCAGTCAGGCGGCCTTTGGTGGCATGCCTGCGGGCGGTCCGCGGTCATGCGGATTCGGCGGCGTTTCTGCGGGTGATCTGCTGGTTCCGCGGCTTCGACTTACCAGCCGCCAAATTGCCGCCAAAACTGTGGGACTGGTGGACCTCCCGCGGGCACGCTGCCGAGGGCTGCCTGACTGCTGCCCTCACAGCGACCGGCAGGCCGCCCCCCGCGGTTTGCCGCCCCAGGCATGTGCTTGCTGCGCTGGTGCCTGGAGCCGCCCCTGCTTAGGAGCATGTAGGAAGAGGCCTCTGAAGGGACCCAAACGGAGGCAAGAAATTGATGTTTCTGTTGGAAGAATTCTGAGTGAAGCCACCAATAGAAGGAGAAACAAAAGCGACCAATAGTATGAATGATGAAGTGGGTGTATTTCAAAAAGAGAGGATAGTATGATTATTTTGACTACTTATTTTTTCCATAGTAATCCCTCAGGGAAAGAAAAGCATCTATTCCTACTATCACCCACACTCTTATTTGCAAAGTACCGTTTCTGTGGAGGAATATGTTGTGCCTGCTGTAATGAAGTAAAAACTCCACAACTACCTTTCATAGAGCTTCTCAACTGAGTCAAAATTTAGCATTTCTCTGGTTCAGACTTCAGATCCTGTAGGATTCATTGGCTTTGCTGCTTCTGCTGCATATGCAAGTTTCTTGCTTGGTGTGTCCATAAATAGCAACAGGGGTGCACAGTGAGGAGTCTGTAGTGCCCCTGTAGACCTGCTGCTGTCAGATTTATGTGCCTTCAACTGTTTGTCTGCTTAGTGGGATGAACACCACAGATGTATTTGCTTGATCACTTCTCTCTCAAATGATATGCTGACCCTCCCATGTTCCCTAGTGCGATGTCACTGTCTTGTTGGCAGCCAATGGCATGCAGATTGTCTTCCTCTGGTCTTTGCCTATTCTTGTCTGGGCACATAGCTGTGATTTAAATGTGAAAAAGTTGGTAGTACAGTCCCATTAGTGCCATCTCAGAAGGTGGACATGCACCATTATAAAGGCTGCTTATAAATCCCAATCTTCAGCAGACACCTCTGTGCTAGTGAAACTGGCATCCCACCTTGTGACTAAGCATCCTATCCTCTAAGCAGAGAGATGTGTGTATGCCTTTAGGAAAGATGTGAACAGCCTTTGAGAGACATCTTGAATAGGCACAATCTTCTATTAATGTGTGATAGACAAAAGCAAAAAAAAAAAGTGTGATAGGAAAACTTACGGGCAGGAGGAAGGATCCACTTTCCTTCTGCAGTCGAACAGTGATGTGTGCATATATACTATAAAAAAGGATAACATTTTTTGTCACTGAAACATTGCCTGAGACAGCTGCCTTTATATAGTTAAAAATGCTTAACCCCCTCCACTCCCCCAAAGCAGTTCAAGATTCAAATTATTAATCAGAGCTGTCCATGTGTAATAGTACAAATACATTTAAACACACACCTATTTAAAATTGTCCATGCCCAGATTCAGCTCCCTGGGGCTTCTGTGGTTTTTTCTTGCCATAGCTGGTGATCTCAGCAGTGCCTAAAGCACGATAAGGAATGTGGCTCCCTGCTCCACTGTAACAGTTAGTGACATCCTCTGAAACAGAGCCCTGAGGAGCTGCATGCAGGTCTTGGCAGGCAGCAGGCCTTTTAGGTAACTCTTCAAAAGACACTAACACATTGGAATTCAAGTCTGCATAAGCTGACCTACAGTTGATGCCATCCCAACAGGGCTGCGTGCCGCAGTGACAAATACAAGGTCCTGATACAGATGGATAAATCTGTTGAAAAATGCTCTGTAAAATGCCAATTACCTGTTCCATTTCTAGAAGGCAGTTAAAAGGCAAATGGTTCTTGTAAAGAACTTTTAAATGTCAAAAGCTTATCCAATTCCGATGAGGCAATCTTGTTCCCATTTTGTTGTTTTTTAACCTATTTATCGCTTGATTCTGCTTCTGTATGGCAGCAGAATGCAGCTGGATTTAATATCGATATTGAACTAGAACATCAGCGCTCTAAAGGTGATGCATGGGGAGCAGAATTGGAGGTGTTTGGCCATATGGAGAAGGTATGTATGTTGGATAGCACTGAAATAGTTGACTGAAATATTTTAGGCCTAAATTTTCAGAAGTGACCAGTGAATTTGGGTATCTGAATTCTTGAATACTCAACTTGAGACACTTCAAAGGGGCCTGATTTCTCAAAGTGCTGAGTATTTGCCCTCTGAAAATGGAGCCTTTGAAAGGTATGCAAATTGAAATGGCCCAAATCTCTAGCCATTTCTGAAAATTTAGGCCTTAATGTAGGCGTCAGTGTAGCATTTGCATGAGCTGTGTAAATCCATGAGGACAAGACAGTTGATGCTGTGGATACTTCAACTTCTGAACACCTGCAGAGTGTGGGCCTGTGGGGCGTATGCAGTCAGTTTGCATGTGCAAAGGAATGTATTGTTCGCTCTGGAGTCTCAGCAGGTTGACCATGCTTTCCTTGTTTGATGCACCTGAACAAAAATAAAACCAAACTTAAAGTTCAGTGATGTCAGAGTTCAGAATCGTGATTGTCCTCTAAGAAGAGTTGGGGAAACTTTGAGCTGTTCTTATCTCTTCAGATAAATTGTCCATTACAGGCTAATGAATCTCATCAGGAATTTGCAGTGACTCATTTTCTCTGTCTCACAAACACTCTGATCACTGTCATCTGCTTAGTATTCAGTTGACTTCTGCAGAAAGAGTACATCTGAATGGGCTTCCTTGGATTGCCTGTGTTTTTCAATGTGTGGCACTTGAGGCTATATTTCATTTGTTAATTATCTGATATGATGCTTGCTTTTACATACACACTGTAAAATTCAATGTTTCCACAGCATGTGTACCACTGGGCCTGGAGTGAGCTTTACTGATTTAATATATTTAATTTCTTTCGGCAGAGTAGCCAAGTTATGGCTTCTGTGAAAAACATAACTGTGTTTCTTGTCTTAAATGCCTGTAAAATCCTGGGTTAATGTAACTTTTTATTTAATTTCCTTTTGATTTTGAGTGTGCTGGTACATTTATTTAAAAGTGCAATTCATCATATTGCACATTTAGTTTTAACTCTGCCTGCTTAAGGAGTTGACTAAAGACTCAGCATTGCTTCTCATCTGTAACTGGGCCGTGGAAGGCAATTCTGCAGCTTGGTTTATAGCCTAATGTGACATCACTAATCAGGTCTTCTAAAGAATTGGTCAAGGCTCTCCAATAAAGAGAGAAGCGAAGATATACATATATTAAAAAGGCAGATAGGTTAAATAAACAACTTGGAGACAGTCGTTATAAATTATGAAGGCGCTGAATAACTTGAAACAAAAAACCAACAAACTACTTCCCATTTAAAGCCATTAAAAAAAAGAAGAAAAAAAAGAGGAACACAGTTAGTTCAAATATTCAGTAAATCTCTTGTAAACATCTCTGATCTAAAAGCTGACTGAGAGAAGCACATGGTGGTTTGAAACTTTACCCGTACCATCATATTTCCTGC
The DNA here is from genome assembly GCA_003942145.1 of Platysternon megacephalum. Classification (NCBI taxonomy): domain Eukaryota; kingdom Metazoa; phylum Chordata; order Testudines; family Platysternidae; genus Platysternon; species Platysternon megacephalum. Next base: position 2,935,479 of record QXTE01000173.1, read on the forward strand.
CAGTTAAATTTAGAAAAATAAGTGTATTGGATTTTCTCTAGCTGGGCTTCTTTTGGACTGACGTGTAACTGTACACTTAAGGTGCTGAATCTGTGATGATGGTTGAGGTAGAGAAGAAGAGTGATCTGTTCTGGGAATGATTCTGGGGTATGGTGGGTGATGGCAAGTGTACCCATGTAGCACAGAAAACACTATTTTTGGTACCTTGTGGAAGCCTGTAGTCTGCAATATCCCAGCTAAATGTTTCTCAAGACTTAGAAGGATCCTGTTGAAGATATGTAAAGGTATATTGCTAATCAAGGAAGTGGGTAGAGTGTGATAGTCTGGACAAATGAATGTATCATTCAGGTTACTAAAACTGGGTTGTCCTACAGCTGGGAACAGAGAGCTTTTCATTTGGCTAAGTTGTGGGAAGAGAGTACAGCCTTAGAATTCCTCACAGATCTCTGTACCACACTTTAAAGAGACCTTTTCAGCCCTATCCTAGAAAAGGTGGCAACTGTGCAAGCCTTTCAAATAGATTTGGAATAAAACTGGGTTCTTTTCCATCTTCTTTCTTTTCATGAGCATCAATATCTTCCGCAGCAGTAACGATAGGCTACCAGGCAGCTGATCGCCCCAACCCACATTTGGGATAGTTTAACTTTGTTCTGCTGTTTTCTGGCCGTCACTTCCTCACGCAGCAGTTATCATATTCTGTCTGTCTCCTCTTCCTCTTTAAATAGAGCTCCAAGCTCTTGATTGTCTAGTCCAGGATTTCTTTGCCTCCAGACAAGCAAAAAAGTTCACAGTTGTTCTCAAGGTATTAAAATAGGGCCTGTGACCAAACCTCTCCCACCCCCAAACTATTGCCACCTCCTTGTCTTTTAGCTTCTCTTGTTTGCCTGCTGCATCCTGATGGCAGCACAACTCACTGGGATAGGACTCCTGTGCCCAAGCCCATTGACCAAGACTTTGGAAGTGGAGTAATTTATTCTGGAATAGAATCACGTTTATTCCAGAATAGCGTATCCACACAGGGCGTTATACCAGCATAGCTAATAGAATATTCTGCCATAGCTATACTGGGAAATTTCCCTGTGTAGATAAGTGCTTACACGTCTCATGAGCTAAACTAGATGAGGCATTCTCACTTTAATTAAAGCAAGAGAGAGAGAAGTGAAGAGCTTGCATGCCATGAAGGCAGTCCTCCTCTCTGACTACCTTAGTCAGTCTGTTAGCATCACACATCGGTTAGATCCTAATTCCCCTTGCGGCTTCCAGACATCTCTTATTGGGGCCTGCTTCCCCCCCTGGATCCAAGGCCATAATCTCCACTTTTCAAATCTGACTTCTCCTGTTACGTAAACACACTAGGGTATGGATTTGCTGCTTTCCCTTGGAGGGCAAAAGACCCTTTAATGGTTAATAGCCACCTTTCAAAGGCTTAACCTGGCTCCAATATCAACTCCTTGGCTGCCATTAACTTGCTTGTCAGGCCCAGTGTTAAAATCCCATAAACAATTAGTCCTTTGTCAAGAAATGCAAATAATGAACAGGTCCCTGGAGGTTTTGTCACAACATAGCTCTGGACAAGCTTTCTCAATTCAGGGGAAAGAGCCCCATCTTTGCCTTCCCTCTAGGTCCCCTCTCTCATTCAATACCATGTAGAACAGTGGCCTTCAAACTTTTTTGATCGCGCACCCCATCAGTAAAAAATTTTTGAGCACGCACCCCTTGCTCCCAGCCGAACTGTCGAAGCAAAAGAAGGAAAAAAAAAAAAAAAGCCGCTTGGACTCCCGGCCGAACTGCTGAAGGGGGGGGAGGGGAAGCAGCGCTGCTCCGGTGGCGCTCCTCCTGCCGTGCACCCCGAAACATCCTCTTGCGCACCACCTGGGGTGTGTGTACCCCACTTTGGAGACCACTGTCTCTCTAGACAGAGGCCCCTTTACTGGTAGAGGTAACCATGACACTCTCTAAGACTTTCAGTGATAGGGGCATTTGATTGTCTCTTGAAGTCTGGGATCTCATTTAGAGCTGTCCTAAGCTTCCAAATATATATGTTTTTGAACGTAGGTCCTGTACTCTGGCTCTAGTTCTCTATCAGGGAAGGCTTCCTCCATAGTACCTTGCTACTTTGTGGGAGGCAGGGTTGCATGCAGTGGAAAGAGTCTAGGTGACCTACTGGTTGTCCCCTGCAACTGCTCTAAAGTAAATGCTACTGTATTGAAATTGCAAGTCAAGAGAGAGGAAAATATAGTGGAAAAGTAAACACAGCATTCCTCCTTGGGTATGTGGAATGGGCAATAGAAAAAATCCAGTTGGTTAGGAGTAAATTATTAAATACTATTGGGGTTAGGGATGTTCTGTTTAAGCTGTAAATGAGGGACTGAGGCAAATATAAGGGATGCATAATAATGATAGTTTTAGCCTTGTGAAACTTTTTTTGGCAGCAAACATTATCTTTTTTTTCAGTTGATTCAACATTCCTGACCTAAGTAACATACAATAACGAAGGTTGGAGGAAAAAAGATCAGATTGTAAATACACTGCTACCTCGATATAACGCCACCCGATATAACACGAATTCGGGTATAATGCGGTAAAGCAGTGCTCCGGGGGGGCGGGGCTGCGCACTCCAGTGGATCAAAGCAAGTTCAATATAACGCGGTTTCACCTCTAACCCGGTAAGATTTTTTTTGGCTCCCGAGGACAGCGTTATATCAAGGTAGAGGTGTACGTTCATTTNCCCGCTTTTGTATGTTGCTTGTCGTCTTAAACCCTACATCTTTTAGGGTAGAGACTATTTGCTTCTGTGTCTGTAAAGTGACTAACAGCATGAAGCCCTAATTCAACCAGGAGCCTCTGGGCTATACTAAATACAAATATTAAACATGAGGGGAATGGAGGTTAACGTCCCTCTTGAATGAGGGACACTCTTCATTAGGAGGCCAAGCTGAGGGGTCAGAAAGGCACTGAGAGGAAAGCAACAGCATAAATAAAGGATGGGATACTAGCTAGATAGGATGGACTTACGCGAATAGAGCAGTCTCTGCAGCTGCCTTTGATCCAAGTGAGTTACTGTGAAGATGCCAGTGACCATTTAGTGTCTGTCTTGGACCTTGAAAGTCTACTTGTTTGTCATCTGCTAGCTTTAAATCTTCCGCATGTGATCCTACTCTTCTGTGATTGGTACTGGTGAAAAGCAGAAATCTGTCTGCCAAGAAAGGATTTTCCCATGCAGTTGCACTGAGAGATGCTTCATCATTTCGCACAAACTGCTGGAGTTCTATGTAGGGTTGCCAGGTGTCCGGTTTTCGACTAGAACGCCCAGTCAAAAAGGGACCCTCGCGGCTCTGGTCAGCACCGCTGACCGCGCTGTTAAAAGTCGGTCAGCAGCGCAGGCAGGCTCCCTACCTGGCTCCATGCAACTCAAGGGGAAGCTGCCGGCATCTCCTTCTGGCTCCTAGGCAGAGGGATGGCCTCAGGGGCTCTGCGCACTGCCCCCATTGGCCAGGAACTGCGGCCAATGGGAGCTGAGGGGGTGGTGTCTGCAGGCGCGGGCAGCACGGAGAGCCATGTGGTTGTGCCTCCACTTAGGAGCCGGAGGGAGATGCCGGCAGCTTCCCGAGAGCTGTCTGAGGTAAGCGCCGCCTGGGGTCTGCACTCCACCCCCCTGCACCCCAACTCCATGCCCCAGCCTGGAGCCCTTTCCTGCATGACAAACCTCTCATTTCCGGCCCCACCCCAGAGCCCATACCCGCAGCTGGAGCCCTCACTGCCACTCCCCCTACCCCAGCCTTGTGAAAGTGAGCAAGGATGGGGGAGAGTGAGCGACTGAGGGAGGGGGATGGAGTGAGCAGGGGGCATGGCCTCTGAAAAGGGGTGGGGCAAGGATGTTGGGTTTTCTGCAAATTGAAAGTTGGCAACCCTAGTTCTATGGTAAGAAAATGGACTCCAAATGTGGTGTTTTGGTAACCTCTTCTCTGATTTCATGCTGTCCATGGCAGTGAAGCATCAGGCTGCTCTCTTCTACCTACTGTGCTAGATTTGTCCAAAATCAGAGAAATAAAGCCAGTTTGTGCTAGTGAGATCTTTTCCTCACCGTGGAAAGGGATAAAGAGAAATGCACCTACATGTGTTTGTCTTGTATGGTTTGGGGCTGCAGGTGCTGGGGAAGCTGCTGTCCCTCAGCTTTGCTAGCCTGACTCAGTTCTGTTCTGCAACACCCCTGAAATACTTTACTCCTGGCTCTTGCTTTAGCAGAGATTGCCCACATCATACAAGCATGCCTTACCTCAGATGGCAAAGTGTCCATGACAGATGGGAGGACCCAGCTGTCTCGCTTGCATCAAAGATGGTGTGAGTGTTGCCACTGACTTGCATGAGAGCAGGAGCGTGGCCTTCACAGGATGCTTCAAACTTATTTAGCTGATGATGCTGAGAGATGCTTTTGAAATTGACTAAACAATAAAAGCATCCTTACACGCCGCAGCAGCCAGGAGTGTCGAAGGCATGGTTTACAAAGTATTTAGAGATGAGGTGGGTGAGGTAATATCTTTTATTGGACCAGCTTCTGTGGGTGAGAGACACAAGCTTTTGAGCTTACACAGAGCTGGTCTTCAGGTCTAAGAAACATATTTAGGCCTGGTCTACCCTACAGAGTTAGGTCAACATAAGCTGCCATACGTGAGCGTCTACACTACAGTGTTGCTCCTGTTGATGTAAGTCTCCCACTATACCGGCTTAATAGCTCCACCTCCACGAAAAGCATAGTGCTTAGGTTGGTGTAGTTAGGTTGACGCAGTGTCAGTGTACAGAGTGGTAGCTGTGTTAGTCTGTATCCGCAAAAAGAACAGGAGTACTTGTGGCACCTTAGAGACTAACACATTTATTGTAGCATAAGCTTTCGTGGGCTACAGCTCACTTCATCGGATGCATGTAGTGGAAAATACAGAAGGAAGACACACACACACACACACACACACCAATGGAGAGTGTAGACACTGCAGTCACTGTTCTGGCTGTCAGCTCTGGGTGGCTGACAGCTGGTGCAAGCCCTCCTGGTGAGGATACACACTGCGGACAGAAGGAGCTAGCGTGGACATACAAAACTGATTTAATTACTGCGGTGGCTGTACATCGACGTAACTTAAGTCGACTAAATTTTGTAGTGTAGACATGCCCTGAGTGTCACAGCTAAATACAAGGTGGAACAGATTGTTTAGCGTAAGTAGTTAAAACATATTTCAAGGGACCGTGGGTGAGGTGGCCTGGTAACACCCCGCCAGTCATGGTGGGGGGAAGCAACTGGGGGGAAGGTTGTTAGTGGGTTATAGATAGTTGTAATATGCCATAAATCCAGTATGTCAATTCAATCCATGGTTTTTAGTGTCTAGCAAAGTTATGAATTTATGCTCCCAGGCTCGTCTTTTGAAAGTGTTGTGCAGGTTTCCTTTAAGAATGAGGACAGAGAGGTCAGATATAGAGTGATCATTTTGTTAAAAGTGATATGGTGTTTATCTTTTTTTTTTTATTTTTTTAATCATTTTTTCTGTGTGAGTTCGTTCAAGAGCATAGTCATTGTCTGGTTTCACCCACATAGTTGTTGGGGCATTTAGTGCACTGGATGAGGTACACCATTTATTGTGATAAGCGTATATAGGATCCATGGATCTTGAAAGGTGTCTTGATTAGCAGTGGAAATATGTCCACAGGTTTTGTATCTACTTGTTCTTACTGGGTCTGGTGCTGCTTTGAGTTGAGGTGTCCTGGCATGTGTGGAGCTTGCTTCTTCTAATGATCTTGGAGAGGCTGGGGGCAGGGGGTTGTTTGAAGATCAGAAGGGGTTCAGGAAAGATTTCTTTGAGGGGCGGTCCCTGTCGAGTATGGGTTGCAACTATTTAATGATACCCTGTCTGGGTTCTAGGGTGAGGTGATATGAGACAACTAGTTGTGTGCAGTTGATCGGGGTTTTATTTTCCATATTAAAGCAGGTTCTCTTGGGGTGCTTGGATGGCCTCTTCCATGTTGTGATCTATTTCTTTGGGGGGGGGAGTGTCCTTGTTTGGTGAAGGAGGTTTAAAATATGTTAAGGTTAGGGTGACCAGGTGCCTGGTTTTGGACCGGAACACCCAGTCGAAAAGGGATCCTGGCAGCTCCGGTCAGCACCGCTGACCAGGCCATAGACTGTCCAGTTGGCAGTGCTGTGCAGCAGGGCTGGCAGGCTCCCTGCTAGTCCCTGCGCTGTGCGGCTCCTGGGAGGGAAGCAGCCGGCATGTCCAGCTTCTAGGCTTAAGGGCGGCTGGGGGGTCCGCGTGCTGCCCCGCCCGCGGATGCCGCTCCCATGGGTAGGGCAGGGGATGAACTAGCATGCCTAGCAAGTGGCTGTTGAGGATTCGTGGCACACTACTGTGCTGCTGCTTCCGGCCCTCTTCTCCTCCTCGTGCTCCTCCTGTGGCTGGGCTCGAGCTGCGACATGTGCCCTGCGGCGAACCGCGATCTGTCTGCCCCATCGCTGGCACCCAGGAGTTGGAGGTATGTGTATCCCCATCTCTGAGTGCTGGGAATGGGGCTGCATCCCCCCTCACTGCATCCCTCCCCATCCCCCTGCATCCCCATCCCCCTCACTGCATCCCTCCCCCATCCCACGCTGCCCCCACACCTACCCATCCTAGCCCTTACAGTGCTCTCCCACCCATCCTCTCCACCTCCCAGAGCTGCCACCCCCATGTTCTTCACTCCCTGCACCCCATTCACCTCCATACACTGCTGCACTCCCATTATGTCCCTATACACCCTGTTCCCCCCACATCCTCATGCACCTGTAGCTTCCTGCCTCTCCCTGCATCCCCATCCACCCTACATACCCCCCAACTCCCCTCTCTCTTCTTCACTCTCACCCTCTCACCCCTGCCCTCCTCTCGTCCTTGGCCTCTTTCCCTCCCCATCCCCTCTTCTCCACCTTCCTCCCTTCCCGGCTGGGTGTGTGTGCGTAGGCAAGTATGTGCATGCATGCATTGTTTGTGTGTAAGAGACTGTATATCTTTGTGTAGGGAGGTGTGTGTATTGCTGCGTGTGTGTGTACCTGTGTGAATAAAATTTGCAGCCTAACTCTGACTTTTATTCCTTTTTGCTGGCTTGCATACCAAGAAATTGATGACACAAAATGTGTGTTTATATCATAAGTTTTTTAAAAGAGAAGGGAACTCTAAAAGAAATGTATTATTTCTTAAAAAGTGAATATTGTTGATTAGTAATTGCAGAAGAGCCAATGTAACATACATTTCTCCCCACCTTTGTCTAGCTACATTATAAACTCTTTGTTGCAGACTCTCTCTTTTTGTGTATGTTCAGCACCTACCACCCTGGAGCCCTGATCTTAGTTGGGGTCTCTAGGCACTAACCAACAATTTGTAAGAATAAATAATATGGAAGTATATGTGTTTGTGCATGCTAGATGTGTACACATGAATACACATGTGTATCTGCATGTAGGTGTAGGAGTCCGTTTCTACAGATTTATTATATAGGTATCTGGACAGGTGTGCATTTCTGTCCTTGTGCTCTATGGATTTGTATTTGGGCTTCAGGAGTGGGCCTTTAATAGACCCATTGCAGCTGTGATAATGTGTGGTCCTAATTCCACACACACACTTACAGTAACTTCAGTGAACAAAAAACATGGAGCTGGGTATGAAAAATGGGAAGAGGGGAGGGAAAGAATCCTGAAAAACTTTGTGAAATTTCTTTTTCTTTTTAAATTACCTTTTTGGACTATTTTGCTGCCAGCTCTAGCGTCCTGTAACAAATAAAACCTGAAATTAGCATAATACATCTGTCAAAACAATAAGTGTGCCTGTTTGGGCCTTGCAGTGAAAATGAGCACGTGAGCGAGGGTTGGGGAGAACAAGCGACGGAGGGAGGGGGGGGTGAGTGAGTAGGGCCGGGGCCTCGGGAAGAGGTGGTGAAGGGGCGGGGCAAGGGTGTTCGGTTTTCTGGAATTGGAAGTTGCCAACCCTAGTTCAGGTGTATACCCTGGACTTTTTCCTCTTCTAAGATCCTTGGCTACCCACTGTAAGCCACAGGCACTGCTTCTGAACTAGCCAATAATGTAGGATGCTAGAAGTTTGGCAGATGTTAGCTAATTCCCTTCATGACCATTTTCATTTTAATTTGGTAGCCTTTTGAGATTCCCTAGCAGTGGTCTCTTATTCTTTATAGGAGCCACATGGTCAGACACTAAATTCCTTGAGTCTCACATTGGTTGTAACTCTTGCTGACTTCAGTAGGACTGATGATGAAATCCAAATAGAATCCAGTTTAGTCTTCCTACGCGGGAGTGTTTGGAAGCTGCAATGGAAGGCCTTGTAGGAGAGGAGAGAGCAAAAAGGAGAACAGTACAGGATTCAGTGGATCTTGTCTGTTTTGGCCTCATTTGGACAGATGTGGGTGTGGAAAGCGCTTTCTCTGTAGTCCCAGTGAAAAATTGATTTGTTAATATATAATCAGTTGTGGGTTTTTTTTGTCTACACATACTCAGAACTAAAACTAAGCAAGTTCAAGAAAACAATGTCTGATTAAGAGTTATTCTAATCCTACTTACTCGAGAACAGAAGTAATCAGTGTGTGTGATATATGAAAATGACTCTGGAGAGGATAGTGACGTACATTACAGGCAGGATTATGACTTCATGTGAGGAACTGGCATTAGGAAGGAGATACTTTTAAAGCGCTTGGCTTTCATGCAGATGTTCTTAGTAATACAGAATGACGGCAGGGGAAATTGACTTTGGTATTGTACATTTTTCAGTGAGAAGTTAGTTATTCTATAGGAGACAGTTGCTGACTTCCTGGAGAATATATGTCCCTCATCTTGGTAATTCTGTCTGGTTGGGCTAGTCACAAGTATTGATTGTATATCTCTCTTTCAGTTTCTTACAGCTAGAGTTTCCTTCCCCTGCCCCCGCCCTCTTCCTCCTAACAATCCTCTCACACAGCTGTGTTGAGTGATTCTGGCTCTTACATTTTTGGTGTGTGTGTTTAGGGGTCGGGGTTGTAAACTTAGTTTTTTTTCAGACAATAGAAACATACTTTTTTTTTTTTTTTTTTTTTTTTTAAACAGAAGTCTGACTGGTGCCTAATCTCTCTCCTCTGTTTTCTTTGTGAAAGATTGAAGTGGGGAAGAACAACTATGTTAAGGATGTATTCCATTTGCCCTTCCCCCCTCAACATGACTCATGGAAACAAACTCTTCTCTCAAACTCTTGAGAACAAAGCTTGCATTTCCTCTGGCCCCTCTCATTCCAGCGGCTGTCTATCCCTTAAGGGAGAAGAACACCAGAAACAGATACAAAGGGTTCATGAGCACAGTTAACAAACGACAAAGACACTTTAGTTGAGCAAGAGAAGGAGGGAGCTGGAGCCTGCAGAAGGCCTGCAGATGTGAGATTTCATTATGTGTTAACCCTACCCCTGTGATGCCCAGCCAGCTCACTCTGCTGATAGCTGGCAAGCTTTGCTCCTTCATAACTCCCTAAAGGAAAAACCACTGCAGAAAGTAACTTTGGCATTTTGTTAGAAAATGAATGAGGAATTTGTTGTCTTGCTGCTTTGGAATTTTGTCCATATTCCATCCTATTGTTCCTTGCTTCCTTCAGTGGAAACTTAATGCTGAAGCAGATAGGATGATATCCCACCCAGAACTAGGAAAAGAAACAAAGTAAATTTACCTTCATCCTAATGCTGTGTGACTTGTAGATATTGGTTTAACTGAATAGCTCTTCCAGCTGAAAGAGCTCTTAGGGCATCTGCTAGTCAGTTTTCCCTGTCTGTATGGATCTTTCACACAGTCCCAGGGGAGAGATAGATATTAGTTGTTTTTTAAAATAGGAAAATGTGACTATGAAACCTGAAAAACTGCTAGGGCCAATATAGTACCTGAAACATCTCTTTAACTCCTTTCTAGAAATTTACTAGATTTCAAATCAAGTGTCCCTTTAACTCTCTTTGTTTAAAGATCTAGAAGACAGGTATGGGGAAAAGAAATCCAGCACGCTGATTACATTTACAGATACTTTGAGGGTAAAGAGGTTATGAATAAGGCAAGAAATAATAGATTAATTGTGGAAAACTTGCAACGCTTAAGGCAACAGAAGGAAAAATAATTGAAATAGTTATTCTGAGAGAGAGAGACTTGGAAAGCAGTAGTGTCAAAAGAAAAGCCAGAGGTGTCTGTCAATGGCAAATGAAACATGAAATTGCAATGGCAAAAAGTACACTTTTGGGGAAGCATACACATAGGTCATAGGGTCTGGGGTCTTGCTAATCCCACTTGGTGCTGCTGTGACTGCATTTTGAGTATGTGTTTTGATTCTTGGCACCTGAACACCCGTGAGAGACTATCTTGAGGCAATTCAAAGAGGAGCAACAAAAATGAAGTGGTTGGAGGGACTGGTTTATGAGGAAGGTTTAAAGCATTCAACATGCATTGCTTTGGCAGGTATTTTGAAGGGGGTGTGGAGATGACATGATCATAACTGCTTGTGTTTATAAAAAAAACCCAAAAACCTACAGTGATGAGCTGGAAGGCTTTTTCTCAGTTTCAGGTTATAGTTAATTATATAATGAGTTTTTCAGTATTGATACAAGAATAGACAGTCTGAGGCTTTGCTGAAACTGTGGTTTATTCTGCAGTTTTTATAATATTGCAAAGAGAATGAACGATTCATATTTACAATAAAACATAAATCTTTATATTAGTCTTTAACAATTGCCATTTTAATCTCTGGTGAATCTTGAATACCAGCACCATCCACATATAAAAAATATTGTCACTGCTCATGAAGAGGCTTTTGAATCCAGAGGGCCAATTTTTGACTGTCTTCAGAAAAATAAGTTCTCCATTCTCATAGCCCTAACCCAAGTAGAGGATAGCACTTGTGGGGGAAATTGGTAGCAGTCAATATAAATTAGAAGTTATAAGGTGCAGGAAAAACAAGGGATGCTAAAGACCTCAGGGGGAAATCCATGGCTGGCAGGGCTAAGGACAATCAGGAGTTTAAGTGCATTAGGAACAAAAGAAATCCCAGCAATGTAGGCCCATTACTAGATGGAGATGATAAAAATTCGTAATGATGGAAAAGGCAGAAGTGTTCAATAAATAGTTTTGTTCTGTATTTGGAAAGAAGCAGGATGATGCACTTGTATCATAGTTAACACAAACAAGTACTTTCCTGTCCACTAGTAACCAAGGAGGATGTCACACATCATCTTCTAGGGATAAACACTTCTAAATCAGCAGCCCCCGGTAACTTGCACCCAAGAGTCCTGTTGAGTTAGCTGAGGAGAATCTCACTTGCTGCTGATAGATTTTTAATAAATCTCAGAATATTGGGGAAATTCCAAAAGATTGGAAAAGTGAAAATGTTGTGCCAATATTTAAAAAGGGCATACAGGATGACCCAGGTAACTATATAGGCCAGTTAGTTTGACATCAATCCAGGATAAAATAATGGAAAAGTAGATCCAGGATTCATTTAATAAAGATTGACTGACATTAATTGTATTTCTATGTAGTTTTATGAAAATAGCTCTTGTTGAAGAAACCTGATTTCATTCTTTGAGACTGCAAATTTGCTTGATAAAGGTAACTGCATAGATGTAATACATTTAGGCTTAAGTAAGGCATTTGATTTAGTAGCACATGATGTGATAAAATTAGTACTATACAATATCAATAAAACACATTAAATGGATTGAGAATTACCTAAATGACATCTTGTAGTAATAGTCAATGGGGAATCAATGAATGGGGATGTTTCTATTGGGCTTTTGCAGGGATTGGTACTGAGTCTGGTGCTATTCAACACTTTATCAATAATTTGGAAGTAAATGTAAAATCACTACTGATGATCTTTGTGCAATTTGCAAATTTTGACAGATTAGTAATTAACGATGAGGTCAGAGAAGTCGTAAACAGTCTGGATTGTTTGATAATCTGGGCCAATTCAGTTTTATTAAAATATTTTGTTTGAATGTGTCATACAGGAAGTCAGACAAGTTGATCTAATGATCCCTTCTGGCCTTAAACTTTCTGAATCTGCTCCTGCACCTGGTGGTTCCTTAATAGGCCTGCTAGAGCAGTGGAGTGAAACTAACTAGGGATTTAAGTAACTCCTTAAATCCACACCTGTTCAGCAAAGCTATTAAACATGTACTTAAGACACATTGATTTCCATGTGTAATCAGTGTAATCAGGTGCTTAAGTGCTTTGCTGAACTGGAATCTGGGATTATGTTCATGGCATATACATTGCAACCTTCCAGCATGTGTGTGTAACTATACATTATTTCTTAGAATTCGTATGTGTTAAGGTTCTGAACTCCAAAACAGAGAAAAAGAAAGCAGGCTGCTCCCTAGGGGAGCAAGGAACAACTCTCCCCAATTTATTTTAAGGTGGCTCTTTCCAGACTGAGTCAGATCACATGCTTTGCTACCAGCCCCCTGCTGCAAGCAGGACCAGGAATCTCAGTACCCTCCCTCCCCACTGCTTAAGGTGATTCCTTGTGGCATATTCAAGATTATCATCTGTTTTAATCTGCGGCTGTTCTTGCTGCTACCTCCTGAGCACATGCACAACGCTGTTATGTGGCAATAAGAGGTGAAGCAGACACACAGAGAAGAGGAAATGGAGAGGGTAAGACTACAAGCATTAGGGGCCTGGCCCTGCAATATAAAGACCGTATAAATGAGTTCAGAGCCAAGTTTTGTATGTCATTCACTGTACTATTGATGTCTGGGAGAAATGCCAAGCATACTTGGCCTCCGGGGTGACAGGTACTGCATTGGTCTCCAGCAACTGATTAGAGTAGCATCAACAGTCCCTAGAGAGAGAGCAACAACCAGATATTCTCAGCTAAAGGAACATTTGCTGCAACATGTGCTAGAGAAGGATGCAGATAAAACTTTAAAATGAGGGATGAGAAAAGCAAAAAGTGTGTGTGTGTGTGTGTGTGTGTGTGTGTGTGTGTGTAAAATATGGGGGAAGGAGGTGGGGTGAGATCCTCAGAGGGGAGAGAAGTGGCCTGCTTTAATTTCAGGGTTGAGATTGAGTTGTTGTTTTACTCCTTTGTTACCAGTCTAGTCAATTCACTCAGAAATTGAACCATCTTCCCCACCCCCATTTTACAATGATGTGAGATTCTCCTCTTCCTTCCTTGCCCCCAAATGACACTAAACCTCTGAGACGGTGTCTTGCACCATCAACACCTGTGGCACATTGCTCAGCACTCCACTGCTTGTCATAGGCCATTGCACTTGCTGTTCTCTCTCTGGTTATGTAGACACAATTTACACTGACTTAAGCTGTAATGTCGCTCAGAAGTATGACTAAAGCTCCCTCTGAGTGATGTAAGTTATACCGACCTAAGTGCTGGTGTGCACCGTGCTATGTTGACGGGAGAGCTACATTGGTGCCTTTTTTTTTGGTAACCTAGATTCAGCCACTGTGTAGTCCATATGGACACAACCTGTATGGTGAAGCGTGACGGGTTAGAGAGAGAAAGGGACGTGTGCACTGGAGATGAGAAGTAGAACATTGACATTCAGGAAGGATGGGTAATTTCTTTTCTTGACATGCTTCATATTCAAGAGCCATTCAGATAAGTGACCTTCTCCCCTTCCCTCCCTCACTCCCCCCAGCTCTGTCTCTCTGAAGGAAGAATACTTTGAAGTTTAAGCTTCCTTGGACAGCATAGCTGAAGGGATGGGTGTCGAATCTGTATGAGCGCTTCTGAGCTGTATAATCTGTTTTAAACCATTTATATTTCATGTGGAGAGGGGGTGATTTGAGGTACCTGCTGCAGCTGCATCAAATGAGTTCACAGGTGGTTAATACCATTCCATGTTCTGATGTAGGTATCCTCATCATTTTTTAAGTTTATGGTAGATACAGAGTAATTCTGCCATCTACTCAGTGTCTGTCCTGAGGAAATTTTCTTTTGAGACTTTTCCTAAATCTCCCTCCCAACAGTCATATACAGTCACCCCATATAAGAACAGCCATACTGGGTCAGATCAAAGATCCAACTAGCCCAGGGGTCTCAAACTCAAATGACCTCGAGGGCCACATGAGGACTAGTACATTGGGCCGAGGGCCGCATTTACTGACACCTCCCCCCTGCCATCCTCGGCCCCGCCCCCACTCCACCCCTTCCACGAGGCCCCGCCCCTGCCCCCATTCCAACCCCTTCCCCGAAATCCCCATCCCAACTCTGCCCCCAGGGGCCACAGGAGGGGTGTGGGGTGTGGTGGGGGCTCAGGGCAGGGAGTTGGGGTGAGGGGTGCAGGAGGGGGTCAGGGTGCAGGGTGCGGCAGGGGGCTCAGGGCAGGGGCTTGGGGTGCAGGAGGGGTGCGGTGGGGGTTCAGGGCAGGGGGTCAGGGTGCAGCAGGGGGCTCAGAGCAGGGGGTCGGGTGTGGGGTGTGGCGGGGGTTCAGGGCAGGGGGTCGGGTGCAGGAGGGGTGCAGCAGGGGGCTCAGGGCAGTGGNCATGAGGCCCCGCCCCTGCCCCGCCTCTTCCCACCCCTTCCCTGCCCCCATTCCAACCCCTTCCCTGAAATCCCCACCCCAACTCTGCCCCCTCCCTGCCCCCAGGGGGCACAGGAGGGGTGTGGGGTGCGGTGGGGGCTCAGAGCAGGGGGTCGGGGTGTGGCGGGGGTTCAGGGCAGGGGGTCGGGGTACAGCAGGGGGCTCAGGGCAAGGGGTTGGGGTGCAGGAGGAGTGCGGGGGGGCGGGCTCCGGCCCGACCCGCACCGGGGGCAGGGCAGGCTCCCTGCTTGCCTGCCCTGCCGCCGCGCCTCACCAGGAATCGGCTGGAACCTGGGGGAGGAGGGGCGCAGGGGTATGTGTGGCTGTTGCTTCAGGCACCGCCCCCAGCAGTTCCCATTGGCCGGGAATGGAGAACTGTGGCCAATGGGAGCTGCTGGGGGCAGTGCCTGAAGCAACAGCCACACACACCCCTGCTCCCCTCCTTCCCCAGGTTCCAGCTGCTTCCTGGTGCGGTGCGGCGGCAGGGCAGGCAAGCAGGGAGCCTGCCCTGCCCCCGGTGCTGGTCGGCCAGGTAAACGTTGGGGGAGGGCGGAGGGGCTGGGAGGAGCTCGCGGGCCGCGTGTTTGAGACCCCTGAACTAGCCCAATATTCTGTCTTCTGATAGTGGCCAATGCCAGGTGCCCCAGAGGGAATGAACAGAACAAGTAATCATCAAGTGATCCATCCCCTGTCGCCCACTCCCAGCCTCTGGCAAACAGAGGGTAGGGACACCATCCTGGCTAATAGCTATTGATGGACCTATCCTCCATGAATTTATCTAGTTCTTTTTTGAACTCTGTTATAATCTTGGCCTTCACAATATCCTCTGGCAAGGAGTTCCACCGGTTGACTGTGCGTTGTGTGAAAAAATACTTTTTTGTTTGTTTTAAACCTGCTACCTATTAATTTCTTTTGGTGACCCCCTAGTTCTTGTGTTATGAGAAGGAGTAAATAACACTTCCTTATTCACTTTCTCCACATAGCCACAATTTTATAGACCTCTATCATATCCCCCCCCTTAGTCGTCTCTTTTCCAAGCTGAAAAGGTCCAGTCTTATTAATCTCTCCTCATATGGCAGCTGTTCCATCCCCCTAATAATTTTTGTTGCCCTTTTCTGAACCTTTTCCAATTCCAATATATCTTTTTTGAGATGGGGCAACCACATCTGCACACAGTATTCAAGATGTGGGCGTACCATGGATTTATATAGAGGCAATATGATATTTTCTGTCTTATTAGCTATCCCTTTCTTAATGATTCCCAACATTCTGTTTGCTTTTTTGACAGCTGCTGCACATTGAGTGGATGTTTTCAGAGAACTATCCACAATGACTCCAAGATCTTTCTTGAATGGTAACAGCTAATTTAGACCCCATCATTTTATATGTATAGTTGGGATTATGTTTTCCAATGTGCATTACTTTGCATTTCTCAACATTTCATCTGCCATTTTGTTGCCCAGTCACCCAGTTTTGAGAGATCCTTTTGTAGCTCTTTGCCGTTTGCCTGGGACTTACAAAATTGCTCAAGATAGTTATCTGCAGATTTTGCCACCTCCCTGCTTACCCCTTTTTCCAGATCATTTATGAATGTGTTGAATAGGACTGGGCCCAGTACAGACCCCTGGGGGACACCACTATTTACTTATCTCCATTCTGAAAACTGACCATTTATTCCTGCCCTTTGTTTCCTATCTTTTAACCAGTTACCAATCCATTAGAGGACTTTCTCTCTTATCCCATGACAGCTTACTTTGCTTAAGAGCCTTTGGTGAGGGACCTTGTCAAAGGCTTTCTGAAAATCTAAGTACACCTTCAATTGTCTCAGGTCCTCCCTCTTCTTAGCAACTTTAACAAATAAGTGTGAGTGCCCAGTTAGGACATATGCTGAATATGTGACTCCCATAATAGAAAAGAGAGGACTTGGCCTTGTCTGTGTGAGGATCAACACACTTCCACCAGCTGTACAAACAGAGGAAGTTTTCTTTGCAGTGTGTGCATTTTAAATTTCTCTCAGTTGTTTTTATCCTTGGAAATTTGTTGTGGGCAGAAAGATGGCTTCCTTTTAAGTGATGTGCCTAATGCAGACTAGAAAGTGAGACCTGTTACTTAAAAGATGCTCTGAAAGCTCTCTTGAAAAGGGCAGTTCCAAAAAGTATGTTCAGCTGCTCTAAAGTAAAGCTCCTCCTTTGTGCTGTTTGAGACCCTCATTGTAGAGTGCTTGGGGTATGTGCACCATGCTGGTGTGTGGGAGATCTACGTTCAGGAACGTGTCTCATTATCCCCCCTCCTGCCGCTCAACACCCTCAAAGCTGCATGCAGCATACTGTAGAAGTAATTGAGACAGGCCTTAGTGAGTTGGTTGGGATTCAAGCTGTTTAAGTTGCTGCTCCCTGTAGCTGAGTTGTGATTGACGTGCAGTAGGCACACATTCCTGGAAAGCTTCCTCATCCTTAGCCTCGTTTCTATCATATCAGGATAGCTGAGCATCTCACAATCTTCAGCTTACTTACCGTCACAAACTAAGTAGTATTGTCCCCAATGTGCAGCTAAGGAACTGAGGCACAAAAAGGATCAGTGACTTGCCCAAGGTCTTACAGGAAGTCTGTGGTGGAGCAGGGCTTGGACTCAGGTTTCCCATGTCCTAGATTTGTGCCCTAGCCTCCAGACTATCCTTCTCATAAGGGAACTGATGCCCCCACAGTGACAACGGAAACTGTAGGATTGGGGAATCTGGTATAAAAGTAGAAGGAAAAAAGACAAAAAACCCCTAAGATTTTCAAAAGTAGATAGTCATTTCAGGTATCCAACTCGAAACACCTTAGAGGGGCCCTGTTTTCAGAAGGTGAGTACTTGGTTTCAGAAAATCAGGTCCCTTTAAGGTGTTTCAAGCTGGACATCCAAAATTAAGGCCCTCCAAAATCACTAGTTACTTTAGAAAGTCAAGCCAGATGTAGATGCCTAAATAAGGGCTTAAAAGCTGAAATTTCAACAACCAGTCTTCAGTCTTAGCCACATAGACTAAACAGGGCAGTTTAGTCTAGCAGTGGTAGCGGACGGAATGTGTGTCAAAGCCTGGGCAGAGGTAAGGAAACCGATGTCAGAGAAGATGAGATAAACATGGATGTGAAGAATCCTAGATAGAAATGGGGCACAGAGGTCTGGATGCCTACCTGGGGAAAGGCTTCCATGCTTCTGATTTGCAAAAGAACTTTCTCTGCGCAATGGTGCTCAAAACTCTAAGCTGTTCCCAGAGTTCAGACACCACTAGACTCTGAAATGACTGTGAGCTGGAAGTATGCAGTGTAGTTGTAGTCATGTCGGTCCCAGGATATTAGAGAGACAAGGTGGGTGAAGTAATATCTTTCATTAGGCCAACTTCTGTTGGTGAGAGAGACAAGCTTTTGAGCCACACACAGAGCTCTTCTTCAGGTCTGGGAAAGGTACTCCCAGTGTCACAGCTAAATTCAAGGTGGAACCGATTGTTTAGCATAAGTAGTTAGCACGTATTCCAAGGGATCATTCAAGGTAGAGTGGCCTGTTAACACCTCTCTGGTCATAGGACACAAAATGGGGGGAGGGCTTAAACAATTAAACCTCACTAACCCTAGTGGATTACCTTTCCCAAACCAGAAGAAGAGCTCTGTGTACCTCCAAAAGCTTGTCTCTGTCACCAACAGAAGTTGATCCGATGAAAGCGATTACCTCACCCACCATGTCTCTTGTGAGCTCTGGAAGAGCTTTCAGGGTATTAATATTCATACAAGCTGACTAAAATCAAATTGCTTCAAAATTCCTGTGTCATGGCACTGTTGCAAGTAGCAGCTCTCAAACTGGAGCAGGGTTTATTTGGGTCAGGTATACACCTCTGGACATATTTCTCCCTGTTGGGGCTCATTGGCTCGGTGTAGTGATATGACTTGGGTTCAGATAAAGCTAGGTGTATTGACTCATATCAATAAAATAAAGCTAGAACTTGAACTAGTTGGTGATGATAGCACTGGTTGTCTTAAGTTTTTTTTACAAAACAGAGGCTGCTAACCCTCTAACCATAGGCCCAAGCTATCGCTGCTGGGATCCAAAGAAACATCCAGGCCCCAGCTTTGAGGACAAATTATTTCACCTTGGCCAGAACACGTTGCCGGTTAGGTCAATCGAGGACACTGTAAATTAGAATCATTCTTTGATTTTCTTTTCCCTTCTTTTGGGTGCAGGGCATGTGATTGCATCACTCATCCAAGTATTTTCTTGGAAACTGCCTGCAAAACCCTGTTTCCAGTTAGTGATGCAATTCTTTGGGGAGACTGGGCCAAGCCAAACAGACGTGTTTTTTCTTACTTTGGGGTGGGTGAGGGGAGTCCCTGGACAGTGACCTTGAAAGCAATATATGCATATACGTTTAGATGCAAATCTATATTTGATCTTCTCAGAAACTTTAGTTTACTTTTAAAAACAAGCAGTATTGCTATTTTGGTGGGCGGTGTTCATTTAAAAAGTGAACTTTTCCATGTATCTGTGCCAATAATGGAAAGCAGGGAGAAAATGTAGCTCTCTACCGCACTATGTGAGATGCAGCTGGGGTCCCTTTTCTATTTCCTCCCCTTCCCTTTCCTCATTGCTTTTAAAGGACAGCCTCTGAAAGCTGTGATCAGGCTTGTTCAGAAGCGGCCAAGTGTAAGAGCTCCAGAGATTTTTATTGGCAGTGGGGAGGCTCTGATAAGACTCCTTGCCTGCCGGCCCCCTGTGCAATGCTTGTGTTGGAGCATAGTGAGGTTATCTCACGATTTGGTGCTGAATCCAGCTTGCCGTACTTATGTGAGCAGTCCCAGCAAAGTCAAGCGAACTTCCGATAAAGATGCACAATGCACAGTCAACCTGTGGAACTCTTTGCCAGAGGATGTTGTGAAGGCCAAGAGTATAACAGGGTTCAAAAAAGAACTAGATAAATTCACGGAGGATAGGTCCATCAATGGCTATTAACCAAGCTGGGCAGGGATGGCGTCCCTAGCCTCTGTTTGCCAGAGGCTGGGAGTGGGCGGCAGGGGATGGATCACTCAGTGATTACCTGTTCTGTTCATTCCCTCTGGGGCACCTGGCACTGGCCACTGTCGGAAGACAGGATACTGGGCTAGATGGACCTTTGGTCTGACCCAGTATGGCCGTTCTTATGTTCTTATGACATTTGCTCTTGTTGGTTAAAATGTATGTATAATCTGACCCATCCCCATTTGCAAAGTATATACCTGCCACCATCTGAAATGTTTAAATAGAGCAACACCTTCCATCTGCATACGCTGACCTGGGAGAGCTTTTTAGATGAGACAAAATTGGGGGGAGGAGAGCATTTAAAATGTTATTTGAAATAGGGGGAAATTAGCCTGTATGAATAGTTATAAATAAAAATTCAAGTACAATTAATTGGGCCATTCAGGAGGAGTGAGAGGATGCAGAGTAGATGACTGGAATCTTACTTGTAGCATGGGGTGTCAGAACCAGCGAGTGAGGCAGACTCCTAAGTATTATGAAGTAACAACTGTGACTCCGTAGTAAAAGTTATACTGGGCTTTTCACACCAAGCTCTATTTGTAAATTGCATTTCCCCTTTTCCCTCTCCTTTTGCAAACTTCGTGCAGTTATACATATAGGTGCCATTTTGGAAAGTGTGACCTACCTGTCAGATTGGGGGAGGCAGCCTGAGCAATATGCATTCCTTTGTTTGTTCAATGATTAGCTGATAAAGTTTAACCCAAACTGGCTCAGCCAGTTCTTCTGGTTAAGAAGCTGTCTAGCGGGGAGGCGATGAAAAGGATTAGGACATATAAAGGAAGATATGTGCGCCCTTGCCATCCTTGCCTAAAAGTGATGTGAACAGCAAAGCAGACATGCAGAGACTATTTGGTGTATTCTCAGAGGGTTCAGGAACTGAACACACCTGTCAATCACTAGAAATCTTGCTCTGTCAGTTTTTGGAACCATGGGAAAAACTGTTATGTTAAGCAATTTTTTTTTTAAAGTTCTTTTGTGTNTCTTCTGGTTAAGAAGCTGTCTAGCGGGGAGGCGATGAAAAGGATTAGGACATATAAAGGAAGATATGTGCGCCCTTGCCATCCTTGCCTAAAAGTGATGTGAACAGCAAAGCAGACATGCAGAGACTATTTGGTGTATTCTCAGAGGGTTCAGGAACTGAACACACCTGTCAATCACTAGAAATCTTGCTCTGTCAGTTTTTGGAACCATGGGAAAAACTGTTATGTTAAGCAATTTTTTTTTTTAAAGTTCTTTTGTGTAACAGGATAGGGGAGGCAGCCCAAGGCAAAACAGGATAGGGGAGGCAGCCCAAGGCAAAACAGGATAGGGGAGGCAGCCCAAGGCAAAACATCATTTGAGCGTAATGTTTTACTGTTGAATTAAAAAAAAATGAAGATAATGAACTGTTTAAAATGGTATTTTACATTGCCTTAGGAAACAGCAAGAGTAGCAAAGGAGATGCACCTTCGGGTGGTAGTGTAGCACACGAAGGACTCAACAGCACAAACTGAATTTTGAGATTATCGACATCAGAGCTTTTTTGTTCCCCCAAGGAAAACCTTAATAGGCATTTAAGTTAATCTCTTCTGTCACCCTTGTCATCTTTGGCCTGTTTGGTGTAATACTGTTGTCTAATGATATGTCTAACTTGTTTGTTTAAATTTTAGTGTCATTTCATGCCAGATGCATGGGCAGATTTGGTGTTTATGCATTGCCTTCCCCCTTGGGGGACTCGTGCATAAGAATGAGTGAAGATGGGCAGCCTTACTAAAGGGACATAAATTGGCACATTGTGGGGTCCCACTAAATGGAACTTCATATGAACAAGAGGAGAAGGATGTGGAAGTGTTTAATGGTCTGGGATTTCTCCATATACACTCACTGGTGTCAAATACTTAATACAAGGTGAAAAAGCTTTCTTTTCCTTTTCTAAGATTTACGTTCCACAGTCTTGGTTAACAGGAGTTGCAAACCAGCATTAATGTTAGAATGAATGAGCTAATGTGTAAGGGTACGTCTACACTACGGGATTAGTCCGAATTTACGGAATTCGATTTTTTGAAACCGATTGTATAAATTAGATTGTACGCGGCCACAGTAAGCGGATTAATTCGGCGGTGCGCGTCCATGTACAAAGACTAGCGTCGAATTCCAGAGCGTTGCACTGTGGGTAGCTATCCCATAGCTATCCCAGAGTTCCCGCAGTCCCCCCCGCCCATTGGAATTCTGGGTCGAGATCCCAATGCCTGATGGGACAAAAAATATTGTCGCGGGCGGTTCTGGGAACATCCTCCCCCTCCCTCCGTGAAAACAACGGCAGACAACCATTTCGCGCCTTTTTTCCTTGTTGAACTGAGCGGACGCCATACCTCGGCAAGGATGGATCCCGCTCAGCTCAAGTTTGCAGTCATGAACATTGTAAACACCACGCGCATTATAGTGCAGTTTATGCTCAACCAGGACCAGAAAAGCCAGGCGAGGAGGAGGCGGCTACGGCAGCGC